>KZ613944.1:2135381-2481381 GCA_002865655.1 Hyaloscypha variabilis F | reverse complement strand
CCTAACCCTAACCCTAACCCTAACCCTAACCCTAACCCTAACCCTAACCCTAACCCTAACCCTAACCCTAACCCTAACCCTAACCCTAACCCTAAGTACCGTTCCCAGATTTCAGGGTGGAGCGAAGGTGTCGTGATTGGAACCAGCTGGCAGAATATGCCGCCGCGGCACGTGGTAATATCACACTGCCTTCAAAACCCGAGGGAGTTCATGAATATGATATAATGTAGCTGCATTCTTTTCCAGGTTTAGACTCGTTGATGGATCTGGCAAGAAATATGTCAATACACCTAGTTAGAAGGTGTTCATGCTGAAACTTGTGGTTTCGTCTCCTTCACTGCAATATAGCCTTTCATGATGCCTGCAATAAAATTTTATGTAAAGACGCCTATAGTTGGTGGTCTACACCGTTGGCTTTCGCATCATACTAGTGTACGTGTACAACCCTCCCCCACAAGTTTCGTGCAGCTCACACACAACTTCGTCCTGGACTTCAAAGCCAAACTTCTTATACAAGAGAACAGAAACTGGCGATGCATCCACCCAGCAGAACAAGTTCTCCTTATCAGCAAGATCCACCGCCCAAGACAGCTGCAAACTTGCGACACCTCGTCGCTGATAGGAGGGGTGTGTGCCCAGCATTTTCAACTCTGTGGGCTGCATTAGTCGGATTTCGTTACATATTACCGTAACTGACGTATTTGAGGACGATCTCCCAAAACCCGTTCATGTATTTTCTCAACCTTGTCTGTGAAGTCAATGGCGAACGGATCATTTAGGCCTTCTGGAGTCGATGGCGGTTTTAACTCCAGATTCGCGGGAAATCCTTTGATGTTAGGCTGCAGCAATCTTATGGGGGTTAGAGGACCTCACCGGCTGGCTTCTGGAGAGTTCCACCTGCAGTAGTGAAAGCGAATGACCATTTCGAATATCCCACGATGTCCCCGGTATCGGTATCGACGACTTTTTTGTAATGAGCTGCGACGTTTCCAAAATTATTTGGCCACCGAGATATTACACCAGCGACCTGCTTTTCGAATGACACCCCTGGGAACATGGTCTTCTGAAACGGATCATTGAAAAATGCGCTGATGTAAATGTTGGCGATGGCTTCGCCGTCCTTGAAGTCCACATCCTGAAGCTCGAGCGGCATGATTTAGAACTTAGGCGATGAATACTCAACGACACAAGCGCGTGTCACGTCGAACTTTGAAATTTATGAGACTGCAAACTGATTGGTTAGCCAAATTCAGAGGAAAAGACATGAGCGCGTCAAAATTGCCAAACGGAAGTCAGCAAGGGCTCATGGGGACAGACGAGAGTAAAGAGTACTATACCGATATAGCCTTACCCAATTTCTTAAGAATCCCTTAAACAACGATGTGCAGAATACTCAATCAAACTGGGATAGATGGAATCACTCTCACGCCCGAATTTTTGCCCGATGCTTGAAACTCGTCGCAAACACACCTGTATTTAGTCAGAGAACATCTATGCTGCCTGTACATGGCCCCTTACCTACTAAGGATCGCCAAACATATGTATTGCCAATGGAATTTGACGCACAGGTTTACGTCGTATGAAGTGAAAAGATCCGTTGAGGGGCATTGGCATGACGACTCTCGGACGACCTGAGACCGGCTACAACAACGGCAGAATGGTCCAAATTTGGCTCTCAACCGGCATCTGGTCGTTAGATTTTGATTGGGTACCGAGAGTGTAGCTGCCCATATGCGAGTTTGATGCAACAAGGAAACGCTCGGCGGTAGCTGAATGGGGAAGGTAGTACCAGCAATGAAGGTGGGCTTTTTTGAATGAGAATATTGCCTTCAGGTCAAAGTTTATGCAGTAAAAGTTTCCTTTAGCCGTGCCGTTCGGGCTCTGAAAGGTGAAGGAGTTATGAACGGCCATCATGCAAGGGTAAAATTTACCACGTGGAGCTGAGGACTTTTGGCGTTGATTCGATGGGCGGCGGCGGCGGCGGCGGTACACTCAACGCTATCTCCTGGGCGAAAGATTGGGTCTACTTCTCGAACCAGAAAGCTTCTGGTGATAAGATATCGGTCCGATGGTATCGGATCTCATCGTAGAGCAGCTCAATCTGCATATCGAATCCTCCAGGCTCAATCCTGCACTGTTCAGGGATGATCCAGTAAGGTAGACCAATTTCCCGAAATCGCTCTAGTGTCGATAACCGGTGCTGTTCGCTGAGTGCGTTTACCCGCCTGCCCATGCCATACTTCATATTCGCTGACATACAGGGCGGGCCAAGCTGTTCTGGGTCGCCGGCTTTGATCAGATGGACATGATTATCCTTGTACGGGATGAGGGTATCAGTCTCGGTAACGCAACCAGCCTCGTCGATAAAGATGGCACGCATACGATCCAAGAAGTCTCTTAACCACTTCGAAGTAGATGCGATCAAGGTGGTGAAAACAGCATCGGCTTCAGTAAGAAGGAATATCGCACTACTCTTGATACAGGACTTCAAGAGCTCCCAATCCATCTCAGTGGGCTCGGGGAATGGCGTATTCAGGATCTCACCCAAAAGCTTCAACTTGTGTTTGAAGCCAACAAGTCTTATGTTCGTGGTTGCGACACAGCCAGAAACCTTAAGAATCGTATTCACGAGACTGCAATCCCACCCCATCTTTGCTGCTCGCTTTGCCTAGTTAAGAGATACAAATCCAACTCGATTTACCTTGGTCGCACCAAATCTCATCAGCTCAGCGACCTCAAACTATTCAGGATGCAGTCTGATCTTAATGAACTCATCATTGATGTCACGCTGCGCGAGCCGAATACAGATATTATTAACAGCGGCGTTTGTGGAAGAGCAGATCAGCGACTTCTTTCCCTGTGCCAGCATGATCCGCATAATGGTGATCATACACCACGTCTTGCCAGCACCAGCGCAGCCATGCATACAGAGAATGTTGAGCGGCACGCCAGGGAGGATCGAACGCAGATCATTTGCCTGAGCATCTGTGAGCTCTTTCAGGAAGTCTTCAATTTGCCCCGAGGAAAGATCCCCGAAGAAGTTTGTGCTCGTCACAACCTCTGCATTCATGCCCGGCAAGATTGATCTTAGACTGGTGAAGTCGATTTTATTGTAGATATAGGCAGGAATTGCAGGGAAGTTTGGATCGGTGTCCTGCGGATTCACATATTCCTCCACATCGCATTCCGAATCAACCTCGATGTGTATGATCTCTGCTTCTGTCTCCTCGTCGCGCCATCCACTCGTGGACTTCTTGGATGCTGCAGTTGGTCTTTCTTCATTCGGATGCATGGAATTAAGGGCATTAAGGCGTTTTTGGATCGTCTTCGTGCTCTCCTTGAGCTTGAGGAAGATGTTGACGTACGAGTTCCACGAGCGCCATTCATCGTAGCAAATAATGGGCTGCTCTCCTGGAATGCAGCCGTCGTAGCGACGCCAAACTTTGATGAGATGGGTACCCGTATAGTGGATTGTGTCTCTCTCAATCACAACAACCTGCCAACCTTGGGGCTCTTGGAAGTGTTCCTTGGTTTCGGGGTCGATTTGGCTGGTATCGACTTTGGGCCTGAACAGGACCTCCAACTCATCTTCAACCTTGAGAAGAGTGCTCGTGTTGATTCCAAGATTTGGCACATTAACAGAGACCGTGAATTGTTCGGGGCATCGAGCATCCTCTAGCATATCGCGAATCCAGTGCGATGCAACGGGAGTCGCTCGCAGAGCGTCTGTATATTGCTCAATCCAAAGATAGTCAAAGGCAGCACCCAAACCAACTCGAACATTGAGCTCATCCCATGTAGGAAATCTGGTGAGTGCATGGTATGAATCGGGATATTTAACCATCTCTGGGCGGTTCGAGCAGTACTTCTGGAGAAGGGGAGGCTTTCCACTGCAGGCTGAGATGGTGTTATAAGTCTGATAAAAACGAGAGGGTAGAAGGGAAACCTCCTCTACTCTGCCATGCTTTCCGTAATAGTTCGTGTTAGGTCCGCGACCGCATTCTGCGAAGGTGCGCTCGATATTCTTGAATTACTAATGTGATCTTGGTCATAGGCTACATACAAGGTCCAGCTCACTGCACTCTTTGATGGCGGGGAAGTGGTTCACAAAGTTGCGACCGTCGCCATCCTCGGGGAATACGGGCCACTTGAAGCCAATCGTCATAGGCGAGCAATGCTCCATCATAGTGAAGCGGATTGCCATGATATCGCCTCACTGTGGGACAGGGAAGCAGCCACTGATGACAGCTTTCTCATCGGGGGTCAGGACTTTGAAGCGCATCTCGAAATCATCAGAGTGGAAACGCATGTGTGCCTGGTGATATCTTTGAACCTCCTCAGTGGTGTCACCGAAGGTCCACGTGAGATTCTTCTTGTGAGGTAATTTGAAGCTGAGCGCGACATATAGAGATGCGTCTGCCGGGTTACCCATAACAAGGCGAACACGAGCCTTGGCCGTCGGAGTCTTAGCCCAGTCATCCAGAACCCCAATGTGATCAAGAAATCGCTCAGGCTCGTTCTCACCAGCTGGTGTGAACGGGAGGACGCCAAATTGGGTCATATTGTCGGTGGAAGGCATGATCACTGCATCCAACTTGTGCTGCGAGAGATGGGGAGTAGCGCGCCAATCTCTAGTGTTGATCATGTGCCATTCTGGGGTTGTAGGGAGCACCGAAGGTGGGCATTGTGCCAATCGGGGCCGCAGATGGTTAGATCTAACCGCTACAGCGAAAGGGAGAGGCTTACATGGTTTGATGGATGATCCCATGATGACGGAGTTGGAGGTGCAGTCGCCATGGTAGGACCAGTTGGATATGGAAGGTGAGGCGCGAGGGTCATGAACACCCCCGAGGGTCTCGGAGGGCACAAGACAAGCCAGTCTGTTGCGCTTTGCCAGGTGGAGAAGCAAAAGAGAAAATGAGACGAATATCCCTAGTAGGACCAGAGATCTCGTCGTTGATAGGTTGATGGTGAAGATGGAAGAAGGTGGGAGGAGGTGGAAGGAAAAAGGAAGAAGGAAGTGGGGAGCGAACGGCGCTAGTGTACATCTCTGTACTTTCTTGAGACCGCTCGCTTTTCATCGCGGGTTTTGAGAACATGAGGATCAAGTCCCCGGTGGTAAGCTTTGTCCAGAGTCCGCTCAGAATGTACATAAAAGTTCTTGAATCTTTTTCTGCTTTGGTTCTCCAAGTATGGATTCCCTCATCGATCGATATGCATCCATCCTTTTCCTTTGCAAACCGATGTTCTATAACACAAGACATAGAACCTAGACCGATAAGTATTATGAAGCGACTTGCTAGGCTGACTCACCACAATATCAGCTCTTGTGCACTAATAGCTCGACTCTAGTAGACTCGAGTTTGACTAATATATATTCTCTATAGGTGAGTTCTGAATTACCAAGGGTACTAGGAGGATTGTCTAAGAAATTAGAAAAATTCTCTAAGAAGGCAAGATGCAAAGGTACCCGAGCATACCCCTTCGACCTTGACTCTCCATTCGTCCCATTCTCAGAGGTTCAGGAATATTTTACCACCGAGCGTGTGAACAAGCTCCTGAGAGCAGTATTCCTTGACGAGATGCCCACACTTGAGACTGATATAATCCAAACCAAAATCAAATTGTCTTTTGCATTCTTTTAGCTCTGAAGAGTGGCTACCTGATTCGCTATTTCTGCCACAATAAGCAGCTACAAGACGATCGCCTTCCGTTCTCCATCTCTTACCCTGCCAGCTTTGAACATTACCGCAACAGCGCAGACCACGACGATAAGTTCTGGGAGAAGTTTTGCCACGCGCAATGGCCCTTTTGCGCAGTCAAGTTTCTTGTATCCAATACTAGCCTCGAAAAGAACGCTATTCTTCCTATTGTCAGCAAATCGCAAGTTGGCGAAGGACAAGGCTTCACTCTGTACAAAATTGATGTACACGAGGCCTGCAATTTTTTGCACTATCCCCAACGCTCTGCAAAGGTAATTACTTTCCTGGGGACCTCATACGCATACGCACATACTGTTTTATCTGATACCAGACAAATCTCGAGTAGTCAGTCTCAGAATACGTTCCTCCTCAAAACATACCATTCCCCCGAGGCCAAAGCAAACTTCAAAACCGAGGTAGAGGCTCTCGGAGACCTAGCTGCTGCAGCCATCGTCGGATTTTATGGGAGCTTCCAGAAAGACCAAACTTACAGTATCATCTTTCAATACGCTGATCGTACTTTGGAAGACTATTTTCGCAATAAACCTCCTATAGAAGACGAAAACATTGATAAGATCTGGAAAATGCTTTTCAGTCTCATTCATCGCGCCAGCTGGATGCGTAGGCTGAAAATAGCGAGCCTCGTGGATAGAAAAGTCTTGTCAACGTAATCCCGTCAGCTCAGACTACATGAAAGAAGATATGCTAATCATATCAGAGAGAACCTGGATATTAGCCTGGAAAACATTCTGGTTACCACTTCTGACCCTGAGGGCAGTCTTTACGGGGCCGGCGATTACTTCAAGCTTCCGTACATCTTGAGTCAGATCCAAAGTAGAGCAAAAATTCCGCAAGATATCAAGTAGTCCCATAGTGAGTTGCCCGGCAGTATAATTCCGATCTTGCTTCTTATTGTATTGCTAGAGCTGCCCCAGAATGTAATCGTGAAAGATATTTGCTAGAGAAAAACTCTGTAGCGACTAGAACAAAAGCAGAAATATGGTCTCTGGGTTGCTTGTTTAGCGAAGCAGCCACATGGCTTGTCTTTGGATATAACGGAATACTTGCCTATAGGCAAAAACGGGCAACGGCGAACAAAGGAAACCACACGTTCCATGACGGCGAAAGGGTACTAGTTGCCGTCAATGAACAACATGAGCAGCTTTTGCAACGCATCGGCGACGAAGATTATATCACGAAAAACGTCATAGACAACATCGTCAAATTGATGTTGGAAGTCTCAGAAAATCGCATGAAGGATACAGATATCAGGCCATTGTGCTATGATACGCTGTACGAAGTGTCATGGGGACCGCCACGTGATCAATTTACAAGATTAGCTTGGAAGGGAGATCTTTCTCAGATCCAGCCTCTAATAGAAGCTGGTAGCATTAACCTGAACTCTCTAGATGACGCTGGTTGGACGCCCTTGGCGTATGCGGCCGTGTACAAGTGGAAAGAAATAGTAGATGCTCTTCTCAAACACGGTGCAATACCCAGCCTCCAAACTAGAAATGGGCATACAGCTGAAGAACTCGTTCGACAAAGGCTTAAGGGTGCCAATTCCAACGCCAGAGAGAAGTTCAATACTATCCTAGCTCTTCTTGAAACACCACAGGCGTTTACAGTTGTCAGTCCAACAGACACATCAAGCTTCCCTGAGCAGGAAAATTGGTGTCTCAAAAGCAGCGTTGAGAGAGAACTATGCGAAAAGTCGTCCGTTACATATCGATTTCATGAGAAAATGGAAACGACGCCTGGGGCCACCACAATCTGGGACCTTATTTATAACAAGACGCCAGGTCTCGACGTTTTGGAATCATTCAAAGCAGCCGATTGGTATTGGCTTCACTTACCAGCCAACAACGTATGCCCTATTGCTCGTATTCAACGCAGTAAGGCTAACATCTCTAGAAATTATGGGTAGATGCCGGGACTATTACTGTTCCTGATTAAGTTGAAAGTCGCTGACTTGAACCCTAGCATTTAATGCTTGCGTGGCATAACAAACGCGGACTACTTTCTAAGCTTTCTCATGTCTCCGAATTTATTAATGCCTCGTATCATGAAGTAAAGGGTCCGAATTCACGTACTTCTTTTCGGCGGCCAACGTTTGTAGACGCATCGACAACTGAAGACAACATGTATTCACTCGTTGTAAGTATATACTTGTGCTTACTTTGCCAGAGGTTTACTTGGGTTTACTTGGGGTGCAGGTACCTTATTTTCATGTAGAATCGAAGGATTATCTCGCTTGGAAGGAGTCCCAATTGAACTCCACAGGAGAGCCGCGAAATCTCGGGAATAAGATCCAACGATTCCGCTTTTTGACTCGTCTATACAACAAATACCAAAAATTTGGAGAAAACGCGGGCGTTTACTTGCATGTACCATGGACTTTGGACGAATCTTACTATACGCACCTTGAATGCGCTACAGAACGGGACCGCGATCAGGTAATTTATAAATATGTAGATAAAAGATCAGAGGAAAATGACCGGATGTATGGGGGAATTTTCAAGGGCAGGCAATCCGATTTTTCTGCGCCAGATGCCGTCGATCCAAACTGGAGGCAAACATGGGGTGATGATTACACGTTGAAAGGAATGAAACGAAGCGAAGAGTAGCCCTTTTCATCAACCTACCGTATGATGCGGCCGGGGGTAAATACGTCGCAGAGAGCTTCACAACGAACGAAATATCATACCTAAAACATTTTATTCGATTAAATTCCACAGTATGCTCTTTTTCGTCTCTTTCACATTCAGTCTTCCAATATCTTTCCTTTTCTCTGCCGCTCTGATGACTACAAAACGCATTGCGAGTAGTAGGGGTTGTCATACTGGCAAGTCCCAGACGCGCAGACTGTGCTCCCAGTATAATCTATCCCTCCACACTGGCCGTACAGAGGTACAGCGGTAGCAGTAGAGGTGGTACTCGTAGTTGTCGACGTAGTCCTGGTAGTTGCAGTCGTAGAACTGCTACTGTTTCCACTCCCACCCCCACCACCACCGCCTGCACCAGCTCCACCATTCACGCTCGACATGCCCGTCTGCTGTAAAGTAGTTGGCAATAGCGGTTCAATCTCCAGCAACCATACAGTCTCATACATCCCCGGACTTCCATCAGCTGCCACGCTCCCAGGCTCCAAACTACCCCATTGCCCGCCATTAGCACAGCATGCAGAATAGCTACCCCATAAGGGTCCCGCAGCCCAAATCGACCAGCCGATATACACACTGTTGTCAGCCATGTAGTCCACTATATCTGTCAAATAACTATCGCATTCTGTGCCGTTTGCGCCACCAAATTCCGTAATCATGGCTTTGAATCCGTATTGTTGGAGCCAGGCCGTTAGTGGAGCGAGGTTGGTGGATGCAAGTTGGGAGCAGACAGAGCTGCTTCCTGAGAAGTCGGAGTCCAGGTATTCGTGGATATCGAATGCTGGATTTCGGGTCAGTGCTTTGTGGGTGGGAAGGAAGGGAAGACATCTATACCGGTGTTGTTCACTGGATCGGTGATTTGGTACATCACGGTGCTTGAGGCGGGGGAGTTCCCGGTCCACTCTTCAGTCCAAGAATGTCCTCCTGTGTAACCATTACCTGGAGCGAGGATGCTGCTTCATTTAGTAACAACATATTTAACGTATCTTGAACCTACAGTTGGTTTGCGCCAGCTTCTCGGATGGCATTGATGGCAGCTTGGTCGTTTGCAAGAATGAGGTTGGTGTCCATGTCATGAGGCTTTGAAATTTTAGCATTTTTGTCTTTGACTATGACCCAAAGACAATCAAAAATGCAGAGTGGAATTAAGAGTTCCATACCTCATTCATAAGTCCAAAGATAACCTTCTCATTGGATGAGAAGCGCCCAGCAAGTTCGCCCCAAAATGCAGCGAATTGGGCGGTAGTAGCTGCTGTTGGATCTGAAGTATTACCGATAACACTTCCGCTAAGTGGTTGTTGGGAAGGATTATTGTATCTCATATAATTATGGGGATCCAAGATACAGTACACTCCCCTGGTGACAGTGATATAGCTTACCGCGGCCGCAAACTCGGAGTAGTACTATAGAGATATTAAGTTCCTGCCCCTCTTTTGTCGGGGGTTGATTTTTACAGTCTCATTAAACGTAGCTCCAAGTCCAGTTGCTATTGGGCACATGCGTTCAAGCAGGAAAGCGACTCGGAACAAGTTGATCTATTGTCATCATTAACATCTTCTTCAGGTTCATATCAGCGTATGACTCGCCTTGTTTTGTTCAACGTATATATCAACAGTTGCCTCGTTGATGAACTGATATGTGACTCCGAATTCCCCTGGAAGTCCCGTTCCTACGACTCCTGAGCTGCCTTTTGTTTATTAGTCTAAGTAAGTCATGGCTCCTTACTCTCCGGTCAGCCGGTGTTGTGACATACTGTAAACACCAAACTCTCCGCCACTTTCTGCAACACCCGCATAGTAAATGGTAGCAGTTGCCTTCATTGTAAGCAGCGTTATAACGGTGATGATTTTGCCCAACATATTGGAAGCGGTGTTTTTCACTTGGAAGTATTTTCCTCTGTGGAGCAAAAATCAAACAGACCAGCTGAGTGGAGGAGGAACTAGATATAGAGATAGCAGAGTAACCCAACGTCATTAGTGCGGGCGCCATCAACGCCTTCGAACAGGTTCAATAGACAACGGTAAAATATAATAAAGCGAACAAGGTATGACATATGGACGGATTAACTTTCCTTTTCCACATTTCCTCAACAGACCCAATTGTAATCACCATCAGACCACTGGAACCTCGACACGTACGCAGATTGTAATCCCTTCGGAAGATTGTTGACACCATAGGCGTGGGCCATTTAGCATTAAGCTCTCGGACCGTAGTCGCCGAGCTAGGGTTTTCGGATCGCGGCTCCTAGTGCCGTGATTGTGCGGGAAAGAGGGGATCTAGCGGCTCTATGTTCCTCCGGTACCGTCGTACCGTACGATCTTTCGAAGGTGCTGTGGTTAAGGTATCTATAATAGTAATAAACATCTTTTTACCATATAACTATATACTAAAAAGTATTCTTAACTAATTAAATTTATTTAGCTTAAGATACCCCTTTAACTAACCTATGTTTCTAGCTTGTTATTTATAAGCTAATAATAATTAAATACAATGTTGTATTTACATTTTACCTTTTCTTACGATTCTTTAGTTAGCCTCTTTCTCTTTTTAACTTTCTATTTTAAGGGAGACCGCCTGCATAGTAACGGTCACGCACTTGTGTAATTTTCTAAATGTAATTAGAACCTAAGCAGTCTAAGAAAGAGATATGGAGGTGGTGGTATTAAAAATTAAAGACTACAAGGGATAGCCCCTGTACAGTACGGAAAGTAGGTTATGGGGACCGAGACATTAGCAAGGTTGTTGGAATCCTGGCTATTAGGCTGTCCGCAGACGGGCGAAAGGAGTTTTAGATCCAAGAACTATCTTTTAGGCCACGTATCGCATCAACTGGATAGTTCTAAAGGCCTACGAGTTAATCCGCCTATCAAGCCTAGAAAGCCCCCTGCGCTAATCCCAAACGAGTACTTGCTTCCGGTTACCTATACCCCAGCCTAGTTTCCTATAGTATAAGATGAAATAGATATTAAATATAAGGTGACTGTGGCCGTGTCTCCGAGGGTAGCTAGACGAATCACCTGTTCAGGACTTGCGGTATTTCACTCTTCCTAGTTGAGTGTTGGGCTGTGCTCGTTAGCGTCCATCTGCCGCTGTGCACAGGTACCACATAGTAAGCCACTTCGGGCTTCCAACCTTATCTAGACATCACCTCCAGCCACAAATGGCTGGGAAGACGCGGGGAGCCGATGCACGAACCCTATTAATGACTCTAGAGATGCCCACACTATAAGATGCAGGCTATATTTAAGTGCGTGGTTAACTACATGGGCTAGTATCTCCCAGACAGCCAGCTTCAATCTCATAACTGCCGATATCTTGAATCTGGTGAAATTGTGGAACTCTGAATCGTGGTTAGTCTAGGAGTCACTAAGCGCTCGGGCTGGTACATTCTCCTGCCTTTAATGGCCGCAATATTTTTAAGATATCCTTCCGTTCCTCTAATGTAGTTTGCGTCGAGGTGTTATCCCATCCCTGCTAAGTAATACTCTTCATCCCCTTTCGCATCTCCTTTCTCATCTCCTTAGAGGGGGGATGCGCGGTCACGGCTACCCGGGTACCCATTTCCGCCTTTAGATATCTCCGATCCCTTATAACTCCATCAAATTTTATTAGAATTTAATACCATTTTAGGAGGTTCCCCCTTCCCTTCGAAAGTTAACCATATTCTATACGTTCTCAGGTGACTGCGCTTAATTAAAAGAATTAAATAATGCCAACAAGGCCTTTTTCTCGCAACAAAAGCTTCTGGGTACCTCAAGCACGCCAGCTTGTTCATGGTCAGCTTGGAGAGCCTTCTCTTTGAAGAGTAGGAGTATCATTCCAGTTTTCGGTATGATGAGTTTGAGAGAGGGTGGGGTTCAGTCTTTGCGGGACGACAGGGGCAGTGGGTTATGGAAGTTAAGGAGGAACTCAAAGAGAATGTGTATATAACGGGGTGGGCGAGGATTACTGGGTGGTTCAGAATAGTGACCCTCTGGCGGTTTTGACATGCCAGCAAAATTTGATGAAGACATGTAGGGGGCGTCACCCAAAGTTCGGCGGTTGATGCTTTGCACGGCCGTGCACTTTACAAGCCATGTGCATAACAAGAGTTAGAACACGATTTTTTAGCGAGTGCATCAGATCGCGTTTTCTAGAAATCGCGATCTCAGCGGCCTATCCACTACGCAACTACCACGTAACTTAAGTTTATTTCCTCTTATAGACTTAAAGAAGAGTATTGCCCGATTAATTTAAGCCCTATTATATACCCCTTAGATACGTGGTTCTTAAGATATTTAGAAAGGCGCGGGAACTCGATTTCCGGGCCTCGCGCTTCCTTAGCCTCGCCCCGCCACTCGATTTCTAAGCTCACGAGTACCTTTTCTTACCCTTTCTTAATTTTCTTAATAACTACCCTTCTAGGGGATATAACCTATAGCTTAAAATAATTATAGACTATACCCCCTTCTTTCTAGAAGAGGAATTTTATTTAAAATAAGAGATAGTTATAAGGTCGGCGAAAAACTAAAATTCTATACTAAAATCGACGGGCGCGAGACGAGAAAATCGCTCCTAGGTAGTATCACGATTTATTCTATAACTACGTATCTAGATTCTAAGCGCTATAGTATAAAATACTTAGGATATATGCCCCTATCTTTTTATAAGAGGATTAATTAATTAGTTATAATTTAGGCTTAAGGTCAGCCGTTTTCTGGATCGTAGGTTTAGCGTTCTCGCCTACCTACACGAAAATGATACGCTTACTAAAAAATCGTGTTCTAACTCTTGTTATGCACATGGCTTGTACCCCGCCACGAAGCGAATAAACCCCAGCCTCCTCACACAGCCGTTGCGCTATTATCACATAACCTCGGGAATACAGAGCACTTCGGACAGGATCGGTTCTATTACCAAGGGTGACGTGTTACGGTGCAACGAATATAGTCAGCTGAATAATATGTGCACATTTCTTTTCTTTGAACTGCTTTTGCGCAGTGAGATAATATCAGTCCTTGAACTACCGGCCTAAAATTTTGGACACATTTATAATTTATAGTATGAAGACCCTTGACGTCATTATTGTGGGTGCAGGAATTGGCGGCTTGGCCACAGCGTTGGCCCTTGCGGCTGATGGACATCGAGTCACGATTCTCGATGCCGTGAAGGAATTTACAGAGGTAGATCTACGGCGTATATCGTCGCATTCGTTGCTGACATTTCCCAGGTCGGCGCCGGCATCAGAGTTCCTCCAACTTCTACAAGGCTGCTCCGCCAATGGGGTGTTGATCTGGACAATATCAACAAAGAGACTTCCCACGGCAACCGTTTCGTCGATTGGAAGGACCACAGCAAAATTCTACTTGACGTGCCCTTTGACGACCTACCGCAAAAGTATGGCGCGCCGTACTATCTCATCCACCGGGCTGATCTGATCGACTCCTTAATCAAAGCGGCAAAGATGAACACGTCCAACATCAGTATAAAAACCAGCAGGAGAGTCGTGGAGTATGACTACAATCGCCCAGCCGTCAAGACAGACCAAGGTGACTGGTGGGTGGGGGATTTAGTCATCTCAGCCGAAGGAATCAAGTCTTCTGCTCGCAAGGAGATCAATGGTGCAGCCATTGAGCCTAGAGACACTGGTGATGTTGCCTATCGCATTCTTGTACCTGTCGGACCACTTCTGGAGGATCCGATCACTCGAGACCTAGTCAGAGAGCCATGGGCGACACATTGGTTGGGACCAGAGGCACACGCGGTGGGCTATCCACTGCGTGGCGGCGAACTGTATAACGTCATCATTGACATCACCCACAATACTGACATTGGCGAGCCTGTCAGAGAAGGCGACTGGAAGAATCAAGCCGACAATACGGAGCTGATTGAACGATTCAAGGACTGGAATGCGCCTGTCCGCAAACTGTGCGGTCTTACAGGAGAGTACTTGAAATGGAAACTTGTAGACTTTCAGCAACAGTTGCAGCGGTGGGTACATCCCGGTGGGAAAATTGCGCTACTAGGCGATGCGTGTCATCCCATGATGCCGTACATGGCACAAGGAGCAGCGCAAGCCCTCGAAGATGCAGCGTGTCTACAATCTGCACTCGCTGCCTATGGCGATGAAAGTATCGCCAAGGCATTGAGAGTATATGAGAAACAGAGAGCTCCGCGAGCGGAATATATTGTAAAGAATACGCGCGTCTTGCAAGAATGGTTACATCTATACGACGGGCCAGCGCGTGACAAGCGCGATGAGTTGATGAGGCAGGATGACGAGAGAAATCCGATCTTTTGGGGGTATTCCGTTAGGAAGGAGTGGCTGTTTGGACTCGATGCAGGGAGACTGTTGGAGGATGGGGAAGATTTACATATTCCGAAATTACCTCCTCTGCCTCCTTTGGACGCATCTATCTATAGGCAGAGAACAGGAACACGAGACTCTTAATTTGTATGAATAGAATGCCAAGGTTTAATTTTTCTATGATATTAAAAACAGAATCTCCCATCACCAGCCGGTTCGGCACTTCTGTACTACTGTCATATCTTGTACTCGTTTAACTTACTTATTATCTTTTTATCAGCTCAAGTACCTTTTAAACCTGAAGCAGCAGCTGGCGGCTGTAATGGAAGCCCGCTTTAGTCGCAGCCAAGCTATATCAACAGGAAGGCAGTCCAAGACCAGCATGGTCTTCACAATCGTGACGATTATTTTTGTATGTTTACACCCCTCTCAAAAGTCAATCTATTAACTGTCTACCATAACAAAGTTGCCTCTTACTTCTGTGACCACAATTTTCACCTCCAAATCGCAGAGTTTCAACGCGTTGTGAGACCCGAAGGCTTGGACTTCCTCCAACGCCATTCCTACAAAAATCATATATCTTACCTTATATGAGTGAGTCTTCCCGTTTCCTCCCAGACCTCTTCAAATCACTATCTTTACTTATCTCTAAATTTTGATTTACGCTCTAGTTGGCGTCATATTCGCTGTAGCAATCCCATGTATTCTAGCGGCTTTCGAGATCCAAAACATGCAAAACACCGGGAAGAAAGGATGGCAGAAGATAACTGAGAAGAGGAATGAGAGAAAGCCGAAGAGAGACGAGGATAATGATATTCCGGACTTCTTGAAATAGGAGGATACTAGAAGGGCTTGATGGATGGATTGGACAGCTTCCATCCCGACCGACTTCACACCCTACCTGTTATACACTCAAATCAAACTGGACCAAGGGCATACCACCAAGTTGTGGAGTAGTTGGTGGTTCACTAGACGATTACTGGCGATAATTTTTAGGATCTCGCGCTATAATAGCATAGTATATCATGTTGGGCTAAAGGCAAATTAAATTTGTTAGTATTATACATAGACTATTAGTCTAAGAGGATGCTTCGCTTCCCTGTTCTAACATTAGCCATGTCCGCTCACCTTCACAACTATCATCCTTTTGTCTCCTATCTTCCATTTTACTCCCTTCTTTTCTCTAACCCTCATTTTCTCTCAATCCCATCTCGCTGCGCCACGACCAAGGCAAATTAGACGATTATTATCACGTGGACGCTTCCTTGGCAGCGACTCCGCCACCGCGTTGAGATGACTCAGACCGAACCTTGAACTTTACGAACTTTATTTCTTATACACGATGAACATAACTCTTTTCTAATCTCCTCGTTTCAACCTTAATTGATCGTCGACTACACGCAATGATCTCATTGACAATTGACATACAAGTTCTAATCTTGCCTTTCCTTACCTCAACGTCTCTCATTTCACTCTCCCAAACCAGTCGACATTTCCGGCAACTCATAGATTCCCAAAGGAAAGACTTTGTGAATCGCCTCTTGGAACTAGAATGCACTCCAGAATGCGGCGGGGAAGTGACCATCAATGACCATGCCAAAATTGTTATCCCCCTAGGGACAGTCTCGTACGCCTGCACAAACTGCCTCAAAATCATCCCTCACACCCATTTCGACAATCATGCACTCCTCCGCCTCCGGCTCCGGAAACCGCCTCCTGAATCCAGAGTTAGTCAACAGCTCTGTGGATGGATGAGCGGTGATGCAAAAGCACAGGGCTTGAAAAGACAAATCGACCTTCGAAATGATACGCTGAGCAATTGGATGTGCCAAAACTCCTCTTCCGGCATTCCAGCATCAAAGTTGCTAGAGTTGTACAAAATTGGCTCCGCTCGCAATCGACGTATCTGCAACGAATGTAAATTCATCACTGGCTTCTGGTCCAGAAATGCAGGCATTCGGAGCCAAAGCTGGAGGGGTAAACATAGAAACTCAAATATAGGTACGGCTGCGGTTCCCGTGGTCAAAGGTCGGCAGCGACGATGTCACGACTCTACCGAGCGATATTTTCCAGGCCTTTTTCCTATCGCTGCTGATGCAGAATACCCCTGGAGGTGGAAAATCTATCGCGAGGAAAATTGTGACTGGTGGACACTATGGTCCATCCGTTGTCCTGGATGTGCCATTTGGCAGGAAAGAGCAGGATTCCGAAAAGGCGGAGGATACGGCGTCAAAGCAACACCAGCGGATCCTGATGGATGGCGGCAGCCTGGTTGGGATGGACCGCATTTTGAGGAGTGGCGATGCAACCGGTGCTTTGCAAAATCTCTTGGGAAGGAACAGCTGGGAAGGGAGCTCCTGGCATTCTGGAAGAGACTCGTTGACTGGGAGCTTTCTATGTTCAATCAACTCCTTCGAGTCGGTTGGTACGCTGTCGACGCAATCGAGGATGCAACGAAGAAAAAGTACTCATGGGCGCAGATAGTGAAAAGGGATAGCGTTTCTTCGCAATTGCTGAGAAAAGTTCCCACTGCGGAAGAGGTTGCTAAAATGGAGTTTGAGCAGAGGCGACACTATTATAGAATATTGAAGCGATGGCTTAATAACTTGGACGATCCTGCAGCAGTTTTGGGTGACGTGATGGATAGACATTGGTTTAGGCAGTGGTCGAATGAATATGAGATTCTTGAGAAGAGAATTGAGGATTTGGAGACTTATACGAATATTCTCGAGGCTGATTCAGGCAAACTAGTTAGTTTTGCACTTGACAGATATTCGTCACTTGTATGAAGAGCATTTTTGTCATACTTCTGGGAGAAATAAACATAAGCAGCTTAGTGCACACAACAGAAGAAGTCATTTAGCAAATCTTGGGTGAGCGATCGTTGGTGCCGGAAACTGAGCTCAAGCTTCTCTTGCGCGTTTCTGGGTACGCTGAGCTCTGTGCGAGCATGAAGTCGCTCCTCGTGCGTGGCGTTGGCACATTGGAACGGGTTTCACCAGCCGAATTCTAAAAGCTGCTCAGAAGCTTTCAATATTGATGAAACATAACATCTCCAGGCTCGCTCTCTCTCCTTGTAATAATTTGGATCGATTTTTGATTAACTTTGCGATGTTACAGCTTGACAGTCTAGGAGCGTTTGTGTCCGAGTTGCAACAAGTACTTGTCACTTCAAGTATTTCTCGAGCTAGCAATGGGTCCACGATTCCAAGGAACAGAAAGACTAGTTGGCTTTAAGCATAATAGTCCCAAGGTTCGGTTCTTCTGTACCCTGCTCGAGGTTGAGGATGAGCTTGAAGTAGTCTTTTATGGCCAAGTTCAATACTAATGCATACGATGAGAAGAGGGGTTGGCTGAAGGATCCTGCGGGCGGTAGTCAACTATCATCGAACGCACGTTAATCAAATATACGGGCACTCATGTGCTGAAGGTTTCCAGACGGCATTTTGGCTCTGTTACTGGTGAGCAGCCTATTGTTTCTTATGATCAATGGCATTGATGGTGTTCGTACGTAACCATTTACATCTGCTTGACTAAGAATGCCAAGACATTCAAGGCTCGCCTCGATGCCCCCAGCATGCTGGTACCTGAGGCAAAGACTCCTGTATTTGAGTCTGTTTAACGTTGGGGACTTGGCAGGAGAAGAACAACATTCACAACGAGCAGCAGGAGAAGATACGTGGACTTTGATACTTCACAGACATTTTTCGAAGTAATCTATGTGGTCGCACATCAAGAAGGACGCTGGAGTAGAACATTCGCGCTGTTTAAGGCTTGGAGACATTGGGAGCAGGACAATCATCGCTTCGAACAGCAACAGTCACTTCAAATAGCAACAATCTGAAGAAGCCCACATCTTAGAACATCTCGAAGGTATGGATAAGAACGCAAAGCTCTGGAGCTGCTATCTTGAAGCTTTGAGACTTTGAAGTAAAGAACAACGACAACATCAAGACGTACATTCAAATCTCAATCTCACTCATACAAACATCGGGACCCAGGAAAGCAGATGGACGAAGTCATCGATTGAGATCGAAAAGATGAATGCTAGTCTCTTACAGGAGGAAAAGTCCCGCTTTGCATGTGAAGCTTGCGAGTGATTTCCTTCGTAATAGTAGACTACCCTTCTACCCTTCTTTTTATCTGGGAGCCCTTGGTGGTGTCATACATTACAGTCTCTCCAGCGTGAGCCTTGAATATTAACATAATACTCTTGCCCTTACTACCAACTCCAAGAGGGCTACCCGGCATTACAACCCCTGGTTCAATGAATCTGAATGCATCGAGATCTTTACCGTCACGATCTTGAGCCTGGCATAGAGAATTATTCGGATGAACCCAGAAGACATCTAGCCGATCCGGACTGATTGAAATGGCCTTGATATCACTGTCAACTCGTGCAATTGCAAGCGACAAGGCTTTGGGATCCTTCGTTGGATACAACATCTTGCTCACCCGGCTCGTGAATTCCTTGTCTTCTTGCCAGATGCACAGATCCTTCGAGTACCAGTGCTTTACTGAACCAGAAGGCGAGATGAAAAATACGTCGACGATGCCTGGCGCTCGGGATACAGCAGCGATTCGGGAACCTAACGCTGCGGATTCCGGTGGCGCTACTCGAATCATATTTGTGTACCAAGAGCCATCCTTCCATATCTTTTCCATCACGGCACCTTCTTTATCAATCCAAAAAACATGACAAACGCCCTCGGCAGATTTCACACTGGCGAGTGTGCTTGTTGGTAGAGCACGGGTCTCAGGGGAATCTTCCTTGGTAACTTGAGCATAGTCGGCAGGGACAATCTCAACATCAGGTTGCCATTTGCCATCGTCATGACCATCTTGACGGTAGGTTCCTCGAACGCTCCCGTTTTTACAAACCCACCAAAGCGCCGAATGGCCCTGGCTCATGCTCACAGAAGTCAGCCCACCGTTGGGCATGGCAGTGTCCGTTGGACGAAGCAAATACGACTCGAACGGTCTACCCTCCGACCAAGTACCTTGAATCGAGCCATCGGAACCGATCCACCAGATCTCGGTGTGTTTTTCTGAACGGCTGACTGCTGTTATCGCTCCCTTGAACGCCTGACCAGGTGGAGCGAGCCGTTTGGGATAAATGCGAAAGGTATTTAAATCGTATCTTCCGGATATTTCTAACCCTCCAATAGATGCATCGTCGTCGATCCAATATGCTCCCAACCCGAAGTCACCGTCACTAACTATCGCGAAGGTGGAAAGACTTCCAAGCGCCGGATTCATTTCAGTTGGGCTGACTCCACCAATGTGGGGCGGCTTCAGTCTCTGGAAGTCCGCCCGGGTGATACTTTTTGGTGGGTCTTTGTTGAACAGCCTTAGCATCCAGAAATCATCGGTGGCTTCAAAGTCAAGGATGTACTGGTATGGGATCCAGAAATGTGCTAAGAATTGGGGATCTTTGCTGTCATCACCCCACGAATTCTGGCAGAGTACTCCACCCTTAGGCTTGTCCTTGGAATTGGTCGGCTTGGGATTGGTAGGCACGTCGTCACTGAATCCAACGGCGAGAACTGCGTGAGCACCAAATTTTTGATTTGGGGCTTTGTGTTCCATGCCTGGTGGTATAGCTTGAAGACATGCATGTCCTTCCAACTCTTTCGCATCTCCAAAAGCGGCAGGGTAGATGAATGCTGTGCTTAAATCCTCGTAAAAATTGAACCCAAATACCACTGGATACCCTTCGACCAAACACTGCTTCAAACGTGCCAGAGTCAAAACACCCACAGCATCCTTTTCTTCTTCCGTGAGCACATCTTCGGCTTCTCGGGTGTGGTCCGGATCCAAACGACAGTACTCGAACGTGTAATTTGTTTGAGCAATGCGGTATGCCTGAAGGGAAGGGCGATCGTTGACGTCTACAACAACACGCTCCGTCGCAATAGCGTAGTCTTGTTCCTTCACTGGTCTCTTCTCCCTATTCATCACGAATGGCCACGCTTTCTCTGGCGCGATTCCAACTAGATTGAGACCCTTCATTGCATTGCGAATGGCGCAGCCCCCGTCCGGGTCTTCTTTGATCTGGGTGGGCCAATCCAGAGGTGACATCCTAGGCTCCATAGCCATAAGTTTGGCGATTGCCCTGGCATGATAATAAATGAAGAGGCGAGATGGGTCAGATAGTGCTCCATCGACGTCAATTTCTTTATTGGTCTGTTTCCCTTTGCAGGCAATGTATCGGACCAGGGCAGCAGTAGCATTGGCGACACAGCTCCCGGAATCATACTGGTCGTAGATTGGGGATAACCAGTCTTTGTGAGCGTCCCAGAGGTTGGCGTATTTGAAGTCATCTCGATCTTGTCGGTCTCCAAGGTAGGAGTAAGCCCGATCTTGGGCGTCAAACCCGCCGGCGATGAAACCACCATTGATTGGCATTTTCGATGACTAGGCAAGTAACCAAATGGTAGTATAGATTGGCTCGAGCGGATTCGAAGAGTTGGGACTGAAGTGACAAATTTAAGCATTAACAATAGTGGCTCCTTGCGCCTATTAATACCAGATTTTCAGCGACATAACCACACCTCAAAAATGCTCAGACGCTAACAAATAACCAAGCCATCTAGTCTATTCAGCAACACCCGCATCTTCGGCTGCAAGAGCTGAATCAGGACTGCCGCGGATGGAAAGAAATAGTACCCCCCGTAAAGCTTCGCGATTCAGCATCAGCCGTAACTCAGTTGTAGGCTTCATTGTACGGAGTACAGGTGTGATGCACCGGATCACAGATGACGTGGCAACGCGGCTGGTAGTGACACCGCAGTGCCTCTACATTTTTTTAAGCGACAAATCATATCTCTTGATAACTCAGGCGCTTGCATGGGCGCTATTGAATGCGGTTTTATCACCCGTCAAGTTCCCCTTTTGAATACTTTCAGCTGTGAAGCAGTCCCCGCAATGGGAATCGAGCTGAAAGTGAACAGACCTGTGACTCTCCTCCCGGCCTAATCCGCGACCAATGACCCGCCCCGAGATGCAAGGAGAAAAAATGGTATGACCTAGTTTTCTTTTAGGAACGCATGCCTAGTAATGGCCCAGAAGAACAGAGCATTGAGGATGAGAGAATGGCCAAAGATTCAAAACGTCACTCTAGGGGCGCCCACGCGTTGCAAAATCTTGCCGTCATAATTTCCAATCAATTCAAAACAAACCGGCATGTCTCAAGGTTTCGTACCTTTTTTATTTTATTTTATCAAGGGATGTTAACCAGCTGCCGCATCCTACCTACAGTACAAACATACATCACGAGACTGGCACGATCACTGCTTTACCACGAACCCTATGTCAGCAATTGGCTACTAGTTATTTTGGGTTACTGACGTATGTGGACGTGCTTCTGTGTCCCGAAATCCCTTCGGAGAGTTCAAAGCCCAATCTCGTTGAAAATGTTTTGAAGACCTCACAATGAGAAGAAGATAATTAAGATATAAACCCACTTGAGCATATCATGTTCTAAGCTAGGAACTTCCAAGCCCAAGTCTACTCATCTCGTTGCCAAGAATCTGCGATACGAACCTTACAGCGTACATTTACGTTTTTGTTCTATCAATTTTCGCGCTTCTGATATCTCTCAATCTGCCATTTGCGTCCCAAAATCTCTCGCAAGCGCGGGTATGCTGCGCCTCGTTGATGTCAGGTTCATGCTGCCAATGCCGCACCGCTGATAGTCCGCATGCAATTGACCGAATCAGATGATGTGTGATATGTTGCTTCTACTTATCACCGTGAAGCCAGAGCTATGGGGCTGGATACATGGGGTTCGCTCGTATTTGGTGATGAATAGATGGCATGAGGTTGCTTTTGCTTCAGCATACTAAGGTTAACCTACCGATTCTTGATTAATTGCCAGCTTATTCAACCGCAGCGCGACTGCTGTCCTCCCCATCCCTGTAAGCAAACTGAAAACAACTCAAATCCACAAAATCTTTGTTGGGATCATTGCCTGTGAATTTTTCGTTGGGATTTGAAGTCACGAATCGGGTCAAAACTTCGCCTTGCATGGGGATAGACAAAAACAAAACTGGCCAGACCTCTGGAGTTGAGAAGATAACTCGATAGTTAATCAATGATTAAGAGGTCTATTTACGAATCAAATTCCTCATCACCCTTAATGCAATTCAACACTTGAACAATCAGTTGACTTCTTCCAGTGTACCTAAAACCCATCTTTTGCAAAACGTACTTGGGATGATGACGGTGAGATGATACGATCGCCAATCTCATCTGCCACTACCCCTGATTTCCCGCCAATACTATCCAGCTCCTCCTCACTATCCTGTTGATTTCTCTCTCCATCCCGGTGTACAGACACTTGCGTTGTCATGACCACAAACTTGTCGTTTTGTTTGATTTCGTCTCCTCCACTGAGATCCTGCACTCCCGCAGAATGGATATACGCCATGTACCCAGCGCCTTGTCCGTCATCTCTGGTCTGTCTCCTGTGCCTCCCATCAAAAGTCTCCATGTGTACGCCACCGCGCTCGCTGCTTTGAGATGCAATCTTTCCGTTCTTGGTAAGTTCGACCAGACGATTGAGGATGCTGAATTCGAGCTTGAGTTTAACGCTGTACACTAACCCTTTGTAAGCGGTTTGGATGTCGTAAAGTCCTGAATACTCAAGTCCAAGGATTGTCAGATCGAGGAAGACAATGATAGCGTTGACATAGATCAAGTGTGTCATGACTTCTCGCGAAGCCTTGCCTCGGATATTTCCCTCGAGTCGCAAAATCTTGATAGTATGGATGATGTATAGCCCAGAGATAAGGAGCTCTTGGATGAAGAAGATCGTGACTTGAACTTTTTCGTAGATTGAATATGGCAGGAGGAAGGGCGTTGGATTGCTCGAATTGGCACCGTACACCATAACTAACAACATCAAGTCAGAAGTTGCTCTGAAATGGACGTGGATTGGAGTGGGATTCGCCAGAATACTTACCAATTATAGGGACGTGACAGATAACTGCATTGCAGATAATCATCTATTCCTTAGCGTCAGGGTTATCATACATCTTTCAAACGTTCTCTTGAGTATAATGTAGCTGTCGGACGCGCTGCAAATACTGAATCCGAAATGAAGTGAAAGTGCCACAGTATTCCGAAAGATTGAGACTCACGATGAGGACGAGTCGAAGTTTCCTTGGATCGCGAAGAACCAGATGCAATCGAGAGTAGAGGACAACCGATTGTCCAGTCACCATCGAAGACCACCCGACAACGATAAGTGTCACGAAGAAGACGCTCTGGGATGAGAGAGACAGGTCCTTCAGGAGAAACCCGATCGAATACAGCCCGATACCACATGTTGACACAAGGAAGCTCCAGAAGTAGAGACCTCTTCGCTTTTTGAAGGTTGCGAAAATAATGAAGAACAATTCTGCTACATTGTAGAGAGCGACGGCGATGAAGCAAGCGATTGTGAAGGAGGTAGGGAGACTTTTGGGTGCAACCTTTCCAATGCCAGCGTCAGTGTCAGTCATCTTGAACGGTGTTTTCGGTATCGAGAAACTCGGTAGGAGAGTGTAGACGAGAGAAGTCTTTATCCCCAAATCACAACGGTCAAAAAGGAAATACACCTGAGTAGGGAAACGGAGAATGCCACCGAATCGCAAGCCAGGAAGGAAGGGCATATATCATGCACTGGACACAAGGAGCCCAGAAACTCTGTCAAGAGTGTCGGAAACATCTCGCACGGACATGGATGATCCACGGAAAGTCTCCAATGCGGAGGCTCTAGGATCCCCAGTCCTCACGCTCTCGCATAATGGCTCTTTACCGGCCACAGATCGTCGTAGCCACCATGCATGTGAACTGTGGAGTTTCTATGCCATCAGCCACCAATTCGGGAGGCTGTAGACTTGACGCGGCACTGCACGCCGAGCGGCAGACTTGGCCAGCAAAAGCGGGACGGGTGATATGGACACGCGAGCCGACTCCACGGTCCGGCTGAGAACCCAATCAAGATAAGATGCACGCGATCTTCCCCAGCCGGGACAACCCGTAGTTGGTCAGATCGGCACTCGATCATCGGCTTGAACCCGGTCGTGGCAGTTCCCCTGAATGTTTCGCCTGTACCCCGTAAATTCATGCAAGTCAAATGGCGCGTCTAGCGAGGATCATCCTTTCGTGTCTGTCTTATGATGTTTTCAGGCCGAGTGCACCATTAGTCCCTTGCAACCCCTTATTTGCTTGCAGTGTGCACTATTTCTCGTTTGGGCCCGGGGAAATCAAAATCTGGCTACTCGGTGTGCGGAGTAGCCCAGCGAACAGCTTATGCCCCCAACCAGAGAAAAAGTATCTCCAGAGGGGGGCAACCAAGAGAGGTATATTTATCGGCGTGATACAACGCAGGAGTGAAAAGTTCAAAACAAGTGCATTGCAACTCCATATATTCGAGGCCGAGTAACCGAAACATATCGAAACACATTGTGTGGGGGAAAATGCTCCATTACTCTTCCTGTAAATCCCACAGCATTTTGAACTTACTGTCACGAGCCAGCAGATTCCCTGGCGAGTCGAATTCCAAGATCCTGCCGTCCTGCAGGACCAATACTTTGTCAAAGTCGGCAATAGTTTTCAATCGATGTGCCACTACGATTGCTGTCCAGTCAGTGAACGCAGTCCGGACCAGCTCATCGACTCGTGCCTCAGTCTCCCGGTCAAGGCTAGAGATTGATTCGGTTAGATCATAATCAAAGAGGAACTCAGCGGAGAAGAACTTACCTGCTTGTTGCCTCATCCAACAAGATGACTTTACTATTTCTGAGCATTGTTCGTGCAAGACAGAACAGCTGTCTTTGGCCCGCGCTCAGCCAATCAGTATTCAAGTCGGCGTCCAAGCCCCCCTTTGCTTCAATTGCCTCCTTAATACCGGTCTTTTCAAGGGTAGCCCAAACGGCGTCGTCCGATGCTTCGGACAATGGATCCAGGTTATAGCGAACAGTGCCGGCGAGAAACATGGCGTCCTGCGGTAGTGCAACAAGTGACTCACGGAGAGCATTCAGGTTAAGCGTACTCGTATCAATGCCATCAATCACAATACTTCCGCTAGTGGGCTCGTAGAGTCTGAGAAGAAGAGTGATCAATGTCGACTTCCCGCTCCCCGAGCGTCCACAAACAGCAATCTTTTCTCCGGGTTGAATATCAAAGCTGATATCGTTCAAAACTGTGTGATCACCGTATTTGGCAGAAAGCCCTGAGATGCTGATTGCGCCTTTATTCGGCCAGTTCTCAGGTGGCATATCAGGACCATCTGGCTCCCTAGGGGTATTGGCTGCAAATTCGTTGATGCGTGTTACAGCACCGAGACTCGTCTCGAGCATTGTCCAAGACTGGATAAGCAGGCTTACTATATGAAGTAAGTATTTGGCTGTGTTCGGTATTGAAAGAAAAAGGAGACAATGTTGCCACAAAACATTCGCCGAACACCTGCAAAGTTACCTAAGGGGCTGGAGAAAGTTTACTTACGTGTCTGACCGATACCCATTACACTCGTCAAAGCGACGCCTAGAAGTCCGGGATTGATCGAATTCTTCAGCGCAATTGCGATGCCAACGAGGAGAATAGCCAGCCCGGCAACAATGAGATTGAGAACCATCGTCAGCCATCTCTGCACGCAGCGGAGCAGATAGAAAGGACGTTGTGAGTCGTTCAAATAATGGAGGTTTTCCGCTTCTGCTAGCTTAGACCAGCCATACGCACGAAGTGATGTCAAGCCGGCAAAGGAAGAGATGAAATGCGAATAGAGAGGTGACTTTGCCTCGAGGTCCAGAAGACGCAGTTGCCTTGATGTGCGGAGGTAGAATTTCTGAAGCACAAATAAGGTGAGAAGCATGACCGGCACCGCTAGGCCAAGCCAGCCTGATCCGACACAAGTGAGGACAATTTGAGCAATGGTGTTAATGATTTCTGTACAACAGTCAATGATACGGGCTCATACGATAATGTTATAACTTTTTCTTACGTGTGTAACTTTGCATGAAAGACTGCGGCAGCTGCAAGTCCACCAATGTCATATCTTGACTGAATCTATCGGAAAGTCAGTGCCCATTTTCTAACTCTAAGCACATTAACTTACCGATTGACGATCTCTCCTGTGTCAGTTGCTACGAAGAATGACATTGGGGCACTGCAATATTTCAGTTCTCGTAGATTCGAAGTAGATTCAGCAAGGGACTTACTGCATGACGGCTGTGAGAACCCTCTTGTGTAACAATCTTGCAGAATGCGGAACGATGATAATCATAAAGGTCCTAAACCCTTCAGTGTGTGCTTCATTATAGGACTCTTGATAGACATACCAGAACTGGAGACCCAGGAAAACGACATTGAGGCCGCCGAACATGACATAAATTCCGATATAGTAGCCCTGCTGAATATTCGCGTTCGGGTTTGCGGCATTGGCAGCAGTCCAGACGTTGAGCCACAGAGCTTGCAAGATTTCTTTAGCCAACAGCACAATAGGAAACGGAGAAAAGAATTGAAACTTACGTTGTGCACTGCGAAAGCCAATATTTCCCACGGTGAAAGCGCAAAAGATCGGGAAGTAAATCTTGCCCATCGATTTGATATAAGAGATCAGGGCACTGGAGTTGCGCTTGCCTCTCGATCTTAACTTGTCGTTGGATAGCTCTGCTTGGATTGTGGCGATCTTCTTGAGAACGATTTGCTTTTCCATTCTTTCTTTTTCTTCCTCTTGTGCCACCACCGCCTCGATCTCCTTGATGGCTGCCTTCTTGAGTCCCAAGCCACTGACGAACCCATCAGAAGAGTTGAGTTGGTCAAAACTACCCTTTTCTGTGATTCGCCCATCTTCGCCGAAGACTATGATGTGATCGGCATGTGGAAGGAGTTGAACTACAAATATGTTAGGACTGCTCTACTAGTTGTCAAAGGTCTAACTTACCGTTATGAGTGGCAAGAATAATAGCAGTATTGTCTCGGCGTAACAATCCATTGGGGCCAAGGATTGCCTCGAAACACTTTGCATAAGTGTCTGCATCTAATCCTTTGAGCACATCATCAAGGATCGTGATGGGCTTGCGATTGTAAACAGCTCTGGCAAGTGCCTGCTTGGGTGTTAGTATGCTGAAGTGTTGATTTTCACCCCTCATCTTACCACTCGCTGTTTCTGTCCTCCACTGAGAGAGATGCCGCGACTTCCAATGATGCTATCATCGCCTTTTGGGAAATATCTCAAGTCCTCTTCCAATTGACATGCTTCAATCACCTCCTCATAGAAGTCCTTGGAGTAACTCTCGAAGGCGAGGATGTTTTCTCTGACGGATTGATTCAACAACCACGCGTCCTGACCGCAGTAGGCAATCTCATCTGGAACAGTGAGCTCTACCGAGCCGGATATGATTCTTGTCTCTCCAACTATTGCCTCCAATAGTGTGGTTTTACCAGAGGCAACTGGGCCAGTAATCAGAGTGAGCTCCCCTGGCATAATATCAAGGTTGATGTCCCTGATGGTCGCCACATCCGAATCTTTCTTCCACCCAAACGACCCATTGCGAATTTTGATGAAAGGCTTGACAGTTTGATCTGGTCTCTCTGTTGGCATGCTCATCGAGACACCTGAGTGCGAGGCCAGGATTCTGTAATCATCTCGATTCTCCTTCAGCAAAAACGCTTGGATCCTGTCGAGACAGGCTAGTCCTGAAGATAAAGTCGTCCAGGCTATAGTCAAGTCCATCACTGGCTGGACAAGAAGATTTAGGAGACTGAGTGAAGTGAATGCTTGAATGACGTTGAATTGAGGACCTCCGGAAACTTTCTGTGCAATCGCATACGCTGTGAATGTGACAGCTGGCATTAGGAGTGTAGGCGATGTACCTATTTAATATCAGTACTAAATCACGCTCGCTGTTTAGAAGCAACTTGCCTAGAAGCTGCGTTGTGACTTGCAGTTTCCTGAATCGAACCGACCGCTCAAGCTCAAAATTTCGCAGCTCCTGAATTTGCTTGTCCACTTTCACACTGAGCCCAGCCACTTTGATGCCTTTCATAGCTCCAATAATATCAGCCGTGATGCCAACGCGCTTCTGGATTGCCGACATCCATCGACGCTGTCGAGGTGGAACCATTTGGCCAATCTTGGCCGCAATGCCAATACATATTCCACAGAGGATCACCGGAGCGACTGCAGTGGGCCCTATTTGCATGCCCATAATGCAGAGAGCGATAACGATTTGAACCACATCCGGGCCTAGATTGACGCACATGAATGTAGTCATGACAATTCTGTCCACGTCAGTGCTCATCAACGATACAGCAGCAGAAGAGTTCGTGGTCTCCGCTCTAACAGTGAGCATTTTTTTGTAGATAGAGGTGACCAGAGCTCCTCGGATTTTAGTCATAGTCCGAAATGCGACTTGCATCCACAAGCGTTGAGAGAGCTGAGGAAGTGTCAGTGACTAATTAGAATCCTCAAAATCTGAGTGCCACGAGACTTACAGCAAGTCCAATATAACAGAGCGCGTATGCCCCAATGAGCCCATATCCATAGTTCTCGGGTAATTTAGCATGATACGTGATGTAAGTAATTGTAGCATGGATGAGATAAGGCTGAGAAAGACTAAAGCCCACGAAGGCAAGACGAGGAACAAGTGCAAGACTGAGCTCGGGAGAAAAGGTCCACAGAACAGCTGTTGTAAGAGAGTGTCGTTTCTTCTGGTTGACTTGACAAACTCAATTAGCGTTACTAGAAGGCTTTTTTGAAGGGTCAGATGCTTACCAGATTGCCAAGTCTTACTTATCCGCTCATACAGCCTAGTGCCCTTGAGGTCGTCATCGATGGCAAAGAGATCATTCATAGAAAGTGTTCGCTTATAACCCTCGAAGAACATGGGCATAAGCCACCAAAAGAAAGTCCGACCAAAAATACCCTGGCGTTCTTCAGGGGGGATCAATTCCGGGGACGTGGTGTGAGTCCATTTCTGAAATGATTCTAGTTGAAGTAGAACAATCCACAGTATGAAGGTTGCTGTAAAGAGGCAAGATATCACATCTTGCCCGTCTCCATCTAGAAGCCATGTAGTCCTAAGACGGGGCAATTCTAAAAGAAGGGTGCAAAGCAGAAACAGCTGAATGGTTGCTGAAGGTCTTATTGCTCGACAGTGCTCAAAATGCGACAGGACAAGCAGACTCAGCGTTGACAGGAGCAGTAACGTGCTTGTAGCGATGCTTGTACGTGCTACGATGTGGTGCCCACTTGCTTGTAGGATTACCAAAGAGAGCTGAATGACACTTTGTGCAACGAAAGTGGCCTTTGGTACATGTCAGCAAGAGTTGATATGTTATAAGGAGCCAGGACGCCACATGCCCCCACTTACCAATTTGAGAGCATGAAGCAAAGGCCAATGCACAACGACCTTTCTGCCACTGATTTTATACAACCGCCAGAAGCTTAGCAGAAGTACAAAGCCACATGGAGCGATAGAAAAAATGGAATCCTCAAAAACGATAGTGAAATCGAAGTTGTAACAACCAGGGTTGAGAAAAGAGGATCCTAAGACAGGTCTGAAGGTGTTGTCTCCACTACAACGGGGCATTTTGACAGTAAAATGGACTTTGACTGAAGTGAGATAGAAGAGGTTGAGATTAAGGAAACTCATGTTTATCCTTCATCATTATTTCTTTTGAGGTCATGATGTAGCCATGCGATGAGTCTCAACCCAAATGAACATCATTCGCTTAACTCGCTTACCCTTCTCCGGCTTTTTTCTCGGACCCGACGGGCTGTGCCTGCTTTTGGTACCGCACATGATTTGTCGCGTACAAGCCAATCATTGAGGTCATCTGCAAGGTGTTCCGATTTCCCGGTGGATCAGATCTGAATCAGGGCAGAAGATCAAGACAATTTGCTCAATGAAAAGCAAGACATTGTTCTTCTTATCATGGGCCGCTATGGGGGAGACCTTCACCGCTTGTTGAGAGGCTTTTCTGTCAGCTGGGTTATGTAAAGGTTGAGCGAGCTTGGAATGTGGACCAATTGCGAATCAAGCTTAACTGCTGATGCAGCGGTGGGCTTTCTTCCGTTCTTCAAGACAACTCTATCCTACATTTAGCCGTTTGTCTCTCATTGGACCTTCCACCCTCCAAAGACACTGATAAGTGTCACTGGCTGCAGCAACAGCCTTACCGTGGCTTTTATATGCAAAGATCAGGTTGGTTGCCTCGTCACCACCTATGGCTACACAGTTCGCATGCCGATTTACCCGTTCCTTCTTTCGTGCAGGTTGTGGCACATTCTGCAGAACATAACTGCCGTGATATGCGGGGGAAGTTATCGCAAGCGCTGCCTTACACTCTCAAAGAGTCATACAGAAAAGCCTTAGAGAAGGCGTATCCAAATTACCAAATCCAATTGGGTACTCACAGGTTTGATAAGCACTTGCGAAATCCCAAAAACCGTACTGCCAGCCAGCAACAACTGGGAAGTATGTATTGACTCTATCAACTCACACTCCCCTTGCTGAGGGAAAGAATCACCTGCAACCATTTTAAGATGTCAATTCGCTTGACCTTCAAGAGCTCGAACCTTTCTCTGCTCTCCAATATATGCGATTCTTTCCAGTGAAAAGCAAATCCAAATCTTCAACATGCCTGTTCGCAGTTTCTGTTATTTTGATTAGCAATCCGTCTACTTTATGCAAAGTTGACACACCAATGTAGACGGATATATAGGCATCAACCTAACAAGGTTGATCAAGGCAAACAAGATGAAGGCCCGCAACCCAATTGGATTGATCAAATAAGACAAAATCTCGTTGATGACTCCTCAGGCGATAGAGAAGGCCACCTTTGCCAACGCAACACACTTCGGTCGGGTGCTTAAGGAAAAGGTTTCGATTGGGTAGCCCCAGCTATTCAAGTTAGTTTTGCAACACAAACAAAGTATTTGAGCAGTGTCATACCATGTCGTGAGCCAAGTGCTTCCACATAACGGAGTTTCTCGTGACAATCTGAGCCTTCACCACGGAAGCACACCGTTCGCAGTGCACACTTTCCCAACATCCGCATCCCGATCTCCTCTGACAACAGCAGCAATTCTTTCACCTCCAACCGCTGGTTCAGATCCAGGTCTTCCACCGCCGTGAAAATTCGTTGCAATCAAGCCGGGGTTGGCACCGAAGACCTTGAAACCCTCTTGTTCCAGCCGATTCCAGTATAAAACCATCAACATATTCAAGGCTGCTTTCGAAGACCGGTAGTCCATCGCACCACCACCATGTAATGGTCCTGTGGGATCTGCCGCGATAGTGATGGAGCCAGTAGTCGAGGAGACGAAGATCAATCGCGGAGCGGAAGATTTTCGAAGCAATGGCAGGAACGCTTCTGTGACACTAACCACCCCAACCACATTGACAGCTAGGACCTCTCTCATGGCATCTCGTATGGAAGGGTTCTGGCGTGCACCAATCCCAGCATTGTTGACGAGGATGTCCAGTCTCCCAAAGGAATCCTTGACTTTTCTAGCTGCCGCATCCACCGAATCATCATCGGTGACATCTATTTGAACCGATTCCACGGTACCCTTGATGGGGCATTTCAGAAGAGCCAAGGCTGCCTCCGTTCCGTTGGTAAGATCCCGACTGCCTAAAATAATGTGGTAGTTGGAAGACGAAACCAAAAGGTTCTTGGCCGTTTCGTATCCGATACCTTGATTGGCCCCTAAATATGATTGATAGGCATGGTTCTTTTCTTTTCAGCTCAAAACTCACCTGTTATCAGGACTATAGTTTTCGAGAAAGCCATCACTGCTATGAAAACAATTCCAAGTCGAAAATCGCAATAAAATGAGAGCAAAGGGGATCGGAAGGAAGAATCTCGGTGGCAGGAAGAGGCCCTTGATCGGCTCGCTCAAGGCTCAAGAATAGCGGGAAGTAACCATGAGCTAATGTTTCGGTCCTTGAAGTCTCAATTCCGTCGATTTGGAGTCGTTTTCACTTTAACCGGTTGGTGAAGGGGCGAAGGGGCGAAGAGTAGATAGACGTCGTGAAATTGAAGGCATTCGCTGCTGAGTCAGCCTGCCTAAATCCACCCTCCAACACAACTTCTCTTTCCAACTTCACAATCACAACAGCCCACCAGACCTTACCACTCGACGCTGCCGAAACAGACTCCTCTCTTAATCGATTGGCTATTGAGAATGCGTATAGCGACAAAGCCTCGCTGCCGCTGGCGCAGATGAAAATCATACACAGATCGATTTCAGACGAAGCTTCGAAGCTGTCGCATCGCAGCGGTCGTATTTCGAAAGGTACAACCCACCTGTCGATACTTAGCATATCTCCATCGAATCGGTCCATGTCCCTCGAGCACGAGAGTTACAATGCCGAGAAGATAGTCTCCCTACACAGTCGACGATTAGCGAAACGGGCATGAGGCCTTCTCAGGACAGAAGAACATCGTGGCAGACACAAAGAAGCTACAGCGTGTGCTAGAAATCACAGATCACAATGGTGCTCTACAAATTCCGTGTTCGATCAAGCCTACCGACTCCAATCGCAAGACGAATGAGCCCTTGGTGGATGCACGAGAGGTATTCTACAAAAGAGACTTGTCGGGCATGGAGATCACTTCTACAGCGCATATTCGGAGCTTTGGGAACCAGGGAATATTTCCTGTCTGTCTTGGTGCAAAGCTGCCCTGTTGAGCTAGGCCGTTGCCAAGCTCTAGGCCCGAAGCCCTAGTCAAGCCACTGCTAGCTTCCGCTTGCTCTCTTCTTTGGTTCGTGGATTGGATATATCTAAAAGCTCTGCAACCGTGGTTCAATGCCAGATCTGCTCCTTTTTATTGGGTACCTGATCATTTGAACTGATGCTAAAGCACGGGTTGCATATCACAATTGTGGACCGCTGGCCCCCATAGCTCCTTTTCATTAGGGCTACAAAATTTTATATGGCTCGGCTCGTCTCTCTTTCCTGTTCCTTTTTCCTCTCATATATCTCCGTCCCAGGAAAACCATTTCATTTCTCTACAGCCCCTCATCGTTCAGTCGTTAGTATGTCGACACGAATTCGCTTTTCGGGCCAGGCACAAGAGGTAGCCGCGTATTACCCGGGAGACATCATCGATGGGATCGTCTACCTAAGAGGCCCTCTCCAAGATAGTAATCTTGCTGTTTCTATCAAACTTGTCGGCTCAACGCACAGCACGATATTTCTTGGAAAGCACTCAGTCGATCATGACTTGGTACTCTGCGAGGTCAGACAGGAGCTGTATGTCGGACCATGCTCTCTAGAGAAGGGTGAAGAGATGTCATGGCCGGTCGGCATCCAGGTTCCGCAACACACTTATAAATATGACGGACATAGCAAAAGTAGACACTGATCTGCAAGCGCGCATGAGCTACCTCCTACCATTCTTACAGGCGACTCTCGCCATTGTGGACAGATATGCTACCAGGTGTCTGTCAAGGCGAAGAGGAGCACATTTTTCAGTAAAAATGTTCGAATGGGGGAGCAGATCATCATGCGACGCCGAGCTGGATTAAGCTCCGAGAGTGCTTCTTGGACTGCGGAGCAATTGATGTCTTTTTAAAGACCCAGATGGTCGGAAAGACTCTTTCCCTAGCGCCGCGACGAGCAGCCTATCTCAAACATGACTCTACGAGCCCGGATCCCCTTAATCATGGAGCTTGGAAGCCTAGCTCAATTACGCTGGAGATGGCACATGATCAGGGGGAGGACTATGCCCGTCTCGTTCCCCAACTGCAAGTTCTCAGGGTGAAACATTGCATCGAAGCTAGAACCTATTTTCGTGTACCAGGGAGTCCCAAAGACGATAGTTTCGCGATCAAATGGTTTTTGGCTGAAGATTTCGTCAACTGGAAGGACAAGAAGCTCAGCTTCAGGGCAGATAACTTGAATTTGAGTTTGATATCAGGAGAAACGCTCAACCTCAAACAACAACTCCGCTTCGGCGTTCCAGAATCTGAGCAATCGTCGTTTCAATCCTACGAAATTAGCCGATGCTACTCTTCAAAGACGACGGTGCAGCTTGCATATGGAGGGCTGAAGCGAAACGTGGTTTTCAGGAATAGGAGGCTGACGGTCTGTCCAGCCAAGTAGACGAAGATGTCTACTGCATCGTCAGTCCTTACAGACGAATAGCGCAATAGAAAATTTGTCTCTCCCCAATCACGTTGACATTCAGTTCGAGAGCTTCAGATGCTGGTGATAGCAATACAAGCCGGCACGATGACACAGAATGGATCACATCCCCAAACTGGATTACCTTCCTCCGACAACGCCGTATGAAGGCGGCGGTTCATCATTTACTCTGGCCGTACCAGATGGTTGAGACACCAGTGGTGTACCTGCAGTCCTCCTCGCTGCTTCCATAGCATCAACTGAATTCGCCTCTATATGTGCTCTCCGTTGTGATGGTCCTTGCCTAACCTTCATCCTCACCCACTCCCTTGCAAACCTAACTTGATCCAGAGCTTCTTTCCTCGCAACATCGTCCGTGTCCTCCGCCACATGTTGTTCCGCCGCCTTTATCAATTCCGACAGCTCCATATCCTCATCTACCAGCTTCGCATAACGCTGGCATTCTTCCTGCCACCAGAACAGCAGATTCACCAACTCTTTCTGCCGATACACGTCTAGGAAGGACATTTGATGTATGAACTTTGGCCCAATCTGCGTTGTGTCAAGCCTCCCGTCCTCCCTGATCACCCCATTCTTCTGCAAGGCGTTACAAGCCCTCTTGCTCATGCGCTCGGAGTCTACCACCCCAGCTACCGCGAAGGATCGCTCGTCCAAGGTGTAGAAGTTCTGCGAGGCGAGTTGGTGGGCGTAGAGCATGTCGCGACGGTGGGGTGCGAGACGGGCGGTCGTCCGTACGCTGACGTCGTCGAACATGTTTGGGATCACGGCATCGAAGAATTTAGTAAAGGAGAAGCTGGAGCTCTTCTTGCGGGACATCTTGGTAGTTTCACAATGTGTGCGAGTGTACCAAAGGCTCAAGAGGATTGAATGCAAGTGTGCGAGATGTTGTGTGAAGTAAGAATAGCCTGTGATGATCGTTATCGATTTTAGGTCTGAGATCTCTTGGCAGACAACTGGACCCTTGTGTAGTGCAGAAAGTTGCCCACCGGAGATGGTGGGGTTGGTATTAGTGCAGAGAGGCGGCCACGGCTTGCAGGCCACTTCTCGCTACAGGGTCACTTGGGAACAGTAACCGAGAAGCTCGGTTTGAAAGGGGGGGATGAAGTTGCACTCATACGGGCTTTGAATATTTGAATGAAGATAGGGATGTTGGGCATACTTGTGGCGTTGAAGCTACTTGCCCTCGCCAACCTCTGGCACTGAAGCATACTGCAGCAGGACACAAGAGGCACTGGAGACAAGAAGATTATTTTGACGGGAGTCAATTCCATTTTATTCGTGGTACTATCTGTTACGCAGATCCGATGAACGACTGAGTATCTCGGATCTTGGACGTAGGAGGTTAGTGATTTTGGCGGGCGAAAGATACGGCACTTCATGTTTATGATTACTTTGAATTTGGCATATTTATTCGGGAGCTTGGGGACCACTGTGTTGGTTTTCTTAGGCCTACAAAAGAGGTCTGCATTGGCATATTTTTCTGATAGAGCGGACTTAGTTAGCTGATCGCCGAGGAAATTTTCCATTTTACTGATTTAGCATTCAGCACATTTTAGAATTTGCGATCAGACAAGAACAGAACAGGACAGTCTTCCTCTAACTCGCTGCACCGTCAAACGGAAGAGACCTTATCCAATATGTTTCGAGAAACGTGGTCGCGTGCCTCCTGCAGACGTGTGAGATTCTAGCCCCCGATAGAACCACGCTCTTCCCGAAGGTGGGGTTGCCAAGAGGACCCTTGCAGTAAGCTTAATTGCCCCGCTCTAGGCTGCCTGTTAACGCTGGTTTCCGCGGATCATAACTTTGTTTGGAAACATTTCACTACACTTAGAGAAGGCATAGAGAATCGATATTAGAATTATTCCATGTGACCAACATCTCCCGATTCAAATAGATAGCTTCCTGCGAATCTTCTTGCCACTCAATGTAGTTAATATTCGGAGAAGCTCCCGATTTGAGACCCAGGCTCGGGATCTAGCCCCATTCTAGCGCTGCCGGAAACGCCACGGAAAATCGCGACATCTTCCACAATTCTTCCAGCTGGCGCCTGGAGCATTCGCTGTTCAAAATGGTCAGCATACATAAAGAGACGGGGAGCCCTGGTCTCCGGCACCTTTTCGATGTTTCGTTTATCTGCACAAGTTTTCAAATCGCAATTCCAAAGCAGCGCCGCCCCTCGTCTTCCACTGAACTGTGCGTGCTGACCGGGGAATCTGTGCTCAAGCAGAAAGGAAGCTCAAAATGGGGGAGAAACCGGAAGGTCCTATCGAACCCGAGACCCGAGAGCTGAAGATCTCCGTCGTCGATGTTGAAGAAGGCCTCCCCAAATATTCTCGAAAGACTCGACGGTCACGGCTTACTTCGAATTTTCGAAGGGTATTCGATTTCAGAAACAAATCCGACCCTTCTCCTTGGCCCCAACTCATTCGTCGATTAATATATCTCTTTACGGCAGCCCTACTTCTCGCTATCTTCGCAGTTATGTAGGATGCCTTCCATGCTCTCTCTGTGGCCATTGCTCACAACAAGTGCAGAATCTACCACTCTCTCCTCATTGCCCTTGTCGTACGCATCTCGCCTCCCAAACAATCGAGCAACGGCCTCACTCAAATTGTCGCTGAATGGACAGAACCCGGCGTCAATTCAACCTCGCCCTCCTGGCTTCCAAACTTCAGTCGAGATGTCGTTCCCAAAGCAATTCATTCACACAATGACTACTGGCGCCAAGTTCCATTGTTCGATGCTCTATCATTAGGAATCACAGGTGTTGAAGCCGACTGTCACCTCATCAACGGAGAGCTCTTTGTTGGCCACACAAACTCGTCTCTGAGGCCCAATCTCACCCTGCGCTCTCTCTATCTCGATCCCTTGACGGACATCCTCACAAACCAGAATGCAGGAAGCAGCGTCGCATCGACTTCAGGGATCAACGGTGTTTGGGACACTCAACCTTCGCGAGGAATCATCCTAATGACCGACCTCAAAACTGAAGGTTTCTCGACACTTGAAGCTGTGCAGGAACAATTAGAACCGTTTCGCCAGAAAGGCTGGCTCACGTACTGGAATGGGACTGCTGTGGTCCCAGGTCCTATCACCCACGTTGGGACAGGGAACACTCCCTTCGAAGCAGTTCTCAACTCCTCATATGCGAACTCGACTTATCGAGATGTGTTCTTCGACGCCCCACTCAATGAGCTCTCAGAGATCTACAACGCCTCGAATTCCTATTATACCAGTGCGTCCCTCACCGGAGTCCTCGGTGGAGAGAGCAAGATTCCTCGGAACGGATTGTCGAGGAAACAGATGATTTTCTTGCAAGGACAGGTCAACCAGGCTGCAGAGCTGGGGTTGGCGAGCAGGTATTGGGATATTCCAGCCTGGCCGGTGAGCAGACGAGTCAATATTTGGCACCAGCTTGAAGAGTTGGGCATTGGGATGTTGAATGTGGATGCGATTGATGAGGCAGCGAGGTGGAATTGGAGGTGGTGCAATGTCCTTGGGCTAGAGCTATGTTGAGATGTTACGACGTCGGTTTTAAAAGAGGCGCTGGGAAGGTTTGCACATTTGAATACCCATGATATTTAGATTCAAAACGGAGTTTGGAGCCTTGCATTTTCAGGCGTTGGTTGATTAAGATAGAGAAATGAGAAACGAACTTACGAGTACTTGTTTAATGAAGTCTGCGGTATGTCTCTCGGAGTTATGTGTAATGAGCAACTGCGAAGGTTCAGAGATTCAGAGGCACAGTTTGAATTGCTAGGGGAGTGAAGCCGATACGGATCATTAGAGTCATACAGTTTATTTCATACAAGACACTGAAGATTTTCAAGATGTGCCAGCATCTCACTTCACCCAATTAAAGCATCTACGAATTTAAGGACGCTGGAAGATCAAATCATCCCCACTCGCCATTGTGCCTTCGCTCTCCACGTCCTGCCTCATCGATATCGTTACAAAGATATCTTTCCTCAGATCCTCGTCGCTGCTGTCTCCCAGCCACGTGTTGAGTCTGTCATTCCCGTCAACACTCGTTACAGTCTCGACTCTCTCGTCAACGTCCGCCAGTCGAATACGCGCGCCGCTGATCGTATTACTGTGGTGAGAGGGGAAGGTGTTAGTGGCCAGGCTATCACTACCGCTTCGGGGGCGTGCCATGAGTCTCGGAAAGAGTCTTTCCAAAACTGGCTTAATAGTTGGGAGCGAAGCACACATAATGCTGAGGTAGACTTCGATTTTTGACCAGATAGATGTGGGAACATTATCCCCTTTTCTGCAGATCAGTTTTTGATTCAGGTTGAGGAGGGGATTAAGGCTTACAAATGGGATCTTTTGAGACTGATATCACATACAGACTGTGCAGTCGGAGAATGCTGGCGATGCAAACGCTGTGGGGAGGATTAGAGGAGATGCTTTACCAAACCAAGAGATTCTTACAATCCACCGAGAGCAAAGACTATCATCAGCGCAACTTTTTGCCGGAGAGGGAGCCTGAGTGATTTGATGATTGGCATGGGAAGAGTCAGGATAACCAGATCCGTCACTATGTTTACCGAGGAGTTAAAGAACCATAGGAACTGCTTCGATTGGCACCGCGCGTGAGGATCCTCTGCCCAGAAAGCCGATATGGGTATGCAAGCCAGGATATTACTCAACGTAGAGTACACGCCCCACAAGGCAATGGCTGCTATGGTGCAGCAGCAAACTCGCCGAATGTAGTTTGTGAAAATTCGTAGATATTGTAGGAGGACCGATATTTTTGTGAAATATAGCGACAAGTTGTAGAATATAATAGATGTCCACAAGCTCTGCACAACGGCTTTCTATTAGCGCGTTCCCCTTTCTCCTGTCAAAATATAAAGCAATAATTACCTTTATCGACATTTGAAAATCTCGCAGACTGACATCAACGAAGTGCTTTCCCTCCCCGTATTTCACCTCTGCGTAGATGTGATTAGTACAACCCAGAGATATTATAGACGGGGGCAAATTACGGCGAGAGGTGAAGAAAAGAAGGGCAATAGAGCTCAACTGCCAATAGCATCAGTCTTGTTCGAACTCAGCTCAAGACTAGTCGAAGTGACTGAGCATTACAGAGCGATTTGATTACTCACGTTAAGATACTACAACTGCAACTTCATCAAGTCCACACATTCTAAGAATGACGAGCCTCGAAACGAGTCTCAGAGAGAGGCAAAAAGTTGCCAAAACAAAGAATAGATAAGTGACGGCCATCTCGACGTCCCCGCGAGGGTTCGAGCTTGAGGCCATTATATTAACTGTAGCGATTGAGCGTCAGAGCAGAAGAGTTTACCATCCAATGGTGGTCATCGATGAGACTGGCGAAAGCTCATCTTGCTCAAGCTCATTTCGAAAGCAGACCGGAGTGCCCATCGCTCATCCTGTACTTTAAGTGTATCAAAGCTCGGTGGCAAGGAAGTGCCTGGATTTCAGCGCCGCCCCCCGCACCTCACCCTCTTGCCCCCTTCACAACATCTCCGACAAACATCCCAACTACGCATCAAAGCTCTTGTCGATACCCTATTACTTGCAGAACGGGCGGCGGGAAATATCCATTGAAGCTTGCTGTGCCTCCTCCTTGGTTACTCGTTTGGTGCCGACTTTTCAGCAATCACCAGTGTTCCCCTCGAGCTTCTTAATTGAGAATGCGAGGAGCGTGGGGTTGGTTACACCAAGAAGCTTTTCACCTGCAGGTTGCATGCAGCACGCATGAAGAACCTGCCCGGAAATACCGACCCGGTCCCTAGCGAAGATAAAAACGTGGGAGGAGCATGGAATTGGCGTCAGCAACACGTACATATCAAGGAAGCGATTGGATGTGCACCTTAAAAACCCGTCCGCTCGGCCCGGCCCTGTTCAAAAGCATAACGAAACTATCAGCCACAGGCTTTGAAGGCATCATTGCGGAAACTCTATTGCCGCAGTTGATTTATTGAGTTTGTTGCTGTAAGTGCACGAATCCCAAAACACCCGACTTGTCACTTAAAGCTTCCTTAGCTTATAGACCTTGCATCTACAAGCTACAGACCGCCCTTGTCCAGCACCAGCAGCGAGTACCCTCTGCACAGAGATCCTCAGCATCATGGCAACCCTTTGACGCATCCATTTGAGCTTCTGCAACAGCAGCCTCAGCTTCTCCAGCATCGGGACATAATTCTGCAATAATAGTTCCTGCTCGTGGAGCACGAATTCCAAGCTTCGAAGCATCTTCAACAAGCCCTCCCGTATTAGCGTCTGTGCCAGCCGGTATTCCCTCCGTTGAGACGGTAGCTGCGGCAAAGATTCAGATGCCGTTGATACTCGCTCGCGCAGATTCGAGACCGTTAGGGTCAGAGGCATCAAATCTTGCACAGCACGCTGGATAGTCTGGAATTTGGAGTTTGTGGCTGCAATGTCGCGGTTGAAGCCGCGAATGGTTACTAAAAGAAGAAAATGTTAGGTTAATGGGGCTTTGGATAGAGCTGGAGTAGTGGGAAGAAAAGTTGTTCTTCGTACTTATAGAGCGAATAGCCTCTGGATGGGCTATAATTGGTCTCTGCACATATAATGCGTCGGTGCAGGTGAGAGGATCTCCTATCGTTGGGCAGAGGGTATGGGTGCGAATAACTGCGCTATTGATCTCGCAGACGATAAGTTCGACAAGGCACATTATGTCGAAAGCTGCAAAGGAGCTCAGATAGTCGAGGAGACTTGTCTACAAAGAAGTAAACAGATTTTAATTCGGAGGAAGGACAGGTATAGGAAAAGCTGTCTTGGATCAAGTAGAGCAGTACCTAGCTTGGCCTTTATAGTATTCCAACTCCATTGCTTTAGCACGCTCCCGTCTGGAAACGTGGTGGATGAAGGTGTTGATACCCTCAAGAAGATGATGGTTGAATGGTCTCTGATCATCCTCCTTGGGTCCTAAACCCTGAGGCCATCAAACATCCACTTAAACTGACCACCAAACGACTACGGTGTATCCACAAAGGACCATCCATACGGGATCATCCCACACCCCTGGGACCATCCCTTGCTTGTTCCTGTCATCCTCGTTTAGCACAACGCAACCACGCTGACTTCCTCTGCACTATGCATCGCAAGTTCTCACATACTGAGCGAATGACCTCGAATATCAGCTCCTGATGTCTAGTGCTTAAGTTCGAGTATTGGAGAAGATTGAGCTGCCGAGACGGGAGCCGACGACACAGATCACCCCTCCAACGCCAAGCCACCGGATTCCTCGCAACGATTGCGCGATCTCCAATCCACAACCTCCTCTCCTTCAGCATTCCCATCCTCTGTAAGCATCCCGAAATTCATGCATTGCTTTATAAGAAATGCGAAACCCCTCCCGGCTCCCACAAAATCTGCCGGCGTCCTCCCCGACGTCCCAGCCCCGCACCGAGCATGCAATCCCGCAGGAGGGGCGTGGGGCCGAAGATCTCCTCAAGAATGATGCTATAAGCCTGTTTATGGCGCCAGCATGGCGGATCCCAAGCTGAAGAACAGCAGTCGAAGACCGATTTTTATCTCTATATCAATTGCTTTCCTCTCCATACTTTTAACATTATACGCACCAAGCCTCTTCCAACAGCAGCAAACAATGTCTACAATCAAGAACGTAGCTGTTATCGGGGTATGCGACACTCAATTGAGAATGTGGAAGCTACTGACAAGCTGCAGGCAACCGGCAATCTTGGCCCAGCAGTTGTGCAAGCTCTGCTCGACGCAGGCTTCACCGTCACAGCACTCACTCGAATCGACTCGAAATCCTCCGTCCTCCCTGGCGCCAAGGTACACAAGACCGACTACTCCTCTATCGAAACCATTGCAGAGGCGTTCAAGGGACAAGATGCCGTCGTATCAACCCTTGCAACAGCTGCTCTGGGCCAGCAACAGACAATCGTGGATGCAGCGATCAAGGCGGGCGTAAAGAGGTTTATTCCGAGCGAGTTTGGGATGGACACCACCACAATCGAGGGAGGGGCGAAGAAGATATTGGGTGCGAAGATTGCACTGCAAGGCGTATTAGCCAAAGCTGCAGAGGAGAACAAAGGGTTCTCATGGACGGGGATTTCCACAGGGATGTTCTTTGACTGGGTATGGATGGCTTCTATGCACACTGGATGGAACTGATAGCTTCTCTAGGGTCTCAAAGTCGGGTCAATAGGTTTCTCACTTCCAACGAAGACCGCCACCATCTGGGATTCTGGTGATGAACCTTTCACGGGATCAAATCTCGCATTTATTGGCCAGGCCATAGCTTCAGTCCTCAAGCACCCCGAAGAGACGGCGAATAAATACATCAAGGTTGCGTCTTTTGTCACTACGCAGAACGAAGTCTTGGCGTTACTAGAGGAGGAGTCTGGGACGAAATGGACAGTTGTGAACAAGAAGACAGCAGATAGCGAGAAGCTTGGAGAGGAGAAGTTAGCTCGGGGTGATTACTCTGCTTTTGGAGATTTCTTGAAACCGCTGTTGTTCGGAGATGGCATCGGTGCGGCTCGTAAGGTGGGGCAGCTTTCTAACGAGGAGCTGGGTCTGCCAAAAGAGGACCTGAAGAAGACTATCAAGGCTGCGTTAGCATAGAGCTCCACGGAATGAATGGACAGACAAATCTGAATCATACCTCCGAATTTGAGTGACTCGGCAACATTGAGGACGATCAAAGGTTGCAGTTTTCAAGACTTGATGAACTCTTCTTGATGATTCCCAGCAGCTCTTTGAGATGTTTATAATCTCCCTTGCATTCATTTGCTCAAGCTTTTATTCTTCCCAAAGTTCCCTTCCCGCTGGATCCAACTACCTAAGGATAAAGCACCATGTCGAGGATCAACATGAACCCTACTGTTGTGGACGATGAGGAACCCGTTTCACCTACAACGCACACTCTTGGTGATGACGAATGGCTTATGGTCGCTGTGAACGAGTCAAATGTGAACGACACAGCACATCCTGAAGCTACGGATACAGGCACTGTCAACAGCGAGCCCAAAGTAACCAAGGATGAGGTTGAAATCCTCAAGGAAGTACTGGAGTCAACCAGGGCGGCGTTTAGGGCGGAACACGAAACTACCCAGCATACCCAAGCTCGCCTTGCTGCCGTGATGCAAGAGGTGAAATCAACGAAAGATACCGCAGAGAAGGACGTCAAAGAAGTCAAGCTTCAACTGGCTGCTGCCAAAGAAAATTCTCACGCTCCTAAGACTCAGCTGGAAGCAATGAACTATACGCTCAAGGAGAAACTTCACAAATTCAAGGCTCAAGCTGCTTCAGCAGCAATCCTGTTTGAGAAAGTCAAACGTGATTTGCAAGAGGAACTCGAAGAAAAAGAGGTACAACTTTCTGCAGCTAGGAAGGAGTTGGAGGCAGCCAGAGCTGAGCTGGTTTCGGCGAGAGCTGAGTCTACAGCAACCAAGAAGGATGTGAAAGCAAAGAAGCAGGAGCTCCAAGCAACGAAAGATCAACTTGTTGCAACTATGGAATCATTTGCAGCGGCAAAGAAGGAGTGGGTGCAGAAACAAGCTGCAACCATAAATGAACTACAGGCAACCAAGCGGGCACACAAAGCAACGAAAGGTGAACTTTTTGCTGCTAAAGATTCTTTTGAAGAGGCAAGTAAAAAGTACGTGCAGAAACAGTTAGCAAAAATGAAGGAGCTCGAGGAAACCAAGCGGGCACACGAAGCAACCAAAGTTGAACTTGAGTCAAGCAAGCAGAAACTTAGAACAAGCACCCAAGAACTCGAGACCTCCAAGCGTGAAAATACCACAGCCAGAGAGAAGCTAGTCAACGAACTTCGAGTACAAGTTGAAGCAGCCTATATCAAACACGAGACAGCAAGGAAGGAAGTCAGCGAACTCTGGCAAAAGCACCGAACTCCCGTCACACTCAACGCCGAACAAATAACGAAGAAAGAAAAGCTTGAGCGGGACGTTACTGCAGCAGCTACTGAAGTAACGCAGCAACGAAGTTATGTAATAAGCTGACAGGGAACTGCAGGGTGGCTGTACATGTACCTAGAGAAGCGCAAGCCTCAGTCAAAGCGCGCTATACAACGGCTAATGCTAGATATAACGTGGCTAAGAAGGCCTTTGATGAGCTTAAGTGGAGTTACGATGCCCAGATCAGAAAGGAAGGGGAGCAGCGAACGACGTTGGACAAAGAAGCTGCGAATAGAATGAACTTGGCAGCCGAGCAGCTAGCAGCGGCAAAGAAGAAGCTCCGGGAGTTGATGCAGAAGAACGAGAGAGAAGGGGCAGTCGAGGTACAGTTCTGGAATGGAAGGCCTCCGAGGCCGTATGGTAGTGGAACGAAGTAAGGGTTATCGAGAAGCAGATCGGAGAATGAATGATCTAGCTTGGGTATTTTTGCTGCGAGACTTTGTGGCGGCTAAGGATATGACTCCGGACTTGGGGTAGTAGATAAGCGGAAGTATGCCTTCATGAAACGGAGTTCAAGACTTTCAATGTGAAATCTCTTTTTAGCCCTCAGAAAATATTCACAAGTCACCGAATATCCTGTTCTCGAGTTCCTCGCTCTCTTTCGCCAGCCTTGCAATGTCTTCCGCCTCTAAGAGTCCCACCTCCGTGATATGCTGATCGATACGCCCCAATCGCACCCACTCGAAATAGGCATTCTTCACCTCAACTTGATACCCATTCTCTTGATTCTCCTTCAGTTGCTGTCGATAACTTTCCGGCCAAGCATCAGTCAGCTCCTTCGGATCATTATACTCAACGTTTCTATGCTCGGAGTCAAACCCCGCGCTTGTGATTTTGTTCGTCGTGAATAACGCAAGCACTTTGCATCCAGGATTCATCTCCTCTGATAAAATAGCTGCAACAAGAGTTCCGATCTTGTTGCTGACATCACCATTAGGCAGAACTTTGTCTCCACCAAATACCAGAAAGTGAGCATCGTTGAAGACAGTAGCAATGCTTGCATCTGAAACGATCTCAATTCTGAGACGGGAATGGAAGGCTTCGTCTTCCTTGAACGATGCAAGGAGATTATTGACAAATGCAACTCCTTCGAAGCTGGGTCGTGACTCTAGGACAGTGATCTTGACGTTCCTACCTTTCTTTGTTCTGGTCTCGACGAACTTGGCCAAACTGCGGGTGATGCTACCCGAAGAGGAGAGCGTCACGATATTCGTATCCGGAGCCGTTGAGTTTGATTCCATAAATTTAACACAATGCAGTGCCAAGTCGTCCAAGCTGTGTTGCGAAGCTAATATTCTTTCGTGAATAGCCGACTCAGTGAGACTTTTGAGGTTTGATAACGGGATGCCACCCACTCCTTCGGATCCTGGAGAAACCAATTGCTTCGAGACAGAGTCCAGGGCTTTAAGAATCTCTGCTTCGATGGCTGCGCCCATACTGGGCCTGCCATTCTTCGCAAAATGCCAAGCTCTCCACCTCAACTCCCTCCAGAACTCCTCAGAGGTTTCGAGTCCTGAAAGCTCGCTTCCCATCACAGCTTTCCGCAACAACTCTAGAGCTTTAATAGCCAACGCTTGAGCTCCGCTATCATGATCATTCCTAAGAATCGCCAACGCCTCCTCGGTCTCGGGACTGACCAGCACCCTCTCCATGCCCACCTCCAGCTGAGGCACATGATCATACGTCTTTACATCTTCTGGTCTCACAAATCTATATTCCGTATGCTCCCAGTCGAACTTGATGTCTATAGCACCCGGTTTCAGCTGCCATGCAAAAGGATGGATCGTCCATCTTGTGTTCAAGCCCTCGTCTGTGAGACTGAACGGCTTTCCCTTTCTGAGGAGCGTGATATCGGAGTCTGAGAGCGTGGTTTCCTCGCGGATTTCGCGCTTGGCGGCTGCTTCTGGGCTGGTATCTGTAGGGTCGATGGAGCCGGAGCAGACTGCCCATTTGCCTCTGGTCATGTGATTAGCTTCATGTTAACCTTCGAGACTGTGTCCCAATGCCGCGCGCTCTTTGATTATGGAGCACGGGGATGAGTCTGGGATTTACCAAGGCTTACTGGTATGTGTTCACATCTTGGCTGCGCTTGAAAAGGGCGAAGGTGAGTCCGTTTGGAGATGAAGGTGGTGTGCAGATGAAAGAGGAGACTACAGCGCGCTGTCGTAAATTCGAAGACATACTCTGATGGATAGCTCTAATGTGAGACGTAAGGCGTAGATGTGGTAGTCTACGAGCGTTTAAAGTCATAAGGAAGAAAGCTGGGGAATTTATGGAGCAGAGAGGAACAACGGATGTTCACATGTCGGAGGATCATGTGATCGGGTGTGTCATCCTTGCAAGTTTAAAGTCAACCTCACCCCACCTCTCCGTCTCCTTTTCAACTCCTTTCCCCATCAACATGCCACAAGATGATCTTCTATCGAAAGACCCGTTGGATCGAATTTAACAATCATGTTCAAAATTGGTTTTGAGCATTGACCTGATAATCGTAAAGTCTGCATGTGTTGACCCAGACGCGGACGCAACAAAAGGAGGACCAATTGAGACTCAGCGAATGGCTATTGATATCTTGTATTATTTGATTATTATTTGCAATTTCACCTCTACGTGTTTTTCTATAAGTATCTACTCGCATCTTTCGGTTTTTTTTACCTTCAAAGGGCAAGGACGATCCTTCTCTCTTCCATAGAATGACAGTTGGGTAAAGTCCACCCTCTTCAGTATTCCACATCTATTCATACGCTTCAAGAGGTACGAATTTGTCACTCTTTGTAGTATATTCGTTTCAAATCTCTCCCTCCCCCGAGTCTCTCCATACCAATGCCCTGACAAATGATTTCCCACCACAAATCCGCGATTCCCAAATGCTTCAAAGATTCAGTTTATACTTTTCCCTAATCTTCTCTCCATGCTTAAACACAAACCACGCAATCGGCACCGATCCGAGCGCGATACCAGCCAACAAGGTACTTCCCCAACCCAAACCTAGCGCAGCATACATCTTCGGCCCAGCCAGTGGCAACAAAGCACCGCCAATGCTCCTCAACACGGTATTCGCAGCCGTAGCACTCGCCGCATACGGCGTAAACGCATCAACCATGTACGTCGTGATCGGCATAAAACTCGTAATAATCCCCGCGCCGAAGATGACCTGGCCAAGCAGAGGCACAATCCAAGCATTTGCATACTGCGCCGCCCATCCGTACCAGAGCAATCCACTGCTCACGAGGAAGAGGCCAACGATCAGGGGCGGGAGTCGGTATTCTGGCTTCATCTCTCCACCTTTCGCGAGGCGTGCGAGGATTCGGTCGGATACCAGACCGAATGAGATGGTTCCGATTGTTTGGCCGATACCCATAGCGAGGTAGGTGAGGCCGACGTTGCTTTTGCTGATACCGTATCGGTCTTCGAATACTTGGGTCATGGTTGTGAAGAGGAGGTAGACTGTGCCGTACACGATTGCGGCGATTATTGAGAATACGAGAACTACTGGGGAGAATATGAGGATCTTCGTTGGTCGGATGATCGAGAGGATAAAGAGCTCCTTGGGAGTTTTGGTGGACTTCATTGCTGATTCGAGGTTGGGATTTCCTGTAGACTTTCGTAGTCGCTTTACTCGTCGTTGCAGGATTGTCATGGGATTAGTCTCCCGTTGGAGAATGAGACTCAGTAAGAAGACTGCTCCGGTCTCCAAAACTATCAGTAGAGTTTCCAAAGAGGCCAAGAATACTTACAAGAATAACCAAAAACCAAAAGTCCCATCGCCAACCCTTAGCTTCCGAAAGATATCCCCCCACAATCGGGCCAACGGTAGGTCCAAGCATAATAGGCAACACCCAAATCGACAAGATCTTTCCTCGCACTTCCTGTTTGAACATATCTGCGATGCTACCTGGGCCGAGAGTTAACGGCGTGCATCCACACACTCCAGACATGATTCGGAAGACGATGATCATTGGGAAGTTTGTCGACTTCGCGCAGGCGACGTTAAATAGAATGAATCCGAGTGTGGAGATATGATAGACGGGTAGTCTTCCATACAACTCGCTCATAGGTGCTATGAAGAGAGGACCAAAAGCATAGCCTAAGAGGTAGCCGGAGACGATGAAGGTACCGAGGTCAGCGCTGGAGGAGTGGAATTCTGCAAGGAGTTGTCCAACACTCGGAGCGAACATGGAAGATGCCATTGGACTGGCGTTTGGTCAGCTCAACATTGAAAAAGTATGCTCATTTGTGGCGTACGTCAGGAGTGTCAATGTGCTCAACAAAAGAGTCATAGTCCATTTCTTCTTCGAAGGCCAGTTCATGGCCATCTCAGGATCGTCGGGGCCATCCCAGTCGACGATGTTAGGATCATCATGGTATGATGTTTCCTCAAGTTTTGACACCGACACTGGAATTGCCTTTTCCTCGTCAATCGAAGTACCTTCCGACGAGGGAAGTCGTTTCTCGGTTTTCTCAACTGGAAGTGGGGCAGCTGAAATGGCTCCCTGAAAGTATTCCTGCTCAGCTGTCACCGCCACATTTCTGGAAATCTTCTCGTCTGCCATGATAGATTTTTGAAACCATTTCGAGCACCCCTAGAACGGCAGTGATTGAGAAACAGAATCAAATGCTCTTCTCGGGCAGCTGACACATTATATAATCTGTCAATAGCCGACCCTCGGCCGCTCAGACATGGATATAACGGCATCTCGACCTTGGCCGGTGTAAAAAGGAAGCACAAAGCAAAGTTGTGAAAGGTGGGATTGACGTGATCTCTGCGGTGTGGAGAAGAATGGGGCGGTTGGGGGAATGGCAAGGGTCGACTGGGCTCCCCTTTTTAGGCGATGTTATGCGAGTGACTGCAAGCGAGTCGGGTGCTCCGAACTTAGTTCCGACGGTGTGGAAGGTCTGCCGATGCGGAAGGCTAAATGATTTTATAAGCAGAATGTATTTGAGGCTAGAGACTAGAGGTAAAATGGTTATGAGGACCCGAACTTGAGAACTTGCCGTCGGCTTCTTTAGAACTAAATTCCCAAAGTCCCCACAGCCCATCCAGCTAAGCCTTTGGAAAGGTGGGGTCCGCCTTTGGGACCTCTCCACATCTCCCTGGTGTCAAACGCAACGCATAAAAACTTGATTTGAGGGATGGTATTTAATCCTTCAAGAATGGTCCTTGATTTCAAAGATATATGTCATCTCTTCCCCTGCAGAGCGACAAACGTTAGCGAGAAGCATGGCATAACCGTAAGATTTCCCTCCTTCAAACCCGACTACTTTGTCCTGAAAAAGCTTAACTTGTCTTGAATTTTAAGGGAGTTCGTGAGGCCTATGCGTATCATCTGCAGCCCCCGTTTTTGGCTTCATCCCCCTCTTCAGCCTTGAGAGTTGTGGCTATTTGATTAAGCTCTTCTACAGACGGCTCGATCAGTTTAACTGCTTCCTTTTCTGCTTCCGTTGACGTTCCTCCCCGCGAAGATTTCCTAGAAGTCTCCTCAAGCTCCTCCACATCAGACTCTCCCTTCTTTTCTCTTTCTCTCTCCCTTTCGCCCTCATCACCTCATCGTTTTGCAACAAAATATTAACATTTTGTACCGCATCCGTGACTTCGATCTGATCCGCTATGGATCGAGGTGTCTCGTGCTGCCACTCATCTCCATTCAACAACGCCTCAAACTTCTTCTACCCTCCATAAACCTTCACGCGACTCTCAGTGTTTGTGCTGGGTGGCAAAACAGGCTTATCTTCTTCATCCCGACCAACAGGTTCAGTTCTAACGCCAGCAGGCAACACCCTCCGCGGGATCTCCCCAAGCTCACTCCAAACCTCATACTCCTCCCTCAACCTCTTCAAATACACCCACGCTTCCTTGGGATCCACTAGATAGTCTCTCCTCGCAAGATCAATGAAGCCTGTCGACCTAACATTGGTATTTTGGCTTCGAATCGTAAGCTCTCTTTGATTCTCTCCTCAACGGCTGACAGTGGCTCTACTTCCACTTCCTCAAGTATTTCCTGACTCTGAGGTGAGAGTGAGAGGGAGGAAGATTTATGTTTATGTTTATGGCATGTAGCAAGCGTATGCGGGATCTCGAAATCCGAGAAGTATCGCCCGAGTTCCAGGTCCGCTAAATCGAGGGACGACTCCCCTTTTTCCTTATCCTTCTGCAACGCCATTTTCCCTTCATCATATCAGTCCTCCTAACCAGCTCGAGGAAAAGGAGATGGAGAGGAAACTTTCAAACGTTCAAAGAAAGAGGACACCCCTGCACACCCAAGAAACCCGCATATACCTCTAGAGTCAGGTACCCGGTGTGCAACGGATCGAGATGGCTAAACACGGTGCTCATGAACGCGACGAAAATCGGGGTCGGGACGCCGGAGGGAGAGAGTAGCGGCTCCCAGTTCGTGGGTCGCGGGTACGAGGGCGCGGTGCTGTCTATACGTTCGAGTTGCTGACGCTGGTGTAGGGAATTGGTTTATGGGGTGTTTATTTACGGGGATGGTTTCGAAACTGTCTTGTGGGGGTTCGGTGATGAGTGTGAGATCTGATCCTTGGTTTTTGGACGCGAGGTCTACGCTCGTCTTTTTCTTGTGTTTTTTTCGATGGGGGATTCCAAAGTGCGCCCTAGTTTGCGGTTGGGATCTCGGACAGTCTGTTGGGTTGCTTTGTGCTCGTGGTTGAGTTTGTTCTTGGTGGTAAAGGGGGAGATGGGCGGCGATTGAAGCCTGGCGGAGGGGGAACCACGAAACCGGAGACCTTGAATACCATTGTTGAATGAGATTCCAGGTGGGGAGTAGAGAATTCTTTTATAACGAAGCAGTTTGTGCACAGGTGGTAGTTTGCACAGCTGTGGCAAGAGACTCGAGCTCGGTCCGTGGGGATTGCTGAGCTGCAACTATCGCAGGTGTAGAGGTCTTTAGTGGAGTCTCCCATCTCGATGAGGTGCGAACAGGGAATGGAAGAGAAAGGCACGAGAAATAGGTCTTTAAAGAAGGTCAGAGCTAGATTTCACATAATCTTGGCTGGAGCTCTTGGCTCGCGGTGGATGGTTCGATCACCTGGTGCACACTTCATCGTCTGCAATGCGGGGCCGTGGAAACATGAAGGAACAGAGGCTCTGAGGTGCGAGAGAGGTCTTCGCTTAGGTCTGGGTATAGATGACCTTGAAGTTGAAACAGATCAAACGGGGATAAACCTGCCAGTGCATTGCCCTGCAAAGCTCGTTTTTGGAAGAGTAGATTCTCAATCTCATTATGCTAGCCCCCGGAGAGGTGACCGATCTATGAACCGCCTTCCATGCCTTGCATAACGGAGAAAGCAACGGTATGATGTGCACGAAACGCCAGCAAGATGTTTATATGCCAACGCCAAATTCCAAAAGCTCCAACCCTTCATTGCTTCATCAACCATAATGTCAATGCTCATGACCCATCCTATCATTTAGCCCAGCCTTGCTCAACTCGTCTCGAGGAGCGTATATTTCCAAAACTCAAGAAAAGGTTGCCCAACTAAGCAACGATGGCCTTCGCGGCCCCTCCGATACCCCACTTGAACCGACGCAGGCTGCCCGTACTTCGGGCGACCTCACGACCGCATGAACCACCGTCAATGATCGTCGACCCATTCAACCCACCAAGCACTTCTTGTCGGCCAACCTCCCGTCCAATAACATATCCAGCACCAAACCCGACGACAGAAACTAGCACCACAACACCAGCGGACACAACCCAAGTCAACAATGTTGGAGAAATCATCGCCTCCTCTTCGACGGCTTGCATTCTCTTCTTCTTCAGTGCCCGAGGTTTCTCTCCAGGCTTTGAGGCGGCGGCTTTCCGCTTGCCTTTCTCGACGGCTTCTTGACTTGATATGGAAGGGCTACTGCGAGCTCGAGTCGACGGGCTCATTGGTCTGCTTGTATTCGCGGGGATCGTGGGGGCTATCAATTCTGATTCAGGAACAAATCTTAGACCCATGGGCTCATTGCTCATTGTATTCGTAGGTTGGTTTCGTTTCGGTAGACCTCTCGCTGCTGCTGCACCAATCGACAACAGCGTTGTAAGAGAAGCTCGTAGGGCGGCATCGTGGTCTGCTTGTGGGTTGTAGGAGGAGTGTTGTCGTGATGCATTTCGTGATGGGTAGGGTGGCCTCGCACCTGAGCTTGCATGCGGAGGGAAATAAGAACCAGGCAGACTAGATCGATGGGCAGGGGGGTGTGAAAATGCGTTCGGTTGCGGTGTAAATGTTGGCTCCCCCGCATCCGTTCTCCTTCCCAGGGCTGTGGCATTTTCGTCGTCATCGTCCGAGTCCGAGCCTGCGTCGTATTCTGGGTGTGAAACAGTGGGTGGAATGGGGATGACGTGCTCGTTGGAGCTGGTCATTACTTGATCCTCCTCACTCTCGCTCTCTTCGTACTCTTCTTGGCTGCTTGTATTCTGTCGTGGCTGGAGGTTGGCTTGTTGCATACCTTGCACCCGCCGCCGTCTCCGTACGTTGGGATCGGTCTGCACTCGCAGACCCGTAGTGACGATATCATCGCCGATGGAGGAGAGGGAGGAGGAGGATGGTTGCGAGGCTATATCAACCCAAGATTCTTGGATATTTAGCAAAGAGTCTACTGGAATGCGAGGGGAGATTGTACCCTCATTGCGCAGCCGCGGCGGGATTCCTGATGAACGAGCCATCGTTTCTGTATTTTGTGCCTGGTGGCTCTGTGCCATGGTGTTTTGCGGAGGTAGGTTGTTATTTTGTAGAGGAGACATGGTGGTGAAGGTGGGGTTGGAGAGCGGTGAGGTTCGAGGAATGTTGACAATCGAGCACAATATGCCAAGTCAATCCAAGATGTTCCCTGGGCTCTGAATGCCTATGATACTATCTGCAGAGGCAGACAGACCGCTCTTCTGGCTGCGGCGCTTCGTTGTCGCTGCGATGTGGAATCAAGGAATGCGTGGAGGTTGGCGCTGGCAGCACTCCGGAGCGGGGATCAACCGAGCACAGGTCGTTTGAGGGCTCGAGCTAGGATGTAAAGCGAGTGTCGATGAAGCTCAAGATCCGTTGAGAACTGTATCTTGAAGTTGGAACTTGCCAAAGGAAGGGGTCGGATGGCCCCGTTCAACGGTGCAGGTGGTTGAGTGCTGACGATGATTGCTCCGCCCCGTGTGGAATGTCTTGGTGCTGGCGCTCCAAAGTCTCACCAGAGCCAGGTGTGAGGGGGCCCGTGACGATAACGATAAGCCTCAGACGGTGAGCCGAAGGGGCGTGTAGATCTTGTGGATCTTGAATTTATGCGACTATCTGTTTTTGCAGATATTCGAATGTTCAATATGAAGAGAACAAAGAGAAGTTGCTGTCCTCTTGTCGTCTCAGCTGGCACGCAAGCAGCCAGAAGCGGGTCATTGGCGTTCTCAGGCCCCGTGCTCTAGAACTGGCTGTATCACGCTGCGAACTTAAAGCTGAGTAGTCCTCAAATCAGAGAATAGCTTCACCGTGTTGACTCGTGATTGGCCTCCAAGTGCAGATCATCTCCTTTGCGATGACGACGGGAGGCTGGTCATGTGAGTCCTAATCACGTGATACTGATGAAGTTCTGTTGCTTTCATATCCGAAACACCCTTTGAAAAGTTTAATTTATCCTCCGTGTCTATCATCTATCTCTTGATTCTACGAAACATCCTATCTGTGACGCGAGCCGAATAAATGCCTTGGAAGAAATCATGATGAGTGGAGGCTACGCATGGTCTTGGTATCTGATACCAGTCTTCTCGGATCTGCACTCTTCACTGACCTCGTACAACGCGAGCAAGACGCTGCTCTGTTCTTACACCCCTCTTGCGCTACAGTCATGACTGCGGGGCTTCAGAAGTTTCCGCCAAGCGGCGCACAGGTCTGCATTTTCAATTCCAATGCCGGGATCTCTTGATTGATCTTGAAGCCAATTGATCACGCCGACCCGGCTCATATATATCAGGCGGTACAAGATCGTTCTCAATTATCAATCAATCTACATCTACCGCGGGCGGTAGCTGTGCGCCCAAGGCGTATTGATCTGCAGCTGTAAATATGTTTCCTACCCCTCATCCCATGTCGGAGCTTCTTTCTTTTCGGTCAATTCAAGATGTTGACCTCGATTGGGCTCACAGCTCTGCTTGCTGTCTTTGCTACTGCATCTCCTCTTCGACTTCGTTCTCCATATGCTGTGAAAGAATCTCATCCAGTCCCCAGGAAATGGTCTCGAATTGGTCCTGCACCGGCAGACCATGTAATCAACCTCCAAATCGGTCTCAAGCAAGGAAACTTCAATGAACTCGAGCGTCACTTATACGAAGGTATGTATAACTCACAATCATGAGACTACAACTGACATCCCCAGTATCCGACCCCTCACACGAGCGATATGGTCAACATCTTTCCATACACGAGGTGACCGACCTCGTGAAACCATCTGATGAATCTCTGGACCTGGTACACTCCTGGTTGGAAGACAATGGAATCCCAACTTCCCACTGCGAATACAGCCCAGCCAAAGACTGGATCAAGATCTCGCTCCCCATCAACGCCATCGAGAATCTTCTCGACACTCAATACTCTGTTTTCGAGCACTCAGAAGGGGGCTACTTGGTCCGCGCACCAGAATGGTCAGTTCCCAAGCACCTCCACGAACACATCACCGCAATCCAACCAACAACCTCCTTCTTCTCCCCCCAAAAACTCGGCCGAACATTCAAAAAGGTTCTTGACATCTCTGCCGACACACCTCCCCCTTCAACCAACAACCCACCACGGAACACCGACCCTGCAATCATCGCCGCGTGCAACGCTACTCTGGTTACGCCGCTGTGTCTCCGCACCCTCTACGGAACCGTAAACTACACCGTGCAATCCGCGAGCAAGAACAGTATCGCGCTCAACGACTTTCTCGGGGAGTCCAACAACCGCTCTGACACCAAGCTCTTCCTGCAACGCTACCGCCCGGATGCCGTGTCGGGAGCAGACAAATTCTCCGTGCAGCTGATCGCCAACGGCAATAACGAGCAGACGCAAGAGAACGCTACCGAGCTCGCAGCCGGCAAGGATATGGAAGGAAATCTCGACTCGGAGACGATCATCTCTTTGTCGTACCCTACGCCTTTGATTGCGTATTCAACTGGTGGTTCGCCGCCTTTCACGCCAGACCTGTTGACGCCGACGAACACGAATGAGCCGTATCTGGAATGGTTGAATTATGTGCTGAACCAGACAAGTCTGCCGCAGGTTATTAGCACGAGTTATGCGGATGATGAGCAGAGCGTGCCGTTGTCGTATGCGCTGAGCGTGTGCGCTGGCTTTGCGCAACTGGGCGCCCGTGGGGTGTCTCTCTTCTTTGGCTCTGGGGATGCGGGGGTAGGCCAGGATGGAGCTTGTGTCTCGAATGATGGGAAGAATGTGTCGACTTTCCTCGCTATGTTTCCTACGTCTTGTCCGTATATTACAAGCGTCGGAGCAACGAAGTTCATCCCTGAGATTGTGGCCACGGACGCGAGTAACGGCTTCGTCTCTGGCGGGGGCTTCAGTCGGTATTTCGCCCGCCCCTCGTATCAGGATGCCATTGTTACGCCGTATATTAAGGCCTTGGGGACTCAGTTCTCGGGACTCTATAATGCGAGCGGAAGAGCGTATCCCGATCTTTCGGCCCAGGGGTATCATTACTCTACGATCTGGAACGGGAGCCTGATGCCTCTTGATGGCACGAGTGCGAGTACGCCGACGGTGGCTTCGATCTTTAGCTTGGTGAACGATGATCTGATTGCGAAGGGGAAGCCGCCCATGGGGTTTCTGAATCCTTGGTTGTATAGTGTTGGGTATAAAGGGTTTATGGATGTGGTGAATGGGTCTGCGATTGGCTGTGGAACGACGGGGTTCCCGGCGAAGGAGGGTTGGGATGCGGTGAGCGGGTTTGGGACGCCGTGGTTTCCTAGTATTAGGGAGTTGGCTGCTAATGCGAGTGCTGCTGTGGTTGCAAGGTGAATCGGAGAGCTGTGATGAATGGGAGAGGTGTGATGAGAGGGAGGGTTGTGATGAGAAGGAGAGTTGTAGATAGGGTTCGCTGTATATATTTGAAGTCAATAATAATTACTGCTACTTGAGTAATCTTCCTTCGTGCCTGGGAATGCACCAACAGGATCCTGCTTCTGCTCGTCTTCATCTGAACTGCCGTCTCCATAATCATCTGCTCGATCAGGAGGTGCTCTCATGTTTTCCAGAATCGAGGCATCAAGGGCTGGTGGGTTGTATGATTTGAGAGTATGGATCTCTCGTCCCGAAGGCATCGTTGCCATCAGAGGTCCAATTGGGGGGATGGCCTGGGTGTTGATCTGCAGCAAAATCAGCACAAGAGAGCAACTGTAGATTGGAAACCCACAGTATCATTCATCTTTCCCCACTTCTTCTCCAACATCTCCAACACCCTCTGTTCCTCCGCCCTCCCAGCATCAGCACCCCAATGACTTCCCTTCTCAACTCGCCTATCCTCCCTCTTTTCCTCCCACCCTTTCTTCAGCCTTCCAAAACTCAGCCCCTTCTTCCCACTTTCCTCTCCCGCTTTGAAGCCTAACTCATGCATCCCAGCGTGCAGCCACGCAATTCCCTCACCCGTCTTCCCGCCAATCTCAGCATCAATGCCAAAGAATCTACACGCTTTCCCGCGTCCAGTCCTCCTCAAATCATCCACATACCCCAATAAAGCCCCATCGATCTTCCCCACTCCCTTCCCCGCACTCGCATTCAACAGACTCAATGCGTTTGAGGCATGTTCTGCTGCCGCTAAACATAATCTCGCAAACAAGTGCGCACGAACTTTTGGGATATCGGGCGCTTTGATCATCCATTCCTTGTCGTTCTTATTGCGATCTTGAGCCACGGCTGCCGGGTAAGGATCGTCTTTCAGCACGGCGAGGAGAGTGGCTTCTGCTAGAGCCAGTGAGGAGAGGGCGGAGAAGGTGGATTTTGTGATATCGATGCAGGGCGGTGAAGAGGAGACGGAGTCCGAGCGTGTGGAAAGGTAGGAGTAGATTGTTGCTGCGGAAAGGAGATTCTTGGTTGCGGTTTGGATGGCGAGGGTTCGGGCTTCCGCTGAGGGGGATGAGGTGGCTGATGAGTAGAGAGGGTGGAGTGATGAGCGGGAGAGACGGGTATATGTGTAGGCTAGTGTTGAGAGGACGAAGTAGATCTCATATTCTAGGGATTGGATTTTTAGTCGGCCCTTCTCTCGTCCAGGGATAGAAGCACCGGAGAGGGTGGGCCGCCATTCGAGGTCCGGAGTCGACTTGAGGACTACGTCGAGTTCTTCGCCTGCTACGGGCTGGCTTCCTAAACCAGAGTCTACGGCGAGAAGGTATGGAATATAGTTGTTCAAAGCTAGCAGAATAGCGGCTAGATGTGGTGATTGTTCATGAGGTGGAAGACGTTTGTGCTTCTTGAGAGCATCTCTCAAGACCCCGCGGTATGTGCTGGCTGAGAGGGGGAGGGATGGATGAGAATCACTACTAAAGTATGCAGAGAACGAGAATGAAGACGTCGTCGGAAGTGTGAATGGGAAAGGCATGTTGATAAGCGTTGATCAGCTACAAAGCATCCCAAGTGTCACCCTGATGGTGGGGTTGGAGGGGTAATTCCGAGTAGTGAGACAAGGCTTCGAGTTGTTCTGAGTCCCGGAAAGCGAAGGCTCATGAAATTCGGCACGCGCCTAGCCTCTGCTCGAACTTAGGAGATCGCAAAACTCGTATTGAGACGCGTAGATGAAGCTGGAGGTGGATGAAACTTGCTGGCCTTGGCGGTTGTTGTCCCCCGCAAGGCTGAAGATTGAGATTAGCGAGGCATGGGTGAGATTAGAAAGATCCATCGACGTCACTCTCCTGTGGGGGATCAACTAGCATATAAAAAGATATTGGCCATGATTTTGTTCTCTTCAATACGTTGAATTCCACAAGTCACATCCTGTTGACTCTTTGGCAAATTTTCCATAGTTGCACCACTCCGAAATACCCACATCAATCATGTCAGCCTCCCAGAACCAATCCGGCCTCAACGAAGCACGAGGTGCTGGAACAACCTTCGGCCCAAACGATACCAATCCTTCCTCCACAGCTACCCCTGGAATGTCAGTAGGATCTGCTACAGCAGCCGGCCATGGCCAACACCCTCGCGACCTTGGAGACGATAGCAATGCAACCTTATCAGGTTCTAAAGTCGGACCTCAGAACGAAGATCTCGAGGGAGAACAGATGCGTGCGTCTGGAGAAGGAGAAGTTATGAATGCTCAATTCAACAAGAAGAACGCTGGATGGGGAGAGCAGGGGAGCATGACAAGTGATCTGGACCGCCAGAAGGCAGAGCAAAAAGATGCGAGAGAGGGTATCAAGGCTGCGAGACAACAAGGGGCGAATGTAGATGGGGGCGCTGGAAACAGAGTGGAGAACGAAGGAATGAGCTCTGTGTGAGGTCGAGAAAACATCCTTTTGGGGTATTTGGAAATCTGTATAGTAAATACCAAACCTGAACGCCGTCGCCATGCATAAAACCATCTCGCTCCAACATCTAGAACTCCATTTCTTCCACGGTAACGTCCCCTAAGGAGCTCAAAGCTGAAGATTGTCGCCGCGATGATGGCATTGTAGAAGCTGGATTCGGAGGGTTCTTGAGCCTCTCTGCCCATTCCTTCAGACTTGTGATCTCGCTGCCCTCGACTTTGATAATCCTCGGTTCCGCAGGTTTGCCCAGCATAGTCCCAACGTATCTCGTATCCTCGTCGGATGTAGTGTGCTTCTTCTTGAGGACTAAAGCCTGTCAGCAGTGCTTCTGGCAACACTGAATAAGACAAACCGGTCAGATAATCCTCCTTCGCGCCATCACTGCCTTCCAGTGCAACACGCCTGATCTCTGAGTTGCCCTTTCCCATTGCCCACGATATAAACGCATCTACACCTCGAGTGTCCTCTTTCCCTTCATAGTCTTGCTCCTCCAAAGTTTTCTCTGGAATCAACACCCCGCAATCCTGCATGGCCATCCTGACATCTTGAATGGAGATTTCCAGCGAAAGTTCAGGTTCGTTGTGGTTGATGGCAGCATGCTTTGCAGTAGTTTGCGCAAGCAGGAGCATGTACCTAGCCGCCAGATCTGTAAGGGTGTCAAGCACAGAAGGCCGTGTGGAGTGGTAACCAGCTGCGCGCAGGATTTGGAGGATGCATGGTCGGAGGAGGGAATGGTGAAGCGCGTGAGGAGTTGTCATTTTCAATTGTTCAACGACAGACAACACAGGGTCAGGGAATGGGCGACGTGGAAATCTTCATGGCCAGCGTCTCGAGATGACTTGGAATTGCGAAGTAGATGTTTGACAATCTTAGAAAATTCAGAAGTGAATGCGCTGAGGTGCTTCCTGGAAGAGCTGTAGATACATCGCGCTAGGGGGCCTAGCGGCCGCCGTACTGACTCCCCATTTCATCAGCCTTGTCTGTCCGTCTCCCCCACAACGTCAACCACGAACATTGCAGTTTTACGACATCCCCTTCGACATCAAGTGACGGCAAGACTGTGGTACGATCGAAACAACCTACCGTGCATGCGCAAACCTATTTCGCCAAGATGTCGGGCTTCAAGCTCAAGTTAAATCTTAACACCTCCGTCCCTTCAACTTCCTCTATTGCAACTCCTGCGCTCGCGACGCCCTCTCTTGTGACCCCTGGCGGACGACCAAAGCTGAAGCTCACGAATAAATCAGTCCCTCCTACACCTGCTGGCGCATTAGAGCCACCAAAACCCAAGAAGACCAAGGCCGGCAGAACTCCCAAGGCGAGCGCGAAGATCGTCGAGAGCCGGAAGCGTATCAAAGATGAGAGCGACACCGAGGGGGAAGGCTCTACGATCCAGGTTGCGGCTCCCCAAATTGCGAATCCACCCTCGAAGAAGATCAAACTCAGCCTTGGTGGTCCAAAGACGCCTTCCATTCCCAAGACACCTGCTCTTCCAACCCCCGTTGTACTGAAGGCCAAAGTCAAGGGTAAGCCGCCAGTTCGACCTTTGGGAGATGGATATGACTCCGAAGCTAGCGACCGCGAGGAAGACCCAGCGATCGAAGAGGAGTTCATCTTGCGAATGGTCCCGGGAGATGATTGTGACTACTTGAGGAAAATGATCGCGGAGAAGAAGATTGGCGAACCAAAAGCAAAGGGAGGAGCAGATGTCCACATGAAGTTCTTCGCCGACGGACGCCGAGCAGCTATTACAATCCGAAACAACGTGTATGCAGCCATATTGGTGGACCTCCCTACGGTCATTGAGGCGATGAAAAGCTGGGACAGGCGGAACTGGTTGAAGAGTGCCGATATATGCCAGATGCTTTGGGTTTTTGCCCCTATCAAGAGGGAAGAGGACGCCAAGACCATTCGATTACCAGCAGAGGTCGACGAAAAGACGCACCAATTTCCACATGGCCTGACTCCTCCCATGAAATTTGCTCGCAGAAACCGATTCCGCCATCGTCTCCACAAAACCCAGATTGAAGAGGTTGAGGACGAGGTCAACCGACTTCTAGCGGCTGACCAGGAAGCCTCGCAGACCCAGGCTACATTCATTGATCCAGATGCCGAGTACAGACGGGCGAGTCAGGCCTTCAGCCCTGGTAGCAGTGGCGGAGACTATGATATGGGCGAGCAGCAATATTCCGAGGATGAAGATGCAGAAGGAGAGGCGGATGAAACCGAATACTTCAACGGCAATCATCACGGGAATGTAGAGACCCAACAAGAGGAACAAGAGGGTGAATTCTTTGATTTGGAAGCCGAACTGCAAGACCATCAAGACGCTGAGACACCAATGTCGCCCACTGCAGCACCATCTCAGGCCAATGGAGCAGCATCCACTCAGGTAGAAGAGGATAGCGGAGACGAGTCAGTAGAGGGCGACGAGGACGACGAAGACGATGAGGAAGACGAGATTGACGAAGAGGAGAAGTCGAGACTAGCGCAGATTGAGGGCACGAGGGAAGACATTGCGGATCTGGAGAAGCAGATTTCTACCGTGCATACTCAGTTCTCCGCACAGTCGAACCCGATCCTGCGAAAGCGCTTGGAGGATAATATGCGTAAATTGAAGCAAGAATTGCAGCTTAAGAAGTCCTCGATTGGAGAGGGCGAGGAGAACGAATAGGCCTTGGATAATTGCATTTGAGGAAGGCGTTTACTTGCAGCATCATTGCATATCCGCGGCGTCGGATCTTTGGGACTCTCATGTTTGGGAGCTCTCATATGGAGGGAAGTCTTCATGTACGATTGTAAGATACGAGCGTATAGACAGAGACTTCGATGGCTTTGATTGGCAAGCAGCCAGTCTATAATACAGAAACCAACAATCATACAGCGTTTCCCAATCCGTGCAATTCATTTCTGTACAACCTTCAGTTCTCTTCGTACCAATCTACATGCGTGATATACGCCCCTCTATACACCCATCTATGTCTACATACTCTTCAAGTAATTCGTCTCTTTAATCGACTTCCTCCTCTCTTCTCTCAACGCAGCCCTCAACTCTTGCCTCTTACTATCCGCCTCCAACGCCCCCTCAATCGTGCCTTCCTCATTACCCGGTAGGTCGATACTCTGCTGCGTGAGCGGGATCTTCGGCTGCAGCGCGGACAAATCTCCTGATGCAAGCATCTTCGCCTCCAGTTTCCTCTGCTGCTTTGCAGCTTTTCTCCGGAGCTTCTTGGACTTGGCTGTTCGATTCACAATTAGCCACAATCCAGATTGAGTCAAAGAGGGGGTTTGGAGGAAGAGAACATACAGAACAAATCCCCCACAGCACCCTCCTCATCCCCGCTCTTCTTTTTCACATCTAGACAGTGCCATAACCACTCAGGATACTCCTCGTCCTCCAGCGCTACCGGATCATCTCTATTCTTCAGATAGTTCAACCCTTTTAGCTTAGTGCCAGCTTTGCAATTGGATATCGGGAATTGGAGGCTGGATTTGGGTTTTGTGGGTAAGGGTGTAGCAGAGGGCGCGGGAGTGAGTGGGTTTGTGAAGGGTTGCGCGAGGCCGGTGGAGGTTGCTGCTGGTGGTGGCGGAGGGGTGAGCGAGGGGAGGGTGGTTGAGAAGAGGCGCGGGATCGAGGATCGAGGGAGGCGGGAGGAGGAACGGAGGAGGCAACGTGTGCAGATCATGGTTGCGGTGGAGTTGAACACGGATAATGTTGATGGTTTGAACCTGGAGATATTTTTTGGGAGGTTGTACGGTTGGCGCGTGGGGCCTTGAGCGCTGTCAATATCAGAGCTCCAAGATGTGGGAATTTGGATACATGGAAAACTTTCTTATAGATGTTATCGCGATTTAGCTTCAATAGTCCTTGGATTGAATGCAGATATTTGGAGGGATCTCGGGATTCAGTTGTGCAGTGCACAAAACGAGTGGAAGAAACGACCTCTTAGCACCGGCGTTCCACCTCTGTTGCTTAGCACATGCTGCGTCACGTTTGACCAATGGGCAGTTGATGTTTGTACAGTATTTTGTATTTACAATCGCAGGTATTGGAGCACTGCTAAGCTTCAATGGCCTCCTCGAAGGCTGCAGCGGGTTGTAGCTGATCACACATCACATCCCCCGCCTCTATCTCCAGAACTTCGAAGCATCTCCCAACCGACCTAAATCAACATCTGCCGTCGTCTAGAACTCAAATGTAGCCTGTCTATTCCTTTGGCACGTAGTTTTGTTGCTCGAACAGATATCCCTTGACCTTGGACTCCTTCAATAGCTCAAAGTATCGCTCTGCAATTGAACATGTCAGCGAGCTTCACACACAAGGTCTGCTTTCAAGATAGCACCCAGAAGGCACCAAGCTGCCCATTCAATCCCCATTGACATCCACAGCTTACCTCGTAGAACTCCGCACTTCTCCAAATGGTTTACACCTTCCCGGTAATAGCATTTCCCCAACTCCTCTCTGACCAATCTCGCCATCATGCTCTTTACCCATTGTTCCCGTATGATCGCATCTTGTGCTTGCTTCAATCGCGGTGTATCGTCGTAGTCAACTCCATCGAAGGTAGGCGGAACCTTTGGCTTCTTCGCAAGGAATGCCTCAGACTCGGGGGTAGGCATTGTTGGATGTGGTTGTGCTCTCTGGGTGGAAGAGCTCTAAATAAAGCGATTGAGAGGGTGGCACAAGGCGCAAGCTGTCGTTGAGCTGTGGTGGGGAGGATGGATTGAAGCTCTCGAAGTCGAACCTAGGTCACGTTTCCGAGAAATGTGATGCCTTAAGGCAATAGCATCGCGCATGCTAAGAGGCCTAGCGCCGCACTACGATAGGCTAGCGCCGAGAAAAAAAATCTACTGATAAGAGCTTCTTTTCCCCACCGCCTCGATTTTTTCTTTCCTCCCCAACCTCTTCCCATAAACATCCATCTCGAACATCGTTTCGAGTCTCCATCTCCCATCCCATTGTATCCATTCTCCCAATAACATACATACAATCGCCGCAATGGCAAAGACCAAGGAACCTAAGACTGGCAGCAAGTCCAAGTCGGAGGTCAAATCTCTTTCAGCTGTCAAAAATGCGTCTGTCACTAAACCCTCTCAGACTCCCATCGCGAAGTCCAAGCAGATCGCCAAGGAAGTCGCAACAAAGGTGAATGGCAAGAAGGAGAAGAAGCGAGTCGTCAAGGCTGCTACTCCCTCTTCTGACGACGATTCGGACTCTGCATCCGACGACTCGGCCAGCGACTCTGAAGTCGAGGTCCCCGTCAAGGCTGCTCCCGTCGCAAACGGCAAGACTAACGGCAAGGTCAATGGCAAGACGAACGGCGCTGCAAAGAAAGAGGTAGATACCTCTGACTCCTCTTCCTCATCTTCTGATTCTTCGTCCGACGATGATTCGGAAGACTCCGAGTCGGATTCTGAAGCTGAACCTACAAAGCCCGAAGCCGCTGCCGATAGCGATGACAGCGACAGCGACGACTCTGAGGAAGACTCTGAGGAGGAGGCAAAGCCAGTTGCTGCTGCAAAGAAGGTTGAGGCACCAAAGGCTAATGGCGCTGCTAAGCCAGTCGTCACGGCTGTAAGTTCTTTTCAGCGCATTCCTTTCAATCACTAACATCAATTGCAGGAGGATTCCGATGATGATGATGACGACGAGGAAGAGAGTGGTGATTCTGCTTCATCTGCTTCCAGCGACGAGGAAGAAGGTTCTGGCTCCGACTCCAGCGACAGCGAGAGTGAGACCGAGGCACCAAGCAAGAAGCGCAAGGCTGAAGAGGATACCGTCGAGTCCACAAAGAAGGCCAAGACCGAGTCCGCTGTCGAAGATACCGGATCCAAGAACCTGTTCGTTGGTAACTTGAGCTGGAACATCGATGACGAGTGGCTCTACCGCGAGTTCGAGGAGTTTGGTGAGATCACACGCGCCAACGTGTTGACTGACAGAGAGTCTGGCCGCTCTAAGGGTTTCGGATATGTCGAGTTTGCCAGCTCAGCATCTGCTGCCGCTGCTCTCGAAGCCAAGAAGGGTGCTCTCATTGATGGCCGTGAAGCTAATGTCGACTTCTCTACTCCCCGTGATAAGGCGGCACCAAAGGACCGCGCACAGAACCGAGCTCAACAATACGGTGACTCCAAAAATCCTCCTTCAGACACTCTCTTCTTGGGCAATCTTTCCTTCGATGCTACTGAGGATGTCGTTGGCGAGGCTTTCGGCGAACACGGCACAGTTATCAATGTCAGACTACCTACCGACCAGTAAGTTCCCTCCACCAAGCACATTCACAGTGATACTTATTTTTCTTCAGGGAAACCGGAAATCCCAAAGGCTTCGGCTATGTTACATTCGGCTCTGTCCAAGATGCTGAGAAGGCTTACGAACAAATGACTGGTGCTGAGATTGCTGGTCGTCCCGTTAGGCTCGATTTCGCTACTCCTCGTCCTGAAAGAGGCGAGGGCGGCTTCAGCAGAGGAGGCGGACGAGGTGGTGGACGTGGTGGCGGTCGCGGATTTGGTGGAGACAGAGGTCGCGGTGGTAAGCATTGCTCTATCAGAGACCAGTGGATCCAGGCAGGCATCTGCAATGCCTGACAATCCCAATCTCTCCGACTTTATGACGCACTCGTGCTAACTCATCAACAGGTGGACGCGGTGGCGGACGTGGCGGATTCAACGACAGAGGACGCGGTGGATCAAGAGGTGGCCGTGGAGCTTCGACCAACCGTGGTGGCTTCGGAGACTTCAAGGGCAAGAAGCAGACTTTTTAAGTCTAGAGGCATTGCTTTGAGGACTGCATGCCTGTCAACACTGCCGCACAATTCTTCTTCGGAAGCAGAGTGTTGACTTGTGGGTCGTTGGCTTTGTGGGTTGTGGGCTCTTGACTATACTGCTTCGGCAGCTGTGGGCTTTGAGATCATACTTGTGGGCTTGAGACATTACACAGTGGGCGTTGGCTTGTGGCTGTCCCTTTGGCTGTCTGCACTCGAGACTGGCCTAGCTTTTTGACCTTGACACATGTGGGCGTTTGGGATTCATGACCGTTCTGTGGGCTTTGGCTACGAAGTCGAGATGAACCTTCTTATATCTTCCTCCCATTTGGGATAGGTATCTTGGAGCGGATCGAGCTTCACGTGGGCTTCTCAAGGATCGACCTTGTGGGCGTGGGAAAAGTTCTTGTTTATTTCCTTGGCTGGCTGTACTTTTCAATAATGCGGTGCGTAGTCTCGCACATCTCTGTACCATATGGTGAGTATACCCTGCTCTCTGGATTGGTTGCTGCTTGCATCTCCTCCCCCGCAAATGATTCATTGCTGCATATCGAATGAAAAAACTTGAAAGTCGAAGAATCCCGCGATGCTTGAAGTGATTGATTTTGCGATAATACTGTGATAATTGACAGCGTATCAATGTACGAATAAGAATTTCATGTAATGTATATCACCCTTGGTACCTCTAGATAACGTGTGCATAAGCCAACTCAATATTCGTTAAACGTATTTCAAGAATAGATAGTCCAACCTAGCCTCCTAGGAAAAGATTCACGGATATGAAACTACCAAACAAGGCATGGTTTTGTTTCGATGATTCAGAGCTTGGCAAGTTTGCCCCGGGCCTGAGAATCGGGGCAGGTCTGCCTCGGGCAGTACGCAAATGCAACCAAGTCGGGCTTGGATCTACCCTGGAATCAGGGCAATCCTGGCCTCGTGCAACTTGACAGCCCAATTCGGGTCCCCAAAGACGGACGAGACTGGTCTTAGAATGCGAGCGCTGCTGCTGGGTCAGCAGCTTTCTTGGCCAGTTAGATCACGAAACAACCCAGTCCTGAAATCCGGCTATATTCTATTCCAACCCTCAGTGGTTTGTGGCGCACATTTTGCCTTCCCACGGGCAGAAAAAGGTCTCGCGCGCCTCAGTGAGGCGGAAGGATGCACGCCAACAAAGTAGGAACCATATGCCCTAAATATTTGTATATGATGCAGATTCGCCCACCTTTTCTACCAAATGAAGCAGAGCAAAAGCCTTCCTCCAGCCGTCGGCGGTCGACGTGCTGCAAAATTCGTTCAATATTGGAAGTGGATTTTCTACGCGACTCCAATATTGTTCTCCAGCTGTATCCACAAGCACCACTTGTAATCCATGAGTACCACTCTGGTGCACTTGTACTAGTGCATCAAAGAGTTCCGGTCAAAATCCAAAAGTAATTTCTGGCGGGGGGGACCACTTCTTGTAGGTCTACGGGTTCCCTTTCTCAATTAATTTGAGCAACATAACAAGGGTCACGACTGATGAAATTTAGCAGTTCAGCAAGGCGCGGACTAATAATAGTTCAGTGGGTAAGTTTGTTTTCTCTTTCTTCCTCCTGTTTCCAACGTCGTCTATATGATCATTTCAGTGAACCTAATCTCCTCTTAGACTTAAACTCATACAGCAACGACCTCTACGACCCAGGTACTAACACTGATTGTAAGTTATCTTCCACGGCCGAGCCCTTGGTTGCTAGGAAGTGCTCACATCTGATAAACTCAGATCTGGGCTCTTACTTCGGTGATTCGTCCTTGAATCAATTTACTGCTCCTTACGGTATGTGACTACTTGTTGGATATTTTCGTTCTCCCACGCAAATTATCAACAATTCGAGCGATTTTGCTATTCAATTAGCTATTTATGTCTTGTGTTTAACGTCAGCTACGTTAGCATCCCGAGGTATATTGGAAATGATAATCTAACTTATAAACAGGTGGTGATCCACAATACTATATGCACGATGGTACGGGCAGTATCACGTGTTTACAGCCTACTAACTCATTAACATGGTAGCTCTTTTTTGACTATATTTTTATTTTATATTTCACTGACTCTACTTAGCGCTCAGAATCCGGAACCACAACGTACGGAAGGCCTCGGTCCCAAACAAGCTGAGCAGGAGGTCAACAGAAAAGCGCTGAAATGCGAATTTCCCGATTGCACGGACGGCGGTGAATTCTCCACGGATTCTGCTCTCCGGTGAGATGATTTACCTCACGATTAAGGATTATAAGCTTATTGCTTTTCAGTAAACACCAAGACAAGCACAGCAAGCCGTATACTTGTTCAGTGCCAGCTTGCAGGCATCCTCGATTCGGCGATAAGGGGGGTCTAGATCGACATGCACGCGAAGTCCACGGATCGAAGGCTTATTGCTGCCCCATCGCTACGTGCAAGCGACACACTAGAGGATTTCCGCGAAAGTATAATCTTTTTGAACACCAGAAACGATGCCATCCTGGGCAGTCTCTCGGCACGACGACGGCTGCTGTGAGTGGAGTTGAGGGATTTCAGCAAGCACAAGACGGCGAGGAGGGAGCATCGTCGCCAGAGTCGGTGGACATTGCCAAACTCGCGGGACTTGAGACCAGAAGAGTACATGAAAAGTTGAGAGCACTTCTGGCAAAGCGAGTGGAGCTTGACAAGGACATTGAAGCATTGAGGAGAACTGTGGATATCTTGGGTGATGCTATAGCTTGAGATAACTTATCCCTTTCAACTATCTTCGCCATGTATGATTCTCAATCTACTAGTACTTTCCGTGGGGACCATTGTCGGTTTAGAGTTATGTTGAAATGGAAAGTTTTTTTTAGGTGGATGGGATCATTTACTCCTGCGCTTTTAGATGTATGGCTCTCACTTTGACCCCCGATTGAAGTGGGCCTGAGTAGCAAGCCTAATGTCTATTTAAACTTCGGATAAAATCCCAAAATTTTGCTCATGCAGATCAGGGCTTACACGCGATGATTTATCCAAAGTTTTCCGTATCCGAACTATAAATAGACCAAGTATACATTTGATACTTCCCCTCTAAAGAGCTATACATGTTGAAATTGTAGTTATATGTACTCGCTGTATTCAATTCATTGTACTTACTCGGCAGCTACCAGCTACTTCCATATCCATCATGCAGAATCGTTCACGGCCCTAGAAGGTAATCGGCATTCAGACCCAAAGTGAGTATCCCGAAATCTTCATAAAATTGCTGTGCTGGTCGAGGTTCCGATTCCAAAGGCAAGCTGACTTCTACTTTAGTCTTCAGCCTTTCCTCCCCCATTCTGATAGGAGCCACCCAAGCTCACCCAGTGTTGTTCCCACTGGACCTGCTCATTAATCTGGCTCTGGAGCTCAGCTAAAGTGCGGAGTTTCTGGTTGCCCCGAGGATCGTGAGTTTCCTTCCGAGCTCGCGCTACGGTATGATAATCCAGATGCAGAGCCCCCTGAGAATTCCACACGAAACTCATGTCACGTATCAGTAAACATGAAGGTAGATTTTATATATATCACGCGACTTAGTGAAACCGACTGATTTCTCTCGCAACCTTCCACTTTAACAAGCCAAAGCTGAAGACATAGCTCTACCACGACATACTATATGCCTATACTATGAAACATAAAGTTCCCGCCATGACAATATTTAGGTATAGAATGCTTTTTGCCACCACCTACATCTGTCATTATTGAGATTATCTGGCTTTGTGGCGATCAATGTTTTGTTGAAATTGTAGAGCAAATTTCCCTGGGAATAATCTGGGAAGTAAGGCAACTCGCTCCCAACTCTATTCGGATTACCAGAGATGACAAAATTGGTAAATATGTCTTGCATCGCTAATGCGAGAGTGTCGTTCGCAATAGAATCAGCAGGCCCTTCATAGAAAGTATATGTAATGTCATCTCCGTGGCGCGCAGGGTTGACAGAGAACTGGTACGCGTATCCAGCCGCCCCAAATGCTCGCGCCAGGTAGTTGGCATTGCACTGGAAAAGAGCGTCAGAGACGAGACTTGTGGCACGTGTAAAGTTTGATTCATAGCCATGGCTTCCATCGTATATAGGTGGATAGAGAGTGTCCATCACGTAACTCGCAGTGTTATATCCGTTTATATTGGGGAATGAGACCTGAAGAACATTTTGGTTGAAGGTTTCGGTTGTGTTGACATATGGAGAGGTGAATTCTGAGGCTTCATCGGTATTGTGGCCCATCATGACGGTGAGATTTGAATCGTACCGGCCATGGAGAAAGAAGTTCTCCTGGTAGAGCTGGAGCAAAACTGCCATCTACTACGGGATCTACTCTTTTGTTAGAATATTGGCTATATAGCCCAAGTTTGAGGCTCACTGAATATAAAATCCCCCCAGGCGGCCTGCCCAACAATCTTGGCATTTGTGAGTTGAAGGACCTCAGTTGAGAGATTCCTTGCATCTTGAAGTGTCGAAACTCCAGCGGTCGTGAGGACTCTCTGGAAGATGTCTTCTTGCTTCTGTTTGCTTGTGACTGGTAGGAAAGCACCACTCTGGACAATTGCTTGCTGAAATGGAACCTTTCCTTTTGAACCACCATATGCAGTAATTTGGTGGATCGTGCTTCCTCCTCCCGCTGACTCCCCCATAACTGTAACTTGGCTAGGATCTCCACCGAACTTGGCAATGTTATCTTGAACCCATTCTAGTGCCAATCTCTGATCCAAGAGGCCATTATTTGCGGTGCCATTTTGCTGGAAGGATGGACCAGAGAGAAATCCCTGAAACAATCCATTAGTCTACCGTGTTCCAAATACTCGAGCGAGATACTCAGTGTCGCTTACAAACAACCCTAGTCGATAATTAATAGCCACATAAACTATGCCTGGCTTCGTATAATTTTGACTTGCTCTGACCAAACCAGCCCCACTTCCATATTGGGTTTTCCACCCAAGTGTATATCCTCCACCATGAATCCACACCAACCTAAGCAGTTAGTCTTTTTTACACCAAACGATTAATAGTTAACTTACACCGGCGCGCCTGGTTGCTTCCCTCGATTATCAAAATTGGCGCGTGGAACAAGGACATCTAGCAGAAGACAATCTTCACTTGTGCCAGCACGCACATTCGTCAGGTTAGTGATGATGGGTAGGTTATACGAGGTGTCATTGAGTACCGAAGAACCGTTTTTGAGAAATGCGGTAGCATTTTTAATCCAAGCCGGTGTACCCTGAGGACAAAGGGCAAATTGGTCTTTGTGCTTTTGCCCGAAGACAAGGATCTGCGAATTTTAGTCGTGAGCGATTTTGATCAATCTGGACTGTTCAGTATATAATAGCTGTACTAATTGTGAAGGACTAGGAGAATTGTGAAAGTAAATGACAAACGGCAGAGTTCTTTTGTGCCAAACTGCCGGCCTCTGTTGATCTATTCGTGCAGTTGCTAGTCAGCTTTGTGGAATCTACCGCATATATTACGCACTTAGGAAGGACTAGCTGCGCTGCACCCAATTTATTAGCACCTACGCCATTTCCAGGATTGTATTGCTCTCCAGTTGTTTGGTGTAACGTTTGATGATTTCCTCCGAATATTTGACAAAGTTCACCAATTGGAGTTGTGCCTCGGTGCGGGGTATGTATACGGTGTGTTTTTAGGGGGTAAGTGGTCAAAATACTAAAATGCTAAAATACTTAATGTATTTAGTAAAAGTACTCGGTCTATACGCTAAAATAGCCCTGAAAATGCCTAAAGTTAAGTACCTAAACTTATAAATAATTTTTTCTGCTCCTTATAAGAATATACTAAGAGAATACTTAGAAGAAAATAATAAGTAAGAAAAGATAAGGAGGGAGGAGAGGGGGAGGGAGCTCGAGGGGGGTTAGTACACGGGCCACGAGCCGCATATTTTATAGATCCTTTTAAGCGAGGATCCCCCTCCCCTTCCCCCTCCCTCTCCTTCCCCCTCCCTCTCCTTCCTCCCTAGCTTTTCCTACTCCTTTACTTATTATTTTCTTTTAAGTATTCTCTTATTATATCCTTATAAGTAATAGAAAGATTTATTTATAAATTTAGGTCCTTGAATTTAATTATTTCCAGGGCAATTCCAGGGCCTTTTAGGCCTCGGGGCCGATGTACTTTACTATTTTGACATTTTGACCACTTACCCCCTAAAAACACACCGTATATGTAGGGATCTGTGCTTTTCTCACTCAATTCTTATATTTAGCCAAACCTTGGCAAACAACAAAGTTAATCTTTTCTTCTGCTTGCATATAGAATAGCCGAGATCTTGTGCTGCAATATTTCTTCCAAGGTAATAACAGTTGAGCGAATGAATGGCTGAGTATCTTGACTAGGAAGATCGGAGGAGATAGGAGCGAGCTCTGAAAATAATTCACATTTACTTCGATGTTGAAGAGCAGAATGTCTTTATTTCATGAATTAAGTTGTGTTTAGTTGCCACCCTTGAATTTCTATATGGAATCTATATCGCGTCATGCAGGATGTTTTTCATTTTACAGTCATCTTATTTTTGATCTTATATGCAGAATTTTCGTTGCAAAGTATTTTGGCCCTTTGGAGGAACGTTTTGTAAATTAGATCCAATCAACGAACCCTGTTCTAATGCACACCTTGACTCAGTACGTGACGGGTATGAGTACAGATTATATATCCTTGTATCAATAGCCAATAAACTGCGTAGAATATATATATATATATATATATTTCTTTTCTTTTTGCCTAGAGCTCACGTGATTGTCGGTAGTAGTAATTCTTAGAAAAAATTCGACTAAGGATACAGAAGCTTTTAACTTACGAGGCGTGTAGTGGTAAATTCGGTGTCCAGGATGAAGAGAGCGGGATAGATAACTGGGTAAGTAAGTCGGAATTAATTGCGACGATCTTTAGACTAAAGGCTTCAGGGAGCAAAATCGGGCTCCAGGCAAAACTTAATAAGGAAACTGTAGCTGGCTCACATAGGAGGCCGAAATAGGTTCGATATTATAGTGCGTAGGATGACTCAAGCATGCTTAGGCAGGTTCGGGGTCTGCTCAGGCATGCTGTAACCTGGACCACTTTGGCTTAAAGTAAACTAAGGTACATAGGCCATTCTGAATTATATATAGGCATTGTGATTCAGAGGCAAGCACTTCGAAGCGTAGTCTTTTAAACCGATGTAGTAATTTTAGTACTCCGAATACACAAATTAACCTGGAGGTCGAGAAAGGCCTCCCCAAATAATATACAAATTATAGCTGATCCGGAAAGGGACCGGAAGAGGACCCTTGAGCAAAATCCAGCTGACTCAGGGCTCGGCTCAGGTTCGAAGACGGAAACAAACTCTGGTGAGCAAAATTGTCGTCTGTGGTCATATGGGTAATGACTTTACACAGAGTGAGGAGATACTCCGCCTTGTTTTAGAGTAGATAGAGATGTTAGCATGATCCCTTAATCGGCGAGCCTTTTGTTACTTCCTCCGCAATTTCTATTATATTTCACCTTCTCATTTTCTGACCAGCAAGCACATAGCTGAACTAATTATGTTGAAACTGCGTGGGAATTCTGATTTCCCCGGCCTCCTCTCTCCTATTCTAGTCCAGTGTGTCATGAAGATATTATCATAAATGCAAAATCACAAGATGTAAATTTGCACTGGAAGAGCCCTTATAATACTTCTATCTTCTGGTCGTGTCTGGAAGTAGAGTAGATTAAGAAAAGCTGATAGACCACTGGTACGAAATAGCCTTCGTCGCTATAAATTAAAGCTTCTCATCCGCCCATCGTTGTGCACTCCGGAACTAATTAGCGATACTAGAGAAATCCGAGAGAGTTCTTGTCTAGGTCTGCGGAATTTTAAGTGAATCTTTCCTGAGGGAACTCCGGGACTTCAGCACTGCTACTGCTACTGCTGCACTGCGGAGAAAAAATGCCCAACCAGGAGTTTGTTGACGTAAATATCAGGGTTAGGTAGTAGCATTGCCTAAATTTCTAGACGTGCGTCGGATGAAAGCAGCTTGTTCACAATCTTTCTCTTACAGGCCAGGAGTTACGAACGATGATTTATCCAAAGTTTTTGATGTCGGAATTATAAATAGACTATTTAAGCATCCGATACCTCTCCTCTCAAGGGCTGAGCAAGTTCAGGTTGTAATTAAATCTACTCGCTTTATTCAATTCATTCTCGACGCAGATGACTCGATGAGAAGATGCGCTCACTTCGACCTACTGTTGGTCTAGCCCTCATAGCACTGTCAATCTCAGTCGATGGTCAATCTGGTATATATAACACCACTGATTGCATGGCACCCACTGGCGACGTTTCCTGGACGGTGGCGCAGCCCCGTTATTACAACGCGACAGTCCCTATTCAAGAGGTCGGCCCTCCTATTGGAAGAATTTTGACAATGATAATAACCAATAACGACGCCAAATTTGAGGTCCGATGCCCAGGAGACCTAATTCAGGATCCGTATTCGCCAAAGACGACAATGCAAGCTAGCTGTTCCACGGACTTTGCAGGCTATTACTTCCCACCCAAGACTGCTGTTGGAGACGTATGGATGGGTGCAACGTTTGACGAGAGGGACTATTCCCTTTCGTTCACACAAACTTGGTGGTGTCAAGATAATGTTTCGGCGCCATTGTATTACCTCCTCTACTTTCTCTACCGTGCCTAAGAAAGTCTCCGGATACCGCTGATTAGACTCTTTAGGTACAATATCACGGCGGCAGGTTCCAGCACGTTGTTTTCCTCCTCTTCTTGTGGCTCAGAGCTTTGGGGTAGTGAATGCAGCGTTTCAGAGGTGAACATATCTGGCGAAGTTCTCTCACGTCAAATCCAATCGAAATATAAATCTTTTACGAGAGAAGCGCGCGAGTATTAAGAATGTTGTCAGAGAAAGAAATGAGGAATTAGGTTGGGAAGAAATGGCTGATTAAGGCCTCGTCGCTTCTCCAATCCGAATGCCTTGTGATTCTTGATGTTTAGATGAAATTAGAGCGTTGGAAAAAGAAAGAAAAAGAAGGAATCGATAGGATAGTTGATTGCTTTACGCGCGAAAAGCGAACATATTAGGAAACTAGAAATGAAGTAAGTGTAGTGGCTGAGTAATCGGCCCTCAATAAACGTAAGAAACTTTGATCTTCTCGCGTTTTACCACGAGATACTTGATATGGCCGTAAGGACGGAGGAAGTTAAGAATAACCTCCGAAGAGGTAACGTGTGCTCGGAGAGTCTATGCCGATTTTTGGGGGTGACAGAACAACGCCTCCCCGATCCGTGGTCCGCGGGCGGCGGAGGGAGGCGTAGTGGGCTGACAGATGTCAGCCTCCCACCTCCCAACCTACCTTGCATCTTCTTGTCATTGGCTACCTGCGAAAGGTCCAAAAATTTGACCTTAAGGTCTGCAGTGCTCGGGTACCTGAAACAGAAGTTATGAGCACTGGAACGGCACATGTAGACTGCCGATTGAGTGGCTCGGCAGCTTCCTCTCACCGAGTTTTCATCAACACCCCATGTTTCGGCTCATTCAGTTCCAAAGTTTCAATGCCTTGCCACAGCTGATCTTACATTCAATCTGACTCGGCATGATCAAGAGTTTCAGGTTCATCTCAAATCATGGCGTTATGGCGATTGGCCGAATATATGTGCCTTTGTGTGAGGATCTCTTGTGCATAAACTCCGTTATACCTCCTTGAGTTTGATGTCCGCTCCCTTGTAATAGAATCGAGTAATCAAAGTGGAAAACGAACTTCTTTAGTCAAAGTGGAAGCTTCACGAGACTTCCTCTGAAGAACCAGAGATAAGGTAACCCCCCCCCCTAATCGGCCACCCCCCCCAGTTGGCCACCTCGCTTAGTTTATACCACCACACTTAGAACTACTATAACTTTTCTATTCTTCGACTATTATATAATCTATTTTAGAGGCACTATCTTTATCTAAATTAGCGTCTTCCTTATTAATTTAGCGATCCCTAGCCTCTAGTTAGGCCTTTCTAATTACTTTAATCCCTATAAACTTAGAATTTAGACTAGTCTATACTTTCCGCCGTTTCCTTAGTTCTAATTATAAAACCCTAGCTTCTAATTATTTAATCTAAAGCTTATACTATATAATACGAAAATCCTTTTTATCTAAACCCTTTATAACCTTCCTAAAAAGAACTCTATAGGTTATAGAGTTAGCGTCTCTAAGTCTCGTGATCTAGTAAGCCTACTCTCTTAGTTCTTTACCCCTATTAGGGGTTTACTAATTAATAAAAGAGCTATTAACGTTCTAGTCTAGTACTAGTTCCTCCTCCAAAGTTTTAGGAGCCCGCGTAACCTATTTATTACTATTTTTAAGTAATAATTAGTTTATTAGGGGCTTAGATATATTAACCGGCCATAATCCTAAAGCTCGCTACCCTACCTTAATATTAGATAAAGTTAAACTACTTATTCAGGCTTTCCGATAATAAGCTAAGAAGTTTTACTTTCTAATAGGCGTAGAATCGTTTAAAAGAGATAAAAAAACTAAGCTACTTTTAGTAAGCGTGCTTTAAGGGAGCGAAAATCGATAAATCCAGCGGCTAGAGTATATGTGACGTGTATATAGGTAAAAATAATAGATATATATTATAAGAAAAATACTCCTATATAAATTCTATTATTTTATAGCTTCTATAACCGTCTAGAATAAGTAATCGAGCCTCTAATAGGTCACGTAGAGCCGTCTAAGGGATAAACACTTTTTATAACTATTCTAAAGTAGTTACGTTAGTAGTCTAGCCGTTTTCAGTTATAGTAAACTCCTAGCCTTTATAATCCTTTAAAATAACCGGAAACTACTACTATTATATTCCTTTACTCTTAAATATTAAGAATAGGCGTAGTGCTTTCCCTACTATAGAGATATACTTAATAAATAATATCTAGGTCTTAGAACCGGGCTACTTCTTCTAAATTTTATAGTAATCTATACTCCTAACTACTAAGCTATTCTCTCCTTAGCCTTCTATAATACTAGCTTTATCTATATTCTAATGATTTTTAGGCTTAATAGCTTTAACTAAGGGGACCTCTAGTTTTTAGAACTATAGCTTAATTATTTTAGAAGTAGCGCTATTTATATATATAGAATCGATTCGAAGCTACCTTTTCGTCTTAAGAATAGGATTTCGTTAAATAAAGCCGGCTATCCATCGCTTTCTAAGTAGTAAGGCGTCTCTTTTAGCCGCTAAAATTCATCTAGTAAGACCTCTAATTTATACGTATATAGGGCTTCGGCCTAGGGCTTCCTAGATAAGAACCTAGTCCGTAAGTCTTTATTCCTAAACTAGTAAAAGCCTCTAAGAAGGTATACTAGCTTCTTTTCGTAAAACGCGGCTATTAATTCTCTCCTAAAGTATGCCCCTTAGAACCCCCTAATCCAAATAGGCCTTACGCACAGACCTCCCTTTTACTACTTTTATAAGTGCTCTCTGAATGTCTTCTTTGGTATATGAGGGCTTTATAGTCAGCTCTAGGCGTATGCAAATTTTGGAATTGATTTACTAGAAGTTCATAAAATAATTAAATCTTTAAGTGGGAGGGTATGTAAGAGCGGTGAGCTAAGCGAGGTGGCCGACTGGGGGGGGGTGGCCGATTGGGGGGGGGGTTACCTTACGGGTAGGATCTCGTCTGTCTCGTGTTCAAAGCGCAAATCAATCCTATAGATAATAAAAATGGCGCAACCAAACATTGGTCTCATTCAGCTCAGGCCGATTAGTAACAAAATCAATTTAAGACTGTGTCATATGCCTGGTGCTGGCCAGGGAGAGCTGCATCTGTTGGGTTACGACGCAATACATGCATTGCGCGGATCTGGTCCGGAGTCAGCCTTGCATGACCCCACGATCCGCAGATTTATGCTTCTCTCCAAGTGGAAAACAAAACTAAAAAGAACTGTTCCGATGCCAAGTGTCAGAATGGAACATTGTTTCAGCTTACGCGCTGATAAAATACGTTACTGGGCAGTCTCTCGTCATACGAAAGGCTATGTTCTCGTGAAAGACTCCCGAAATCACAAAATCTGGAGGCGAGAGGTTCAGCGAATACGAAAGTCTTAGCACTTTCTTGGATTCCGATTAGCTATTTATATACCTCGTAAGCCCTCCAAGCTAGATTAAATATTCTTCTCGAAGATCAATAGTAGGCAACCACCACGGTCCTTTAGCTATGTCTCGTGAAAAGTAGCTCCAATTCTCTCGCTTTGTAGCAAATTGCGAGAACAGAGAGGTCGATACCAAGAACTCTTTCTTCGGTCGGATCAACACTTCTTTGGAGTCTGTGGCTGAGTCCTTGTTAAGTTGGGTTTGGTTGAATTGTTTACGCCGTACAAATTTCCTGTAAACGCCATGCTACGCGCCTCTTAGTTACCTTTCTGACAAACGAGTCTGCGTACTTGCACACCTTTGAAATAAAAGTGTACAAACCTATTTCTATAATCTCACCCCTGTCAGTTTATTTCAAATTTGTAAATTTGTAGAGAGTAATTAGCGCGTACCCTACGCTGCCTTTGATTGATTGGAAACATTTCCTATGCGAGCAATCGTGAGGCTGGCGACTGGCTGACTTACTATGTCTTTGAGTTTCTAGGTCGAGTTCTGTGACAGAACTCCTTTTGCCAAGCTGCAAAGGGGGCTGAGTAAAGGAGTAAGATACACGAGACATTGCCGATGTAGGAATTATATCCTGGCATCAAACACTGAGAACAACTCACAGAACTTCGCCGCTAACCACCATCATCTTCGTCTCCAGATCTCTGCAAGTAATTTCGACAAAGCATCGTCATGCCTAAAATTTTATTTCAGTTCTAAAGGCAATGAATTCCAAAAGTAGCATTACGAGATTTGAGAATCTGGTTGCACGCATTTCAGCGTGAGATAGAAAATATATATAAGAAACTAAAATTCCTCCCATCGACAAGAATCACCATCCAGCAAACTTCCAGACTTCACTCTTAACACCTTACAACATCTCTTCCAACAAAACTCACTAGCTCGACCACAATATCCAAAATGGTTGCCATTCAAACTATGTTCGCTCTGGCCATGGCCATGGTTGCCACAGCCGCACCTTCTATTCAATCCCGAGGCAGCGTTAACACCAACCTCGTCTTCTTCCGCATTGACGACTCTTCTTGCGACCCAGGCACCCAGCTCTCACCAACCATCACCGTGTTCAACCCACCGCTTACCACTGGTCAGAACTACACAACCAATACTTGCTATCCTTACCAGGCATGGGGATCCGTCCACGTGGAGAACTTGCAAGCCGGATGCACTAGTACGTAAGCTCTAATTTTCGTTTCATACCTAGCGATAGACTGCGAACTAATGTAGCTAACTGCCTACTCTAGTCCAGGAGTTCTCCGACTCCGCCTGTGCGACTACTCCGGTTGGCTCAACCTCGACACCAGGCACATGTCTCAAGGGTCTTGGACTTGACGCGTTTTTCCTGATCCGCAATTGCGCTAGACTTCCTTTGCCTCTCAAGCCAACATGACAGACAGGTTAGGTTAGGAAAAGTCCATGCTCATTGGCCCCATGCGTTGCCACGAGGATCCGGGCAGTATGCTTCCAAATTGCATGTCATTCTCCGCGCTGTCCCAGTCTGAGCTATCCTCCATCAGGGTTTCCAAATAATTATATGCACTGGACTTCCCAAAAACCTCTTTCGTAAGATCACTGGCTTCTGCTATCAAGTTTCTGAGCGTCTCCTCGTGGTCTATCGTCTCAGCTTGGGTTGACGTGGGTGAAGCAACATAATTATCGATGATTCCAGCCAAGGCGAGGAAGATCTTTGCACTTCGTTTCGCAACTGTCCATTCATCCAAGAAGCTTTCCAGGATCTCTGCACAAATGGTGATTTCAATCTTCGCTGTAAAAGGGCGTCGCGCGAAACAAAAGAGGAGCATTGAGCAGATGGACAAGAATCGATACAAAGTGATCCAGTTCAACGGCAATTGTCTCTGCTGGAGCAAAATGCCACTCGCTTGCACGTACTTCTGGATATATTGTTGCAACTCGGTGAGTTGTTGTGGAGAAAATTCCGAATTGAAATGTGAGGGTCCGTGAAGGAGCAATAAGAGGTTGTAGTACCTGACCGTGAGCCAGGAGATCGTGTTGTGAAATGGGATGTTATCAGTCTCTGAAGGCGAGAGCAAACATCCTTGGCTGTACCAGTTCTCGATATGAGATCTTAGATCTTCGATTATTGTTCTTTTGTCGGCGCGGTTTAGTGAGCTGACCGAGATTCTGCTAGCTAGGTGAACTTTTCGAAGTATCTTCTCCTCTAATTGACGAAGTTGGATGATATGACGGCAGTTCTGTAGCAGTATGGTATGCTGAACTCTGTCTGGAGCACCAAACTCTTCTACTGTAACTCCAGGCAACGAGATCTCGGGATTCTCGTCATTGAAGCTGAGCGGCAATCCTAATGATGTGGATATCATGCGATCAAGCACAAATATACTCCAAAACAGGCGGTGTCGTAGTTCCACTTGCCATGGAAGAAGCTGCTCGGACCGGGAGACCCCTCGGGTGATTCCAATAGCCACAGCTTGACGAGTCAGGATACCAACCAAGGTCCAAGGTGACAAGCCGGACGGGTCGAAGAGAGAATACAACGAAAGTAAGAGCAGTATTTCGACCGACTCGACGCTGCTATCTTTGAGAAATTGCTGAATGATGTTTGGATAACATATGGTAAATCTTCGAGATGTCGAGTCCGGTATCTGTCCTGCTCTCTCAAGTGTTGTGCATCCAATAGCCATGATCAGGTACAGTTTCAACGAAGCGGGATCATCCTTGCACTTTTCCAGAGTTTGCATCCTGTCTAAGTCTGACGTAACCATCTTCCGATCAGCGAACGGGTACGCTCTGTGAACATGTCGAAAGTATGCATCCACGAAGCGCCTGCAGGCGGCATCTGAAGGCAGAGGGAGAGGAGCTGTTGTATTTTCGATAACATACGACCCTCGAGAGCCATTTCCTTGGTCGCTGGACAGAGATGCAAGCACAGCAGCAACTCCTGATTCTTCGTGACTCGTGTCGGAGGGTGAAATCTCTGTTGTTCCAGGAGGACTTCTCGATTGAGCGACAAGGTCCAAGATCCGAATAAAGTCTGTACCTGTCTCAACCTCCTCGATCGAAAAACTCGGAAACAATCTCTCATTTACAATTCTTGACAGCCAATTAACTCGAGCTTGTAATACTGCCTCCTTTGATTGAAGAGGGTCTGAAATAGAGCAGGGAACACCTGCTCTGCGGCAAAGTTGACATTCTGGGAGAGTCCGACTGCACTTCTTTTTCAACTTCCGACAGCGATGACAACTTGAAACACGATCAATCGTAGCACTTTGCACGGGGCGAGAAGAATCAACTTCCGAGCTGGGCTGAGCAAGGCGAAAGCGCTGGAATGCTGTTCCTGGAGATGGAGCTTCAGGCGAGGGCAGAGAGTTCATGCTGACTTTGAGGGGAAAGTCTACCCAGAAGGGGAGACTTTGCTTAGAATTTGCTTATTTCTCAACCGATATTCTGTTCCAAGGTTGTGGTTTATTAGGAATATCTTCGGAGAAAATCAAATATGATGCCATTACCCCACTCTCAAGGTCACGTGATCATACCCCTTTTCTCTTTGTTTTCTCTCTACTCTACAGAAGGAAAAAAATAGGCTGAAAAGGATACGCATGGAATAAAACTAGGATAATGCCACCAATTTTGGGTAAACTCCTATCATAGAAAAAATGGCATTAAAATTAGACTACATCAGCGTATACAGAACTCCACGATCGCCACTGTTGGCAACTCACGCGATGTCATTTACAAGACAATCTGGGACTCCGAAGCCTAAATCCACACAACTAGGCAGCAACTTGGCTCTTAAACCAACGAGGTGCCCTCTTTTCAATGAAGTTAATTCCGAATCCTGTCCAAAGAGTCAAACAAACCACAAAAGCCAATGCGCTTCCATATCCATGCGTCTTTGCATACGCAGGTGCAGCGCTGCTAGGAAACTGGTACTGCTGCATTGGGATTACCACAGCCTGACCGACACTGGCCATGAAGGCCAATGTGAACGCTCTCAGCTGTTCGTCACCACCACAAACACTATTGATCCAACCCGCAAGAAGTGGCGTGTAGCAGCCATAGCAACCAACGAGGAAGTAAGCCGCCATCTTGAGCCCGCTTGGAACATCCCAGACCGTGAGTATAATGTACACAAAGGTAAGTAACGTTCCTACTCCGAGACAAACAGGACCACGATTGCCGATTTTATCAGCAATAAACCCAGTGCTGACCATGAAAAAGAAATTGATGGCTCCAATCACCGTGGGAAGGTTATTGATTTGAGGAACAGAGTATGTCTTTTGTGCTTTCAGCCAAAGTGCAAAGAATTGCATGACGTAAGATCCGCAAGTCAGTGTCCAAAGAGAATATCTAGAAATGAGAGTTCAGTAGGCAGAATCATAGGATAAAGGGAAGGCTTACGCAATAGAGAATGTCCAGAGCTGCCAGGAGAGGAATATGCGCTTGAATGCTGAAACATCCATTTTCCCAACTGGTGTTCTGCCTTCTTCATCGATTCTCTCCCTCGCTCTATTTCTTTCCCATTCATTCAGGTAAAAGGCTTTCGTGGTGTAAGGGGTGTCGGGAAAGAAGATCTGAAAGGTTAGCGTTGTCTCATTTCTATGCTTTAGTGATGACTTACAAAACCGTACAGAGCAATGGGAACTGCGAGGATGAAATCGAATATGAAGAGCCATCTCCACGCACTGAGGCCTCCTTTACCTTCCATCCCAGTAAAGAGTGCAGATTGAAGATACCCAGAGAACATCTGACCTAGCACACCCGAGATGACGAACAGGGAACTCCTCGTCGCCAGCTCTGATTTCTTATACCATGACCCAAGAACATAATTTATGCCAGGAAATGCCGCCGACTCGAAGAATCCAATGCAGAATCTGAGAGCATAGAATTGAGGTGCCGTGTTGCACTTGTATAGGAAGAGGACGAACAGAGACCATGCGGACATGCAAGTCGGAAGCCAGATTCGCGGGGCAACAATCGTGATGATCAGATTCGAAACAGGTCCTCCAAGAATGTAGCCAACATTAAAGTATGTGTTCATCCAACTCAATTCATTTCCCTTTCCAAATCCAAGCTCTTCCTCCATCCCAGAGACGTATGCATTCGATATGTTGGTTTGGTCGAGATACTTGTTGAAGAAGCAGAGGCAACCGTAGCTGAGAATAAACCAATCAAGTTTCAATATGAGCCTCTTCTCCTGCTTCGAGGTTCCTGGTTCGTGCCAATGTAGCCATCGTCTGCTCTTCGAGATACTGGGTGCGATTGAGGTGGATGTGTTTGTTGCTGCTTTGTCTGATTCATGCCCATCGTCACGATCAGCCGTGAATTCATGGACTTGCTTCTCGACCGGGAGGTTCGACATGATACACGGTTGGTGGATTCGAATGGTTATGGTTCATTTACCCTCTTCCCTCAATCATGATATATATGTCCCAAAACCCCATGAGACACAAAAAACGAGTCTGAATTGCGTGATTCTCGAAGGTGAAGAAATTCTTCTTCCGATAACAATCGTGCCGAAAGTGGTAATTTTGGTCGGCCCCGCCCCGACAACCCTGCGCTGCGGTGACCCATAGTTTGTTGTTCTACCCCGCTCTCAATGTTTGGGAAGATCCCAGAAATCTGGATAGCACCATATCACGTGAGCTAGCTATAAACCCTGGACAACTTCACAGTATGTCAAAATCCACAGGAAGAAGTTAAACATGGTGGAGTTCGTTGATATCAATGGTGCCCATTTGGCATATCGTCTAGTCGGCCCAAACAATGGCCCCCTCTTTATTACATTGCATGGGGGTCGAGGTTTCGGTGAGTAATTCCAGAGAAATTAGCGCCTACCTGATCTGTCTGACTTTTCCAAGGCGATCACAAGTCTGACTTTAAAGCATACTCACCGCTTCAAGATGTCTACCGGGTCCTTTCATTTGATTTGAGGGGTCACGGGCAGAGTTCAGAGACGGAACCATACACCTTCGGTCAGCTTGTCAAAGACATTGATGGTTTGAGAATCCATTTTGCAGGCTCAGGAGGTCGAGTAGTCCTTTGTGGTGGGAGCTTTGGTGGATACTTAGCTCAGCAATATGCTATTGAGTATCCTTCCCAGGTCTCACATTTGATCTTGCGTGGAACGGCTCCCTCTTTCCATCGTTAGAGTCCCGCACCCTCTAAAGACATATTTGATACTAATTTTGATGTAGATGAGGAGGGTGCTATCCGAGTGTTAGAAGAAAGACTATCACTAGCACCTTGCGCATCGAGAGAGATGCTTGTGGATGGAGTGTTTGGAGCATTTGAAAACGATGAAGAATTTCGTCTTGTCATGTTCGCACTTGGTCCTCTTTACAGCGAATCGTATGATTCCAACTCAGCGCTGAAAAGGAATCTAGAGACTGTTTTCCGAGCGAGAACTCACAGTGAGTTTCGAAGATACTTCCCCATCTCTCAGACTTCGCCGTTAACGTAAAAAGACGATCTCTATTCCAAATCTGAAAAATACTTCGACTACCGAGATCAGCTCAAGCATATTTCGGCAAAGGCGTTAGTGCTTGTTGGAGAGAAGGACTGGATCTGTCCACCGGGTGAGTGCTTGATTATCAGAAACTACAACCTACATTACTTATGGCATATCAGGTCAATCGGAACTTATCGCGGCAAGCATTCCAGCAGCAACGCTTGCTATTTTTGCAAACGCAAATCATAGTGTGCATTTGGAAAAGAACACAGAGGTTTTGGTAACGATTCGACAGTTCTTGGCTTGAGCGGCATGGATTATTATTAGAATGGTTAGGAAGATCATTGAAGACATCTTTGACCGAATTGTTGTTTGGAGCACATGGGAAGCGCAATTAAAACTAGCTTGGAATAGGGGGTTGCGCATTCCATTAGTCAGCGAACCCTTTTCCTGGCAGATAGAAATCATTTTTCTCCTCGTGAAGTCTCATATCCGCAATTAATGCTCCCACAATGAGCCATAGGGAGTTTTGGTGCGCAAGATTGACCCATCCATTATGTACCCCATTTTTGAGTGGCATGTTCAAATGTACGAAGTACTAGGATCACCCTGGTCCGCCGCGCACGAGTCGGCGAAATACCGCTCAAAAGGTGGGGTGCCGCGAGTCGTGATATCTCCGTCCCGATAACGCAAGATGGCGATTGGAAATTCGATACCAATTTGTGGGAGGATCCTTCTATCGAGTCACTGTCTCTATCTTCGGTTTGAATTAGAAACCTCGAATTGCAAAATATGCCGGGAAAAGTTCAGGACATTAAGATTTCCATTGGTTGGTATTTCCTATGGACGACGAGAGTCTATAGCTAACTTTGAGTTGTGCTCCAGATCGAGGAGGCACTTTCTGTGACGCACTCATTCAGATCAAAGGAAAGGAAGATATAATATTCAAAATACTTTCAGAAGACCCACAAAACTATCCAGATGCACCAACCGAGGCGATCCGCCGGGCGCTTGAAATTGTTGAGGGAAAACCTATCCCTCCAGGGGAGAAGCTAGATGGATCCAGAATTGGTATTTGTAAATGCTCTTAGACTTGTAATGGAAGCTAATAAGCTAGAATTATGCCGTATCGGAACGACTGTAGCAACGAATGCACTTCTCGAAAAGAAAGGGGAGCGTTTCGTACTTCTGACCACGAAAGGTAAGTGAAAAAGAACCCTGAACTCGTTTCTGCAAGACTAAGTCAAGTAGGAATGAAAGATATTTGTGAGATTGGGAATCAATCAAGACCGGAGTTGTTCAACCTCAAAATTAAAAAGCCAGAAGTGCTGTTCACGAAAGTCGTTGAACTCAACGAAAGAGTTACGATTGAAGACTACGACCTAAACCCATTCCCAAGAGATTGGTTGGATCTATCAGATGATCCAGATCTTATCCGCACAGCCAGCGGAGAGATTGTCCGCATTTTGAAGAAACTGGATACTGAAGAAACCAGGCATGTGCTTCGCCAACTTCGAGCCGAGGGATTCAATTCAGTTGCCGTCTGTTTTATGCATTCGCACATCTTTCCAGATCATGAGAAACATGTCATTTCTATCGCGAAAGAAGAAGGCTTTGAGTTTACATCAGCTTCATCAGCCATCAGCCCTCATATTAAGATTCTGAGGAGAGCTACCTCCGTTTGCTCGGAAGCCTACCTTTATCCCATCATCAGGCGATATGTTGACAGTTTTCAGGCTGGATTCAAAGCTCTTCCACAGAAAGTGGAGTTCATGTGTTCAGATGGAGGTCTAAGGCCAGCCCAGAAGTTCTCGGGAAATGAAGCTCTCTTAAGTGGTCCTGCTGGCGGGGTTGTTGGTATTGCAAGATCATGCTATGATAGGTTGGAAGGGACAGCTATCATCGGCTTCGACATGGTAAATTGTCTTGGAATCTATTCCATTGCTCATTCTGATAGCTTCAACAGGGTGGAACGAGCACAGATATCTCGCGGCATGATGGTGAATACGAACACTTGATGGAGACAACGATTGCTGGTCGAACCATTGCAGCCCCAATGCTCTCTATCCAGACTGTAGCGGCGGGAGGTGGTTCAATTCTGTTTGCCAGGAACGGCTTGTTTGTCGTAGGCCCCGAAGTTAGTATCCATAGTCAATCAATCCCTCGATTCTAACGCGATTAAGAGTGCCGGTGCACATCCAGGCCCTGCTTGCTACCGAAAAGGAGGCCCCTTGACAATAACCGATGCAAATCTGTTCCTCGGCCGTCTGGTCCTCTCATCTTTCCCTGCCTCTTTTGGTCCAAACACGAACGAGCCACTCGATGACAAGATTGTTGTCCAGAAGTTCGAACAGCTCACGGCGGAGATAAACTCCCAATCCGGTCAGAATCTCTCTCCGGAAGAGGTAGCCCTAGGTTTTATCAAGGTTGCAAATGAAAGCATGAGTCGACCCATAAGAAATGCAACAGAAGCACGCGGCTTCGTGCCTGACAAGCATAACCTTGTGAGCTTCGGCGGTGCAGGCGGACAGCACGCCTGCTCCATCGCGAACAACTTGGGAATCAAGAAGGTACTCATTCACAAGTATTCTTCGATTCTTTCTGCCTACGGAATCTCTTTAGCTGAGATACAATCCGAAGCATCGGCACCATATGCAGGCGAATTCAGCACAGAAGCTTTCCTGGAAATCGAAGACAAGATCAACGTACTCACCTCCCAGGTTAGAGCTAGACTTCTCTCTCAGGGAGTAGATTCATCATCGATAAAGTTCGAGACAAGTTTGAGCATGCGATACAAAGGTTCAGATACGAACATGTCTATCAAACAGCCATCAGACAACGACTATGGGAAAGCTTTCATAGCAACACATTTCCGAGAATTTGCTTTCTCGCTCAGCCGAAGCATCTTCGTAGATGCAATCGCGGTCCGAGGAATTGGAGGATCAGATTCGGGTGCTGAAATGTGCTCTCCGTTTACAGAATTAGACATTATTCAGGAAGATGCCTTAGAAGCACCCATTCTCGCAAGACAGCGCGTATATGTTGATGGATTCTGGCAAGATGTGCCAGTCTATAAGCTCTCAACTCTTCCAAAAGGATCAAACGTTCCAGTAAGTACCATCATCTTGACCAAACGGTGCATATGTTGACGAATACAGGGGCCGAGTCTCATAATCGACCAAACTCAAACTATATTCATCGAACCACAATTCAAGGCAATCTTGACATCCGACCATGTCATCATCAACAGGGTCCAGGATGGTGTATCAAGAAAGTCTATCGGACTTGAAATCATCAATCCAGTGCAGCTGTCCGTCTTTGGTCATCGATTCATGTCGATCGCAGAACAGATGGGCAACACTCTTCAAAGAATCTCAATCAGCACAAGTATCAAAGAGCGACTTGACTTTTCATGTGCAATCTTTTCGCCCGATGGTTCATTAGTAGCCAACGCGCCCCACATCCCAATTCATCTTGGAAGTATGCAATTCGCCATCCAATATCAACATAAGCTCTGGGAAGGAAACCTTAAAGATGGTGATGTGTTGTTAACGAACCACCCAGAATGTGGAGGAACTCATCTTCCTGACTTGACGGTCATCACACCAGTGTTCTTTCAAAATGAGCTTGTCTTCTACGTCGCCTCACGTGGACATCATACTGACATCGGAGGCAAAGGTATCACATCAATGGTCCCAGATTCCAAAGAGCTCTGGGAAGAAGGCGTCAACATCAAATCACTGAAGATCGTGAGCGGGGGTACATTCATGGGGGATGATATCCGAGTAGCGTTCAACGCCGCAGCCGATTTCCCAGGTTGCAGCGCAACTCGGCGAATCGAAGACAATCTCTCCGATCTCAAGGCTCAAATCTCGGCGAACCAGCGAGGTATTTTGTTACTCAACAACCTGTGCTCAGAATTTTCTCTTCCCGTTGTGCACAAGTACATGAACGCAATCCAAGCCAACGCCCAAGTAGCAATCGAAAACTACCTTCGGGAAACAGCCTTCAAGCATCCCAAGCCTTTGACGGCAATAGATTACTACGACGATGGCACGCCTGTAAAGCTGAAGATAACCATCGATGCCAAAACCGGGACAGCCGTCTTCGATTTCACAGGCACCGGCCTGCAAACACTGGGGAACATGAACTCGCCCATCTCCATCACGCATTCTGCTGTAATCTACGCCCTACGTTGTCTCATCAACCTCGAGATCCCGCTGAACCAAGGATGTCTAAATCCAATCACTATTATAGTGCCGAAGGGCTGTATCCTGAACCCCACGTCCTCAGTCGCAGTCTGCGGGTCCACGATCGCATCACAGAGGATCACAGACACGATATTCCGAGCCTTTGGTGCCTGTGCCGCAAGCCAAGGCTGTGCAAACAGTTTCGGGTGGGGCATGGGCGGCAAAGACGCTGTCACCGGCGAAGTTACGAAGGGTTGGAATTATGGGGAGGCGATTGGAGGAGGTAGTGGTGCTGGGCCTGGATGGCATGGTGCGCATGCTGTTAATGTGCATGCTACGAACACGCGGAATACGGATCCTGAGGTTATTGAGAAGCGCACAGCGGTTTTGGTGAGGCAGTATGCGATTCGGAGGGGGAGTGGAGGGAGAGGCAGGTGGAATGGTGGGGATGGGACGATTAGGGAGATTGAGGCGAGGGAGAGGTTGAGATTTAGTATTTTGAGTGAAAGGAGGGTGTTTCACCCGTATGGGATGGAAGGGGGTGAGCCTGGGGAGGTGGGAAAGAATGTTGTTTGGAAGAGAAACGAGGAAGGAGTGCTAGAAGAGATGAGCTTGGGTGGGAAGGCGGTGGTTACGTTGGATGCGGGAGAAATCATACAGATTAACACTCCTGGTGGAGGAGGTTGGGGAATCCCAGAAGAAGATAAGCAGTAGCTGTTGGCAGCAAGAGCTCGTTGTAATACGTACGTGAATCTGATTATGAAGCATATCGAAAGCGGATTACACTAAAGCTCTTCAACTTTCGGCTCTGATACCGAGAAATCTTTGCCTTGGTTGATCTATACTTTGGTGACATCCGATGATACCTCCATCCTTCATCCAATCTGCAACATATAATATACCACCAGCCATGAACAGCAAGACGGGGGACATTCATGACCTCGCGAACCATTCAAACGTCACCATAAGATCTGAGGGAAGTTCTGGTGGAGTTACTCTCGTCGCTCTCACTTCCACTCTCATCTCCCTGCTCAGGCACCGCGACCAAATCAAGGACTTTCGTTCTCTCCTCAGGTGGCACACCATCATAAAGCACCGAGAAGCTCGCCAGGAAGTCGTTTACTGCAATCTCTGCGTCCTTCTGCGCTTGCACCTTATCCTCTTCATCGGCAAGTCCTGCAACCCTCACTTCAGCTCGCCGATCCCCACCATAGCCGTGATCAATGTGCCTGTGGTGGGTGATGACTTCTTGATGGATGGGAGAGGGAGGAAAACGGCGAGAGGGAGTTAGCGATGGCGATGGCGATGGCGATGGCGATGGCGATGGTAATCGACCACGCTCTCTCCTGGCTGATTGAGTGACTCCATGTTGTCCTGCGCCGATATTTGTAAACATTTTCCAATCATTCCGGAAGGGATTGTCATCGCGGCTTGGTTCCATAAGCCCGTCTCCGCCTGTGGCCTGAGTTCCATACTCGGGCTCTGGCGAACGTAAGATCAGGAGGTATCCGTATCCTTCCTCCCGCAGGTTGATAGTCTGTCTGCCCAAAGTAGAACCCAGCAGCGATTTTTCGGAAGCCGACTTGATAGAGGACCATGGCATGAGCAGTTCGATTGCCCAGGTTCGTGGCCCAGGATAGCCTTTTGTGGCTTCCGTTCGGCCAGAGATCAGGTGGGTTACCCGTTTTGCAGTTGGAGGTGTGAGAGCCACAAGTTGCTGAAGAATTGACGATGATTTACTGGACGACCGGAATGCGGGGTTGAGTTGTGCTAGGAGGTCTAAGATTTCGTTCTGCGTAGCTGCTAACCCAGAGTAAGAATCAAAGTCTGCAGAATTGTTGTCTTTGATCTTTATGCTAAGCCCAAGAAAACGGATTGTTCGCATCTTGGGGGGGGATTTAGCGTATACAGCCCACGCCTCGTAATAAAAATCTCGACTTGACACAACATCAGCAGGCCTATAGAGTAATCGGGTTAGTAACGAAAGCCGGATTACGAGAAGGGTTGAGAGAACGCACTTCTCCTTATCTACGACTCTTCCATCAGGTAGAAGGGAGGAAGGATGCGGTCGACTTTTGGTTTCTTTCTGTTCCGGGCTATGTTCAACCACATCGCATTCAGGTTCTCGGTGCTCCCTCACGCTCTCTTCTTCCTCAACTGTCGGGCGGCTAATCGTTCGGGGCGGGACAGGAATTTCCTTTGCAGTTTCCTTCGCCACTCCAGCGTCAAATCTTTCGTCCGTAATAAATTTCCCACGAGATGAAGCCGAATCTGGTCGCACTATACGCTCAGGTTTCTTCGTCGGGAAAGGAGGAAGCAGCTTAGCGTCCTGGAGAGCTACGAGCAGCAGCCCCATATTCAGCTTAAGCTCGGCAAGATCATTTGTTTCATCTTCCGTTAAGGTGCTCTTGAACCTCGTCAGCGGCTCCTCCATCACAAACGTTTCTTGCACTCACCTACGACCAATAATCTGAAGTACAATCAACGAAGCGGCCGACTGCATCATCAGAACCTGGGACTTGGACTCTTCTAAAGAACTTTGAAGATCTTGCATCCTCTCCTCACCTCCCAACGCCCAAATAAGTTTCCTCCACGGCGTCATCTTTTTCACCTTCCGTTCCCTCTCAGACGCCAGATCTTCGACTTCTGACCTGGCCTTGCTGAGCGCTTGCCCAAGAATGCCATAGTCCTTCTTACATCGCTGCGTCACTCGTCCAAATTTCCCTCTAAAGTCATCCTCCTTGAAGTAGTCCTTGTGGCTCTCGATCGTGTTGCCAACGGTGCTAAGAATGGTTGCAGTGAGTGAGACACATGACGAGAGGTCCTCGATCTTCTCTGCTGAGCTTTTGTATGAAGCGCTGAAGCGCATGAGTGTTGATGCTGCTGAGATTCCAGCGCTTGCAATTCCCAGCACGGATGCGCCGAATCCGATGGCTGCCTCGACTCCTGATATGGCGATTGATTCAAATCAGACGAAACATGGATGCGAAGACTTGGACTGTTATTCTGTCTTCAGTCCCGTCGAGCTGTCGGATGCTCCCTGCAGCCGCCTTAATTGTAACTCCCAATGCACAGTGGAATGGAGATGTAAGAAGAGATTGAGATCAGCGGATGATAAGAAAATAGCGCGAAGAGAGATTTTGAACGGAGAGGGCTGAGGCTGAAGACACGAAAAAGGCCACTCTGTCAGCTGCTTTGGCCCCCAACTCGAAGGCATCAACGTTTTCCTCCTTTGGATAACGAACTTCATCGCAACTGATCAACATGACCTGTATTTTTGTTGCAAATCGCACTTTTTACCCAGAGGTTCTTATCAAGGATGCGAAATCATGAGTTGTGTATTCGGAGCGGTCCAGACGTCGAAGTGGCCTCACAACAACACATGCACGTCCTCTCGGCTCCCGTAGAGTTTGTTTTAGGTACTGGACGCCCAAATGGCCTGATATCTTGGGAAAAGAACGATCTTAGACCGAGAATTCTCTGTTTTGTTGCACGTCGTAATTTGTGCCGAGCTTTTGGCATCGGAAATAAGAGGAAAAATGGAGAAGAATGCTGGAATGTGATGGTTTGAATGGTTGTGTCAAGACATTTCGGTTGTAGCGGTCTCGCTTGCCGGCACTCGGCTATGAAAAGTCTTCTTTGTGGAGAACGCACGATTCGACATCGACCTCTGACGGTGAAGGTGACAGATTCTCAATCATCTTGAAACTCTTTTCTGAAAGCCTATCAGACACATGTCAAAGAGACAAAGGCAGAAACAGCAAGTGCTCGTGATAGCAGAGAAGAATCATGAATCGCTCAGGCCAAGTGGCCGTTGCGTTGCTTCTGTTTTCCCTTGCATTCTCTTATATATTCAGATATTGGTAATGGCTATCAGCGTCATAGGCACCTTCATGTCGAAGACTTTGAGCTTCTCCACACCCGGGTGTCCATCCCTATCACGTGATAGAGCATCTGACACCTTGATCTACCGGACTCATCCTAAGCAATAGCCGCTTTACAATAAGGCTGAAGCACTTGGCACGCCCAGGATGAAGATTGGGTTCACAGGTGTGAAAAACATGCGTCAATCTATCCCCCACAACGCAGCCTAATTCGGCACTGCAAGGTACGGTTCGGCAGGAACCGAATCCAGTCACCTTCTGCCAGAAAGGGGGAGTTTGCATATAACCAAGCGGACCCGGATAATAGAAACAAAATCACGAGGTCCTGGGGAAGATTTCACACGGGCCGTCTTCGTGTAAATGGGTGATGGGTTGAAGATTGATCCGTTAATGACGGGCTGACATTGGTTAAAGATGGGCAAGCCCCACAAACCTCCAATTCTATCATTGCTTGAAACCTCATCAATTGCTTCTTTCTTGATTTCTTTTGCATATAATTTCGTCAAGATGCTTCTTCCCAAAACCGTCCTCCTTGCCCTTCTACCCTTTTTCCTTCAAGCCAATGCCCAGTCCTCCGGCACGGGCAAGACAACCCGCTATTGGGACTGCTGTAAAGCATCGTGTGGCTGGACAAAGAAGATAACTCTAGCAAGCGGTGCTAATCCCGTTGCCTCGTGTGGAAAGAACGATCAACCGCTCTCTGACTATGGTGCCAAATCCGGTTGTGAATCAGGAGGCACTGCGTATATGTGCTCGAACCAATCTCCATGGGCAGTATCTGATACCCTCGCGTATGGCTTCGCAGCCACCACAATTGCAGGCGGAACAGAGTCTTCTTGGTGCTGTGCTTGCTATGAGTTGACGTTCACATCCGCGCCGCTGGTTGGCAAGAAGTTGATCGTGCAGACGACGAATACTGGCTCTGACCTCTCATCTAACCAATTCGATCTCGCTGTACGTTTCCCTATGACCACACATTAGTTTCAAAAGCTAATATTCCCAGATTCCAGGTGGAGGAGTAGGCCAATTCAACGGCTGCACCAACGAATGGGGCGCGCCCTCGCAGGGTTGGGGCCAGCAATACGGTGGTGTCAGCTCCCGCAGCGCCTGCGACTCCTTCCCAGCGGCTCTCAAAGCCGGTTGCTACTTCCGCTTCGATTGGTTTAAAGGCGCGGATAACCCGGCGGTCACGTTCAAACAGGTCGCGTGCCCGGCTGCTATCACGGCGAAGAGTGGATGTGTGAGGGCGAATGATGCCATTAATGAGTCGCCGACCGGACCGAGTGTTACTTCGACTTGGACTAGTGGTGCTAGTGCCGCTACACCAACCAGTCAGGCGGTTGTGGAGAGGGAGGTGATGGAGGGAGGTGTTGTGGCGAGGAGCGGGGATGATGGAGTTGGGATTGTGGGCGTGTTTTAGGTGGGTGAAGTTGTGATCAAAAAGTGCTTTGGAGGTCAATAGGAATCATCAATGCTAGCTTGTGTATAGGGGTTCTTGAAAAGGTTTGCCTTGCATTTGTACATACTTCGAAACTGTATATATCATGTTCGTATCTCTCTCTCAGTTCTTCCATATGCTGCTGGTGATTCGCTCGCTTAATCCACTTGGCATTCCCCCTTTTCAAGTCAAATTCAGAGGAATTGAATGACCAAAGGTATTTTAAAAAAGCTATAGCCACGTCGGAGATGGTACTCAAGAAATTAAAATCTCGCAAACGGTACGAGGACCGAGTTCATAGTGAAGCTCTGGCCTTCCACTGAAGGTGCATTTATGGCGTTCCGTGGCGCATGCGTGGTCCAACGAAAACTGGGCTCGGCAATCCCAGCGTTGCTTATGGAATATATATAATCCAGCTTTGCCCCCACAGAACCGTGAAACATTGCTGCCTGTCGCTGTAGCCTTGCATGTTAGAACATCTCTGTCTCCTCGCACCTCTGCACGGCCAACTTCATCTCTACCAACAATGTGGCTGATCGATACAAAGACGCTCAAGCTGAAGTATGTCACCAATCCGGAAGACGAGAGATATGCAATCTTCTCCCATACCTGGGGAAGCGACGAAGTCACCTTCGAAGACATGAAGAATCCTGCCGTTGCGCAGGGAAAGCTCGGGTATCAGAAAATACTGAAGACCTGCAAGCGAGCTGAAGCGCGAGGATTGTTTTATGCTTGGGTCGATACTTGTTGCATCGACAAGTCCAGCAGTGCGGAACTGTCGGAATCCATCAACTCGATGTTTTGGTGGTACTCACTCTCTGTTGTGTGTTTCGCTTGGCTGGAAGACTGGAAACCTCGGACGGACTCAGGCATCGAGTCGATGGGGTGGTTCCAGATGGTTCACGCGAGGCTGGACTCTCCAGGAATTGATTGCGCCTCAACGAGTAGAGTTCCTTGACCGTGATTGGACTTTTTGCGGCGATAGAGAGGTTCTTGCAATCATCATTTCCGAAGTGACTCGAGTTGACTCTGATGTTCTTAACGGCAGGCAGTCGTTATCTGAGATTTCTGTTGGGAGGAGAATGTCGTGGGCGGCATCGAGAGAGACAACGAGGGTAGAGGACAGAGCTTACAGCTTGATGGGCCTTTTTGACATCAACATGCCCTTACTTTACGGCGAGGGGCAGAAAGCGTTCCTCAGATTGCAAGAAGAAATCGCGAATAGTTCTTGTGACTTATCTCTATTCGCCTGGGAGGTACCATTGCAAAACCTCTATCGACAAAGGTTCTTTGGGATCTTTGCCCCTGAGCCCAATTATTTCGAAGGCTGCAGCAGCTTGGTTGCTCAGAACAATCAGTTCCATAACCTCAACAATTTCGTGATCACCAATAAGGGGCTCAACATCCACACGTCATTGGTGGAATGTCAAATATTTGGGTGCCCCCAAGCGCAGGGCCTGCCATTATGGTGTCACAAAGAGGAGGACTGGATGAAATCACTTGTGCTTCCATTGAATAGGACCGCTCTCGGATATGTCAGGTCCGACTATGGCGTCCTCGGGTGGACGAATCCCCCATTCCCACCTTTATCGACAATCCCCAGCTTTGTCTTCACCAGCTCTGAGTGGAACATGTTACCCAGCGAACCTAAACACTTTTTGCTTAGGAAGACTCTTTCGCCTGCTGCTGCTCATGCGGTGGAGGCCGACGGCTCTCGATTTCTCTCAATTAAGCTACCAAAGTGGAAATATGTCGAGGTTCATGCGACAGGATTTCCTCCCGCTCTCTGGGATGAGGGCAACAGCGGTTTCCATCTCGCTGGATGTACAGAGTTTATTGGGTTTGTCATAATACAGATAACAATAACGAATATCCAGTTCTCCCGCGCGGTCGTTGAAGTACAAGTTGCTTGTGGTTACTGTCAAGAGATTGGCGGGCCTTGGGCATGCTTCGTTCCTCCAATGAATAAGGAAAGAATTAAATCAATGAAATCGAGTGAGTTGCGTTGTGCGGCTCTTCTCTCCCAGTTTCGCGCCTTCAACGACGAGGCTCGCCAGAATAGTTGGCGTGGATACCAGATTGCTCGACAACACATTTTCGCCTCTAATTTGGAAAATAATCCTCCTTTCAGACTAACGAGGACAAATATGCGGGTGGATGACCTATTTAATTGGGTTGAATACAAAGTCGAAGATGTTGATATCACCAAGCTTCACATTGGAGCGCATATTGAATGTTCGAATAGTTCTCAGGTAACCGGGACAGGAGGAGAGATCACTGTGACTATTGTTGATCCTAACAGACTACTTAATAGTGGGTTGCCCAAGATGTTTTCATGAGTCAAGTCCCATCAAGAATGTGTTATTCATAGGTCAAAGATGTTCTCTTGTCTATCTCGGAAGCAAAAAGAACGGCCATCAGAGAATATGGGCCAGAATATCGGTTGAGTTTATATGGTGTTCTTTAGTCTTGTACTAGAATGAAAACCAGTGATAGAAACCTATCTTGATGCTTGTTCGAGCTTCTAGCTTCACCTTCATCACCCCTAATCAAGTTCTGAGGAGAGAGAAGTTGTAATCCCAGATAACATAACTAGAGGCCCCTATTGTGGGAATGGTATTCCCCAGCTGCGATTTTCGTACATGTACATATCGGATAAATCTTCCGAAAATGGCAACGTCGCAGCTTCGTCATCAAGAGAGAAGGTTCCACGCACGTAGTTCTCATTGTAGGACATCGAAGGCTGGGTACTGCTGTCATATGTCTCAGCATATTCGCTGTTTGGTTGTGATTGTGAACCGACCCCGGACCGGCTAGCTGTTGTCAAGTCGGTACTCGGATTGTTGTTGAGAATACCAGGGGCATTTGGTGCCGAGAAGTCACTAACATAACCGGATTCCGAGCTCTCATTCTGTCTTGCCGACTTGGGAGCTTGCTGCTGAACAAGTAGCTGAATGTCAGGATTTGAGAGTGTTTGGCTTTGGTAAGGTGGCCTCTGGTACAAGTTTTCCAGGATGCTCTCTCTTCCCTCTTCGAGCAGACGGTTCGGATTTTGCAGACCACCAGGAATTGATGAACTCGGTATCGGCACCGATGAAATCGACGGATCACCTTCAATTCCAGAGAGTCCCGGGCTCGAAGAGTTGAGGTTTCGGTAGGTCGAAAATACAAGATCCTGGCACTCTTGGATCATGCTGACCAGTTGACTCCGCACCTGTTCTTCTAACGGCTGGGCGGCATTGTTGATAACAGTCTCAAGGGCACTCCTAAATACGCGAGGGAGTTCATGACGGGAGTATTCTTCGTAGTTTGAGAGTTCGAAAGATGCAGGCGATTGAATAGCTTCGTCTTGAACAGGTTCAAACGCTGTACAAAGATTTGGTCAGGACATATGTTTGCGTGTCGAAATGTAGAATAATACCTACCAGAACTTGGGACAATCTCCATTGGAAAGAGTATACGATATATTTCTTGCCACCTCTCGTCCTCTGTTTGAGCCTTGCTAGTCTTCTTACGACTCCGGAGTTGCTTCTCCAAGGCAGGTGTTATTCCTTCCGCGGCAACTGATTCTTGAAGCCCACATGGGTCGATTGCCATGAAATGAGATTGAAGGGCATCTTCGTCTTTGAACAATTTGCTGCAGCGTCTGCATTGAAATATTCTGTGGTGGCGATATAAGTGGCCCCTGTCGTCGATCAGCTTGCGAATGAAGATTGTTTGAGGAGCGTGCATACTTCACACGAGCAATAGTTGAAAAGGGTGTTAAGGCACACGAACGCCACCTTCGATCTAAGTGATTGTATATCCGCGGTCTGTGTTTGCGATATGGACATGAAAACTTATGCTGGCATTCATTAGCATCTTCAGGTAAAGGGGCTGATCGCCTTGGGCGCTTCGGTCCTTCATTTTCGTTATCGTCATCTGGAAGACGATCTTGGTCACTGTATGTTGTGCGTTTGTGCTTTTTGTTTGAATTCTGGGCTGATTGTTGTGATTTTGGACCCGAGACCGACGAAGAGGGTGTCGATGGAGATTCAGTCCGCCTCCTGATATTCGCTGACCACTCTTGATTGAATACCGTCCAGAATTCACCCATGATTCGCTCAATCAGGGAGTCTCTTACTGGGTTGATAATTGAGTCCAGATTTCGTTCGGAGCTGCCCGTACAATCGACATTGAAATGTCTGCAAGCCAGAGCGATTATATCTGGATCAGACGACATGTCACCTTCTTCCCAGTCTGTTTCTTCTTCGGAAAACCCCGAATCCGTTTCAAAATCATCTGAAGACTCTCTCCATATCGTTCTAGTAGAAATGGGACTCCATTTTCCAGGAGGGCTGGATTCTCTATTGACTGGTGGCGTAGTAGCGAGACTATAGAGGTCAGAATGAATAAGACCAGATATGCATAATTACTTACAGCTCATGTTTCTTGCAGAGGCTAGAACCAGAGGAGGGACTCTCTATTTTAATCTCAGGTACTTCTGAGAGAGAGCCACCAGAAAGACTATCCCCTGTTTGTCGACTTTCATGTGGACCTGTGGAATGAGTCCCGTCGTCGTCATTGACCTGATCTTGTTCCTTTTGGCCTTCAGCACCATTTGATTGCCCTTTTGAATCGGACTGCTCCATAGACATAAGGTTTTGGATTTTCATCACTTCCTTTCTCCCCTGCACAACAGGTTTGAGTTTTGAAATGCATGGAGTATCATGCCTTGAATCATCGGCAGCAAGGGCATAAGTCAAATCAACTGGCTGGAGAGAGTCTTCTATGCCATTTGCATGTTGATTGAAAACCTGCTCCACTGATGAACTGCACCTATCCTCAAACTTTGATTCCGAAAGCCAATTAGATGACTGGGACTCAAATTCAGCATGCCATGAAGGCATATTTATTCGAGCCTCTGGATGCAATGACGGGGCTCTTGCAATGCCAACTCTTGGTCCATCAGACCGTGTAGATGAGAATGTACTGCCTGATGCATCTGAGGACCAGGAAGAGGATTCATTAGAATAAGATAATCCTGGAACGTAGCTTTCTTCGGGTATCCTCAATAAAGGTAATTGCGGAGTAAGATTGTATGAAGAAAACCCGCCTTCGTTGTAGGAACCAAACCCCACTTCACTCTTGATCTGGGTGTCTGCGTAGGGCCAGTTGACCATAGCTTGTTTGGTACCATTCTCTGTCACTGCAAAAGACATGTGTTCAAAGCTGCCCGCCAGGACGGAAGTGCCTGCACCTGGCAGGTCAGCTTGACTGGCAGACGTCTTATTGGAACCCAAAGCTCCACGGGAAAAATTGATTGCCTGGAACGATGATGGGGTTTCGACCTTCAAGCAAGGTGTCATTGAAGATTCTCCGATGATCCGTTGAGGAGACGAGGACGAAGCGCGGGATCGGCAATCGCCTGAGTTGTAGGCTTTCTCTCCTTGCTTCTCGCTGGGTTCGTTAGCTTAATTTCACTGATTTTTATACAGGGCTCATCTACTGCCGATACAAATGATGTGCTAGTAAATCAGGTCGATGAAAAGCCCTGTCACAATCTTCGAATGTACACGGATATGCAGGCTTCTGATGTGAGAGTTGATGTCGTCTATATAATACGTCAGTCTTGCAAGAGATTACCGTAAAGATACGAGCATACCTCAAATGCTCCGCTCTCGTAAACGTCTAATTCCTGTTAGTTCACAAGGAGCTATAATATTCCATGCAATATGTGACGTACCTTCACCGGCCTGCAAACATCACAAGTATGTACAGGGACACCTTTCCTAGCCCTACTAATCCGCCCTGTCACAGGCGTATACCTTATCGGCAGCCCATGGGGAGCCGCAAGGCTACCCGTTGAAGACGCTGAAAAGGTGGAAGAGGTTGAAGAGGTTGAAGAGGACTTTGAGAACAATTTTGGTGCTGCGGAGTCATATTGACTTAGATTTGACGATACGGAAGGCGAATAATCCATCTCCATGCCGACAGCTGGAATATCGAGGTCTTGGATAGTTCTATTGTAGAGGGTAGAACACTCGAGGCTACCGTTATGAAGAGGTGGTGGTGATACTCTGCGTGGCAACTGGCAAGGCTTTCTCCACCTATAGGCTTGTCGACGGACTCAAACTTTAGATTATCTCACAAAATAGAACGTTTCTTCATCGGGGGCCGTTTTTGGCTCTATATGGGAACTGAAAATGTGGAAGCGTTTGACAAGGCTGAGCGGTGGATGAGAATGTTATGCACAGTTGCGCGTTACTTCTTCGCCCGAAACTGCTTAGCGTGCCGGCTAGTTGACGAGGCGGCCAAAGGGGGAACGGTCACGTGGTTAACTTGATGGAAGGAAAATGCCGGTGTTTGTTTCACAAGTCAATTATCAAGCTGAGACCGTTTGAAAATTAGACATGAGGTAGCGAATTTGCTCTCGAAGCGATTATGGGAATTGGTAGTCTTTTTCAAATGGATTCTCACGTGAAAGAGGCTATCATCTATAGGAGGAATCATCATGAAAGCTTTTCCTTATGCTACGTATTCACAGGATAGAGCCAAATAGAAGTGATATCCGAACAATTTGATGGACTGAGAATATTTGGGTAATTCCCAAATCATCTAAAAAATTAAATATCATGAACTTTATTCACTCCTCGCATATTCCGCCTGCTCCATCTCTTGCAAGATAGCAATTCTCTCCCTTACAACCTCCTCAACCCACTTGCTTTCAGCCCATTTCTTCCTCTTCCACTCCACTTCATCAATCTTCGACCTTCCCTCCACAGTCTTGATCTCGGCCTTGTGCTTCACTTCCAACGCCTCCATCTTCTTTTTCTCCCCCTCGAAAATAGCCTGCAACTGCCTCCTTCGATGCGAATCCCAGAATCTATACTCTTTATTTTGATCTGCGCGCAACTCATCTCTACCCTCACGGACTTTGTAAGCGCAATCTGGTTTCCCTTGCCAGTAGGCTCTTAGCTGGTCGATATATGCGTCTTCAATGCGTCGTTCTTCGGCGAGCCGAACTTCGTCCTCTTGCTCAAATTTATGCTCCAGTTCCGATATTCTCTTCTGTGATTCCGCGGTGAGTTGTTGGATTTCGTCTGGGTGGCGAACGGAGAACGTGTCTAACGCATCTTGGCGTTCTTTCTTCAGAACGTTGACTTCGAATTCATACCTCTCGGCCATATGAACACGCTGCACATCGTGCAAGGCTTCAAGCAATGCATTCAAGCCACGGAAGCGGAGGTTGACGTCAGCAATGCGCTCTTCCTCGCGACGACGGCGTTCTTCTTCGCGAGCTATTCTCTCAGCTTCGTCTCGCCTCCTCTGAGCCTCGGCTTCAACAGCAGCTCGTTCAGCTTCCCTGCGCTCAAAATCGGCAACCATCTGGACTAAGAGACGCTCTTCTTCGGCGGCTTCTCGTTGTCGTGCAGTCAGAGCTACCTGCGCTTGCCGTCTTGCTGTAGCCTCTTGCTGTACATGTGCCAACTGGGCATCTGTACAGGCACAAGTTCGCCACCTCAATCCGCAGATGTAGCAGAATTCGGCTTTGCACCGGCACGTCATGTGTCGACATCCTTTGTTGTGCTCGACAAATGCATGGCAGCTGTAACATCTCTTCCATCCTTCCGTCTCAGCCAAGTTCACGGTTGCTTGGAGGCCGGGGTCTTGGGGACAGTCAGTGCCGTTGTGGGAGACTCCGCGGCAGATAGAGCAAGTTTTCTTCGAACACTTCGGACACGTTGCGCATTGGAGTTGATGTTTGATATTCTTGGGCGGGATCCAGGTGCTGCAGTTTCTAGCTGAGCAATAAACTCGATCTGCTGTGGGTATAGACCATTCGGCTTCTCGCTCTTGGTACTTTATTTTCATTGCGGCGTCGATATTCGGCAAGATTTTGTCGGATGCAATTGTGTTGAGGCAGCATTTAGCTGGCCACTGGGCTTCTGTTTCTAACGCGGTGCTATATGCAGTCAGAATGTGTTCCTTGAATTTTTCAGATATAAAATACCTTATGAGTCTCTGAAAACATTCACGGCAATAGCTATGGCATGTCAATTTGATCATTTCCTCAGTGGCCATGTCCTCGAGGCAAGAAACACATTCGCTGGACAAGTTAGTTAAATGCAACGAACACTTGAGGGTAGCTCACGTTGTAAGGGATGCTTCCTCAGCGACTTCTGTAATGGGTGTATCCAGTGCCACGGAAGGGCTTGCTGGTCCCTCCCTATTATTATTATTGTAGTTTAATCTGTCTCTTCGTTTGAAGAGAGCACTGAGTACAAAGGACTTTTTGGTAGAGGATTTCGGACTTGGCGGATCAAGTTCCGCTGGTGACATGGAAGCGTATCCGGAGTCATCAGACAACAGAGACGAAGCACTCCCTGCGCTCAGCCGGGAACGATCATATTGTAGAGGATCTAATCCTCCACTCATTAGGGTCTGCAATCTGTCAGCTTCTTCTTTATTCTTTCATATTAAAACTACTTACGCCTCTCCGCGGCTTCCCCGACGCTCTACCAACTCTTGATATCGGTCTTTCTCGCCGTGCGTGTGTGATCTGTCTGTCGTCTTCCTCCAAATGTCTCGCCTGGATTCTTGCAATTGATTGCTCAAGCAGGCCACGGATAACTTCTGAATTCTCATTTTGAGGGGCCAACAATTCGATTGGCGGCTCATATCTCCTCCAATCCGTTGGCTCCTGCTCAGATACGGTCGAGACAACTGGTTCGAAGACTAGATATGATGGCGAACTCGTTTCATCCAGCCGATCTGGGTTTGGTATTGTACAGTCGAAGAAGAGCTCATCGTCGCTGGTTGTCGATTCAGTCGAGGAGATGATTCTGGGTACTTGAAGTGAAGTTTGTCCCATTTGGGTGTTTATTCTAGGATAAGGTGATCGAGCGGACATTATAGTAGAATTTATATCGTCGTGAATCTCTCGGGGCCAGTTTCCAGGCATGGAGGAAAGGGTGGTCATCTTAACTATGCTTCACTAGATAATGGACGAGTGTCAAATATCCCAGAAGCACTTGCAACATCAGGATTATTTACCTCGAGCGACCTGGATGACATGATTTAGGGTATGGCGCCCTGAGAGCCTTCAAAGGCGGAACCTAACTAAGCCGCATTCTTGGTGTGCTTGTCATAACTGAGTGGTTTCTCATAGCCACCATCCAGAGCTAGAGCAACGCATATTGATCAGGACCGAGAGGCTAAGCAAACCCCACTGCCTCGTTGAATATTATCAGCGAATAAGATCACGCGATTTCAGGTCATGGTAACACATATTCAGCCAGTTTGCAGCAGGTTGTGTTTGTGGTGGTGAAGCTCGCATGTGGACTCCCGCAGCCCTTGCCATTGTGGCGGAGTAAATTTCGAGGCTTCCCGCCAGTCTCTCTGGCATGCTGACTGGGGAAATGCGCACGGGATTGGCTGCACTGCCCTCAAGAAGAGTCACTGGCATCCATCGAGAGGCCTCCTGCTTGAAAATAAGAATCAATCATTTCCCTGGCCTGACATCTGGGTGAGTGCAAGAAACAATGTGCAAAAAGGAGTGTGTCCCGGCTGAGAGCTGACCCTCACCGGCGAGTTCCGCTAGGACGTGGTGGCAATGGGGCGAGGCTGTCTCTTGTCTTACTCCATGAGTACACCAAAGCGTATTAGATTAGGCCTTAGACTGTCGCTCTGATTTCTTAATGGCTGTTGATGTGAGGTTGTGTTAGAGAGGCGTGAGAATCCTTGACCCTTGGGACGGTGCGGGGTCCTCTTCACCCACTAAATCCTCCACTAGAACCAAGCTAGGTCACACGAAGAAGGGATTACAGGGCACTACAAGGCGCAACAGCGTCACGAAGCACCAAACACTCAGCATGTGACTTCTGAACCCCACTCTTTATTAATACCAAGTCGGCTTCATGACGATCTAGAAGAATCTTAGAATATTGTAGGCAGATAGAAAACTGACAGCGAGATTCTAGCCGGAGATGATGAAATGTATTACAACATTATGAGGCAAGCGCGATGCTAAGGTTACGACGTGTATTTTTTGTCCCGAGATCTTGCATACTGGGATTCAACAATGCCCCATCCTTCAAGTGGGAAGCATCACTTCGGAGCAACTCGTGCCCATTCACGTATAAGGCTTTTTGTTAGAATTCCCTTTCGCTTTCCCGGGAATAAATTTCACGCCCGACAGTATCCTTCTATTGTGAACTTCAACCAGTCCAAATCCTTGGATGTGGAGTCACTGGATGCCCAAAAGCCTTTGTCTTTAATAGACTGCACAAACCGGAATAATGCCATTGGATTACCAGCTGAGCTCAGCCTATTTGTAAGCTGCTCTTTTTGCATGTTAAATCGGACCACCTTGGGGAATACGGGAAAGTATCCACAGGCAAGGCCTCGAGACTGGACGATGGAACGAAGGATCACAACAAGCCACGCTGGGCACGCCAAAACAAGACATATAATTGAAACGAGCATGCCTGGGCTGAATGAGTGCTCACATCCCCATCTTTACTGCGACTACGTGTCGCAGTCTCTGCATTATGATTCAGTGTGCGGCCCAGCATCTCGCAGTCGTGGCTTGGCTCACTATCATCAGTCTCAAGAATCTAACTCGATGGCACCATCGCATTTCGCTCGTTCAAGAAAAAGTTACATTTGATATGGGTCTAATTCATAAATTCTCAATAACAATCCAAAGTACCTTGCGAGCACTCTTCTCTTCCTTGCCCAGCTTACCCTTCATTTCGTCCTTGCCGATAACCTCTGCCGAGCTTCTGTCACTCTCACTGTCATCGGTAGCATACTCTGATTCTTGGCCCTTCTTACTATGCTTCCTATTTCTCTTACGATCTCTCTTCTCTTCCTTCCTCTCTTTTTTGCCCCTTTTCTCTGCTTCACGCTTCTCTGCCTTCTCTTTTTTCTCCAGAGCCTTCTCTCCATCCTTCATAGCTTTTTTCTGATTCTTCTTCGCCAGCCCCTCAACCTGCCGAGCACTCAATTTCGCTAGCATCGTTGTCTGCTCCACTGGTCTTGGTACATTCATGTCTAGCATGGCATTATAGTCTCTCAACGCCAACAATTCCCTCTCCAGTGTACTCATTTGCATCGTTTCGTCAGTCAAAGGGGCCAAAAGTGGCTGCGTATCTGGAATCCGAAGAATGCTCCGCATAGCCTCGACTGAAGTAATGGAAACCTTGAGCCCTCGCGGCTTGAACATCTTCTCGTTCACTTCCTTCATATACATATCCGTTCGCGACTTGCTCACGACAGCCGCTCCAAGCTGAGCAGAAACTTGAATTGCAGTTCCTGCGATCTTGGCCCAGTGATATGGCACCATACCGAGAAACCCTCCTGCTAGACCCAAGACTTGAAGTGGAGGGTTTGCTGTGGACACAATGTTGAGGTTGTCGATGAAGGCTAGGAAGTCTGTTTGGCTGATGCTGTTTGCTTCTAAGCATGGGGCCCATGCTCGGAGAAAGGACTGCCCTCGACCGTGCATGGTCTGGGGAATTGCTATGGGTCGAGAAAGACGTGTACTGTTAAATGGCGCTGGAGAAGTGTGACGTAGGAAGTTGAGAGTTTGGGACACAATTGCTTCGTCGCTCGGTGAGGTCGATAGGGCGCGCGGAGGATAGGGCGATGCCGTTGGTCTATGATCTGATTCTATCTCTGGGTGTGCCAGAGCCATCTCTGATTGAGGAATATCTGAGTGTTGCTGTTGTTGAATTTGATATCCTGAAATCCTATGAAATACATGCTCTCTGTGAAGTGGATTTATTTCTGGGAAGCTTGCTGGCCCATTTTGATCCAATTCATCGTGGGTTGGAGCGTAAAGAGAGCTCTCATTGCTCAGGTATGGCGGTGCTGGTTCATGATATTGGGCAAGGCCAAATATTTCTTCATTTCCATTTGATGAACTTGCAAATGGTTGGTACATCCAAGGTCGCCAATCGGGGTTTGCAGCTGCAGCTGAATGATGGGGAGAGTGGAAGTGTTTTGGAGGCTGATCTTGATTCATGTTGCAGAGTCCAGTTCCTTCGAATGTGATTAATTCGAAAGCATAAGTGACCACTGAAAATGCTAATATATAAAGAGAGCTTGAAGGTTCATATATGTCGTAGGACCCCACAGCTCGCAAATATCATCCCAAAAGGGTAAGTGTGGAATATTTTGAGACTGTGAAGTAATGGACAGTAATTTATCGGCATTACTGATCAAACTTTGCATTTGTTGATTCTTTTTGTCTTACTGGTTGACTCGCACTAAAGTATTTTGATGGGGCTCGCAAAAACACCACCCCTTCAGGAAGTGATCTGCAGCCCGAAAAGGGGGCCTCGCTAGCGTCTCACGTCAAAGTCGACGCCACCTCAGCCGCTACACGAATGCAGCATTAGATATCAAGATCGCAGAATACCAACAAGCTCGCAAAATCTGGCACATTTTGGGAAGCATGCCGCGCATCAAAGGGGCAGGGAATTCCAGTGGTGAGTCCAAGCACCCTCCCACACCTTTCATCTCCTTGACACTGGCCTGTAGGCTGCCACACTTGTCGGCGGAGGAAGGTTAAGTGTGATGAACGACGCCCAGCTTGCGGAAGATGTGAGAGAGGAAATCGGGAATGCGAGGGATATGGCGCAAGTCACAGATTCGTGGACGAAACTTCTCGCACCGAACGCCGTGCCAAAAGGAAGGCCAAATCCAAAGCTTCAGATGACCCATCCGCCCCACGGTCTGCAGAGTGTGTGCAAGTGGTCAGGTCCCTAAATCCGGATGCAGTAATCTGCGCGGAACTTGGACTATCCGCTTTTGAAGAAAACATCCACATTTCGTTCCTTTTAGCCAACCTTCTCACTGGCACCCCGAACAGTTCTCCCTGGTTAGAGCTCCATGCCCAAGATCCTTCTCCATGTGCCCAGATGAGCATACGCGCTCTTGGAGCTATTTATTTTGGAAGAGTTCATCATTTAGATGAGACTACTGCTCGAGGTTTTGAGCATTACATCGACGCCTTACGGAACCTCAATCACCTTCTTCGACTTTCCGAGCATGCGACTTCGGTAACAGTTCTCAAGAGTGCTATAACACTTGAACTATACGAGGTTAGACCTTATTCTAGTATCTCTATGCTTAATTCTCAAATGATTTAGTTCATTGCCTTTAACTCGCAATCTGGATGGCTGAAACATGCAGGTGGTGTGGGAAAACTGATCGAGTTACAAGGACCCCAGAGATTTCAAAATACGGCTCAGCGGAATCTTTTAGAAGGAAATAGAGTAACCATCGCCTTGGAATGTCTGATCCAAAAGAAACGATGTTTCTTGGAACACCAGGACTGGAAAACTATTCCCTGGGCGGCGGGTCCGGAGTCCAAAATTTTAGTCTTCTACTTACACGACATGCTTTGTGACGTGCCTGGGCTTCTCGAAGACGCCACGAATCTTCAGCACTCTAACTTGGAAATTGATCAGAAAATATCACTCCATCGAGATCTATCGAGCAAAATCCTTGTTCAGCTGCAGACTTTGTACGAGTGGAGAGTGCTATGGCAGCAGCAGAATCCTGATTCCTGCTACGAGGTGCCTACTTCTACACCTGATCATGCGGCGTTTTCTCCAACGGTATTCTACTTCTCAACCCTTTCTGCAGCCAACGAAATATGTTTTTACAACGCCCTTCTTCTTCTTATCCTAAGACTGGGATTTCAAGTCATTGGTCCTACTTTCGCCTCCACATACCCATCTCTTCATCTCCTGGGGATGCTTGACTATGGTCCATTGTCTCCGCCGGGCCTAGCAACAGATGCCCAGACTGTGGCTACAGAAATCTGTAAAAGTGTCGAGTATCATCTACTCCATCCTGCTAGCAGCGCAGCTGCTTTCTTCTTACTTTTCCCGCTGTGGTTGGCATACCCGGCATTTGAGCCTGACAGCAAGGAATCACAATGGTTGAGTGATGTGATGAGAAAAATAGCAGATATGAGTGGGTTTGAGATCAGTAGGAATCTGGGAGGGAGGGGAAGGATCTCAACGAATTCATGATATCAGTCACGGGAACGCTAGGAGCTTGGAAGATGGTAAGGAAACAATTCTCCAGCGTAGATTTACTAAGCTAATCAACATCTTTGAACCATCCAGAAGTCGAAACGGTCAGCGAGTTCGACTTGTTCTATTTTGATAGTCGACAGCGCACAAACTAGATGTCTCCATCTTTAGAGAATCCAGGAGGATATCATCGAATGTGTCATTTGGTTGGCTCTTGGGGTGCACCTTCTGTGCAGCGTTGGGTGCCATTTGTCGTGTATAGGTTCCGTAAGCATGAGCAATCTGTCCAGCCAATGGTGCCAGCTTTTCCGATTTGCTAAACATGGTGATTGATCATCGATTTCTCCCTTTACATCAAGAAAGGGCAAAGTCAAGAGATATGGGTGCAGGGCTCGGTATCCCACTATAGGGCGCAGTGAGCTCAGAGGTCATTACCATTATTTATTTCCAATCTCACCTAAGGCCTCCCCAAACAGTTCCAAAAGCAACTGACGCACAAAGTTGACACTTAGAAATCCGGGCGAAAGCCCAAGGCTTTCTCCGTACCTTCCAGACCATCTGTCGAAACCCCTAACCCAAGATGCGGAAAGTATGTCGACCAGCGTGGTTGACTGAATTACCGATCCTGGTTCGAGGCGGAACATCTGGATGAAGCATTCTACCACCATGATGTGGAAGTGGTGGAATTGACAAAGATATGAAGACCCATAGCGATCACAGCGAATCTGTTCTTGCAAATTAATTAGATGTAAAGATTAAAAGGCTGGAGAGAAATAAGAGAATAGACTGCTGGGCCTAAATAAGGAGGAATAGCGGCCTGGCAAGACAGCAATTTGGTTGATCACCTGGCAACGGCTCGCTGCATTTCAGCTCCAGAACGGTTCTCTTACACGGTGGCTCAGCAATAGTTGTGTAACTTTGGTTATGCCTTGTAGAAGGTATCTTTAGGGTTCTCAGCGGCTACCCGCAGCAGTATTCTCGAGCTCATGCTGGCATCCGTCGAGGGAGCGAGATCTGATACCTTCGCCACATTACCACCAGTACAGCACCAGTACACTCGGACTTCCAAATATTCCACGGGCCGATTTGATATGCATCTAAAGAATTTATTGGAATTATTATGATGATGACGACGTACAAGATCCCCTGATGCGCCAGGCCTCGCTGAACGAAAATAATATACAGTCTATATGCCACACAAGTCAACGCCCTACGCCTCTGGTGCGACAACCTTCTTCTTCTTCACGCTATGCCAACCCATTCCCCAACTAAACACAAAGGTTCCAACTGAAGCTCCAGCAGCAAGGTAGAAGTTGCGATTGATACCCAGGTTATACGCGAGAACCACGCCTTCAACCTGATCAGGCTTCACAACTTGCCGAATTCCTGAAGCACCTGCGGCGATAACAGCTTGAGCGTCAACCGTGGGAGCAAATCTCTTCAGGCCATCAACTAGACTGCGACTAAAGATCGTTTGATCGAAGGTAAGAAAAAGAGTTCCTCCAAATGTTTGGCTGAATGCAATAAGCGACATCGCGACAGGGATCTGTGCTGGTGTGACGACGCTTTGAATGGCAACGATGGGCTGCAATCACTGTTAGAATCTTTGAAGTTTAACGCAGAGTAGATACGCACTATAGCCATACCGCAACCTCGACCAATGCCTGCTAGGAACTGGTAGCCCACCCATGTGGCAGTTGGGGTGTGTGGCGTGAAGGTAGATATTAAGCCTGCTGCAATCGCGACAATTACTCCACTCGATGCTATCCACGGAAGGTAGTATCCCAACTTCCCAACTTAAACGAAAGTCAGCGACTGCATCATCGGTCTGCACGCAGGACTTACCAAGCACTCCAGATACAACGGCCATCATCATCTGGCTCAGTATCCCAGGCAAGATGTAGACACCACTCGGGGAAGGAGCCACACCTTTCACAGCTTGAAAATATATCGGCAAGTAGTACGTGAATGTGAGCAGGCCACCGAAGAAGAAAAAGATGACAATGCAGGATGACCACACCTCCTTTTTCCGCAGCATGGAATAAGGGATCATCGCATTGTCGCCCTGTCGGAATTCCCACACCACAAAGATTGCAAAGGTGCCTGCTGACCCGCAGAGAAGCCCAATCACCTTTGCACTGTTCCAAGCATATTTCGTGCCGCCCCACTCGAGAGCCATCAAGAACATGATTGCACATGGGGCGAACAAGCAGAAGCCCCCGATGTCGAGCTTTGAGAGAAGTTCCCGCGCCGTGTTTTTCTCGGCTTTGGACATGTCGAGGCGGTCGGGTATGTGGATCAGAAACAGAAGGAGTGCGGAAGCACCACCGATTGGGAGGTTGATATAAAAGCCTAAAAGTGTGAGTAGAAGCAGGCAATGGAGTGAAAAACTTACACCATCTCCAAGTCACATATTCTGTCAATGCCCCACCGAGTAGAGGACCACCAACAATACCGAGTTGACCAACTACACAAGTTAGTGTACAAGGATTTCGTGGGTCATTCTATTATAAAAACCTACTAGCCATCATGATACCCATCAGTGCTAGAAGTCACATCAGCATGTACACCTCAATCAAAGCAGCTGAATTGGAGCTTACCAGGTCGTTTATGCATTGGAGCAATTGCTCCAATGATGGTGAGCGCTCCATTGGTGAGACCAGAGGCACCCAGTCCTGCAACTGCTCTCCCGACAATCAACATGTTTGAAGATCGTGCCGCACCACAGATGGTAGACCCAATTTCGAAAAGACCAAGGAAAGCAATGAAGGTGTTCTGGCAGTTGTTAGTACATACCCCAAGGGTACTACAGCATACTTACCTTGGAACCGAAGTTCGAGTAGATCTTTCCAGTCGATGGTTGAAGAGCACAGCTAATTGTTCCGTCAGTAACATTTCGTTAACAATGTAGAAGTGTGGATGTGTACTTTGATAAAAGATACGCGCTCCCATACCAGCCCACATCACCGAGCGAATGGAAGTCGGTGGTTATTCGAGGGATGGCCTGTTATGATTAATAAACCGAAATCATAAATTGAATTGTGGAAAACTCACTGTTACAATGATAGACATATCCAACATCATGAGAAAGCAGACCAAAGTAACTGCGGCTGTAGCAAGCCACAACTTGACGCCTGTGACATACTCAAACTCGGCCTCAGCTGGCGCTGCAGCTGCAGCTTCGGTGACATCTGTGCTGACATCTGGAGGATTCTGTAGATCGGATGATATAGACATGTGGACATCCTTCTCGGAATCCGTGGCTGCCTTTGAAATGACTCCATCGTCGACCCCACCTTTCTCTTCTGCTCCAGTCATCGTGGGGCTGGTGCGATATCAACGAGCGATAATGGTAAAGGAAAAGAAGCCCTCCCTAGAGAAGAACGAAGATGGAAGTGAATTAATTCGCGACATGGGAGAACATATCAGGAAGACAGTCAGATATATGGGAAGGAGGCAGAAGGCAGATCCCTTTGTTGTTGGTGAAGAGACGTACCTTCAAGGCACCGTCGGCGTTCGGAAATTCCGAACCATATATTTCCGTCTAGTCCCTGTCAACACTTCAAAACATCAACCTCTACCCTGATTGAGATATCATTGTAGGGAGACAAACTGGTAGCTTTAACTAGCTTAGCTTTCGTCTTCGAATAGCCATATAGATCTATTGAACGCCTGAAATATTACCTTTCAGATATTTTATGAGCTTGGTCACATGACCAAACGCTCGGAGTTCGAGAAAAGTCGGAAATCCCGCTCGAGGCATCAGCCCCACCTAATTTAATCCCCGACGGCTTGTATTTGTCCCTCTTACATCCATATTCTCAACAGCTCGTTGCTACCAATTCCGCTCCTTGATTTGTCAGACAGACCATACCTCATGGGTTCAGGAGAGTACAGCTTGCTTGTCCCGCCGGAGTTGAGGAAAGCATCGAAAGCTGACAAATGAGACTTGGAGATGAATTCAACAAACACATCTCAACATATTGGAACAGATGCTGAACGGCTGCAGCCTTATGCTCCGTATGGCAAAGCTTGCATCAGTTGTGCGAGGAGCAAGACTAGATGCGCGGTTGCATCTGTAGGAGGGAAGTGTGAAAGGTATGGTACAACGTTGCATGCTCTCGATTCAAACCGCTGCATTTAGCTCTGTCACCTCAACATCCTCAGAAAATACTAACCGAACCTCAGATGTCACCGCTTGAACAAGGATTGCCACCCTGCGCCAAATGTGCGCAAAAAGAGAGTTTCCAAAAAGCCAGTGTCATCAACAGCTTTGAAGACAGCGGCGTTGGAAGAAAAGCTCGATGGCCTCGTACAGATGCTTCAACGTTCACAATCAGCTATCCCTGAGTTACACGGATCTCAATCGCACACTCAAAATCAAAGAATTAATTCTCGAGAAAGCACATTGTCTTCAGCCGTGGTCCATGGTATTTCCAATAACCAATTCAATGGAACTCTTCAAGTAGATCCAGGCTACGAAGAATTCATCCCTCGAGAGAGCCCTTCCTCGATGAGACTAGAGAGCCTCGAGGACTTAGCGCAACAACACAGACAGAAAACACTCTCCAAAAGCGAACACTTGGCAGAGCTAGGAGGCATGGGCCGTCTGCTAACTTACGCTGGACCACCAACTCCTGCGGCCTCGATCTGCGGCTTTGCAGCCGGACGAGATAAGCTCAATGCGAATACCCCCAAGACGACTTGGCCTGCGAGTGACGCCCAGATAGAACAATATCTAATAAGTTATCGGACATCCATGGTTGCGTATCTCCCTATTGTTTGCCTTTCTCCAGAGACAACAGTTGAGGAGATGAGGAGTAAACGACCGTTTTTATTGCTTGTCATCTGCGCAATATGTAGTAAGAACTTAGAGCGCCAGGCTGAACTTGTTTTAGAGATCAAGAAAGTTTTAGCGAGCCAGATGGTCGTGGAGGGTACGAGGAATTTGGATCTCTTCCTAGGGATACTGGTATTTGCTGGCTGGTGTCACCTCTATATCTGCAACAAGCCAGTCATCTCGACTATCATTCACCTCGCACTATCACTTGCATCTGATCTGGGTCTTACAAAACCACTTTCGACGGACTCTGGTTCAGTGATGCTGAATTACACTGCTCAAGGCTGTCCGAAACCGATAACTGGTATACCCCCGACGAGGACTATGGAAGAAAGGAGGGCGGTGATCGGACTTTATTTGGTTAGCTCTGTGTAAGTTCGCCCCTCAGAAGTTCTATCTCAAGGTCCTGACACGATTCAATAGGTGTTCAAACTACTTCCAAAGAATTGAACTTATGCGCTGGAGCCGCTACCTCGATGAATGTTTGCGCCTCCTGGAGTTCCAGAAAGAGTACCCTATGGACGAGCTTCTGGTCGCTCTCACCCGAGTACAGCTGATTTGCAATAAAGGGGCCACATCCACCATCAACGATTTATTTGGGGACTCAGAAATGAAAGTGCCTGCAACTTTCTACATCAAGTCATTGACGTCGCAGTTGGATGACCTGGAGCGCTCTATTGTCCCGGAACTAAAATCTAACAGTATTTATTTCCACTGCTTCCTTCTCAAACACGTTTTCTGACTTTATTACAGTCACTCTGCAGCTTCATATCCTCAATGCAACCCTCACGATCCACGAGCGCAGCTTGACCTGCGCTTCCAAATCGGCTTCCTCTGACCCGTCAGACAAACTACAATGTACCGAAAACCTTTGGACCTGTTTCACCGCCGTCAAAGCATGGTTCAACACATTTTTCTCTCTCGAGGCGTTTCCTCTGTCCACCTATACGCAGTTTTCGATGATGCCCCTTACGCAAATGGCACATTGCCTGGTTGCCCTCTTTCGTCTCAGCACCTTCGAGTCTCCAGGGATTCTCTGGGATCGCGAGAGAGTGCGACAAGAGATGGATTTTGGAGATATTGTGCAACTTATAGTTGATAGGTGGGATGAGCTCCCAGAAGCAAATGGCATCGAGATGGGTCCTGAGAGAGTGGAGGTGACGGAAGATGGCCAGATGTCTGAGCAGTCCTGGTTTCATGCTATGAAAAAATTGTTGGTGGTTCGAAATTTATGGGATGTGAAAGTTGCTGCTATGACGGCAGTGAGCGCTCAAGGAGCAAGTAGATTAGGTCAACAGTATAATTCGACGTTGAATGGAGGTAGGGAACTCGGCATGCATCAGATGGATAACTTAGAGTTTTATGGCATGAATGCGGATATGCTGGATGACAACTGGATAAGGGACATGTTAGGAGGGGGGTACGACGCTGGATTTTGAAGAACTTTCGAGTTTGCAAGATTCGTTGTAAAGTTAAAGACCGAGCGAGACAAAACCATTTGAAGCAACCTGCTAGCTACTTCGCATAGATATCAAATAGATAAATAATTCAACAGTATATTGAATGATGAGTTAGAGCTGCGGCGGACATGCTCTGACTTATAGACTTCTAGCCACACGCTGCTAGTTTTCAACCACGGCACGTGATGACCCCGCATCCCCCCTTTTCATCCCCCTAACTTTTGCATCTCTCTCTCATTTTCCCTCGCACTTACAGAAGTTGTTCTCATTTTTCGTTAAGTTTTATGAACAATGACGTATTTCCAATTAGACCTATTCAGAAAAGGCGTGTCTACATGTAAGAAGAAATAGAAGATCGGATCATTGGAACTTCGAGATAGAGGAGAGTTATGATGAGTGCCTCGGTTCTACCCCTTTCCCCACATCGGATTTACTTTCATTCGAGGAATATTAGACATATCCTGGTATCATCTCATCAACCTGCGATCCGAACGACCGAACCCCACAAATTTGCAAGTTAGTCGGTTTCAACCATGAAGCGAGGGGTAAACAGTTCCACAGGCTAAATTGCCAGAGTCCGGATAACTAGTCACATGCCCCTCTTGAACTTTTATCTTCAAACAGTTCGAAGATTGAAATCTTATTGTCAGACTGAATGCACTACAAATTTCTCGGTCGGGCTGCTCCAGATCTGGTGTCTTGCTACCATGAGTCCGGTCCAGCGTGAGCAAGATGAGGACCGAGAGGCATTCCTTCCCAAGACTCACGATGAAGAAAATATTCTTTTCGTAGAAGATGGCGAGATCGGACTTTGGTCTACTATTAAGGCGCACGTACGATTAGTTGGCGAGATCTTCATGGGGCTGCTCATTCTGCTTCTTCTTGTTCATCCTCCCAGCAGAATGACGACGCAGCAATCTGCTGTTCCAACCTGTACGTCTACCACGCTTCGTATATTCCTAGATTGCTAGTGATGACTTGAAATTCCGAAGTTCCAATGAAAACCTATACCTTCGTCGAGAATACGAAATATCTGCACGAGGATATGTTTGCAAGCCGAGAGGAAACGCTTCATACGCTTCACAATTGGATCGAATTGAGCTCAGGTGAGCGCAAATCAGTAATCGAACATATGCGAGTGGGACTCTTAACGAGAGGAACAGATGGCAGAGGATTTGTACAGATCAAAGATTCGGAAACTTTCAACATAGGCGAGCCGTACAAAATAAACGGAAATATGGGAACCGATGAGCCGGTGTACATGATGTCGGTGTTCCACCAGCTACATTGTTTAGTAAGAACAACTCTATAACTTCTCATAACGCCCCTTCCCCGCTTATTATGGCACGTAAGCCAAGCAGATGCTAATGTACTGGAAGTCCTATCTTGTACAGCAAGTTCAAAACGCAACAGTATCAGGTGCCTTGGATCAGGAAGTTGCGCACCACACCGCGCACTGCTTCGATTATCTCCGACAATCCATTATGTGCAATGCAGACACAAGCTTGGAGGGGAAAACGGAGGCTGGTCCTGGGTGGGGCTCGAAACACCAATGTAAAGATTATGATGAGGTGCTGGCTTGGGCGAATAATCATACCGTGTATAAGTGGAAGAAGAATATGCCTGACGAGGCGGTGCTTTGAGGTAATTACCCATTAAGAAAATGAAAGACATGGACATGATATAAGTAGTACGAAAGCCAAATTCTGCAAGTCTTCATGATGCATCCTACCTCAGGGGTAAGTGAGTGATGCCATGTGACCCTCCAGCTTAATCCTCCTCGCCTGGCACAACTTCTAGGATCTTTCCATTAGTGAGTGCTAGCCTTCCCGTTGTATCGCCTTTCAAATAGAGTTTTGAGGGGGGAAATAGTGGCTCAGGAGTCGGAGAGAACCGATCCCGATCATTTCTTCGATCAATCCACGCCCAAAAGTCATCCAGTGTTACAGGACGATATACGTCCTCGTTCTCTTCTGTAAACCAAGTGACTCCTTTCTTCTCCCATTCCTCGATCTTTTCCTTGAGTATAAGGGGGAACCTTAGGCAGAATTCTGTCGCGGCTAAGCTGGCTTCTGCGTACGACGAGCCCAGACGCAGGAAATGCAAGAGCATCTGAAGGTGGGTCCAGAGGTCTGTGTTATCCTTACGGAACTTTCCTCGATCTTCCTCTTCAATTGACTCGCCCAGAAGTTCTCGGCACCAACTCATGATGTTGCTGTGCTGCTCATCGGTAGGTGGGCGATAGGGAAGAGGAAGGTTCCAGACCAAAGCACGTGTACCCTCAGGATCCTTCAACGAAACATGCTTAATAGTGTGATAAATCATATCAGACTGAAGAATATCCTCTATAACCAGTGGAAGCGCGTCTTCTTCCTCGAGAAATGTAGGTATTCCTACCACAAACAGGCATATATCATGTCTCTTGACAGTGTTTGTGTCCTGTCCGTTCGGCGATTCCACCAATATCGAGCCATATGTTGTTGCTGATGGCGGTTTGACGAGAGTGAGGATCTTCGTGTATAAATCGTTCTGATTATCCCGGCGACATCTGACACATTTCTCCGAATCATGAGTGTCTTCCACTTCGTTGCGAATCTTCGTTTCCGAGACGCGCCGATGTGTGAGGTCTGTGACTATTTGATCTGCGTTGTTCCTATGTCTTAATAGGGTCCGCTTTGGCTTTCGCGCATTGTAGCTGGATCGAGGTTTCTTCGCAGGTCTTCGTTGGCCAGACTCCAAGAATTTCTGTATGAACGGCTTCACACGTGGAAATCGTCTATATCCAAACCCCAGGCATTCGACCGGCGGTGTAAAATCAGCCCGTTTCCGCTCCGGTATAGGATATAGGGACACCAGAAGACATGAAAGTGCTGAAATTAGCACTTGCCAGAGAGAGCCGGACTTAAAACAGTCAACGCACTCACGAATTGTAGCCATTTTGCATGGACGTACAATATCTGGCAGTGTCTCGGCTAGTCGATGTCTTCTTTGGAAACTCGCATAAGTGATTAAGATCTCAAAAGCCGGCTTCGATATAGCTAGGCAAGAGATCTCCCTGATGATTTCCCAAGAATTACCGATGAAACACCTGTATTCTAGAAGCACATAGAATTCTTCCGCCGAGGAAGAATCCATTCCAGATGCATCGGCTCTCATGTTTTCCGTCCAAAGATACTCAAGCTCATCAAGATCTGCACCAGTGAGCAAGAGCATCTCGTCCCATCTGGTAATGAAATTAACAAGCTCCCTGGCAGCCTTAGTGCTATGTTCTGTATTCTGAGTATTTCCGGCAGCCAACTGAAGAAGACTTGTAACATTGTTTTGAGTTATATGGAGACTAACAAAGCGAAACTCTGATATTGCAGCAGATCGGACCGTTCCAAGTTTTGTGTTTGGCATAGGTATTGACAAGGCATTCGACGGACCCAGGTTCTGTTCTAGTTCTGATTCATCTATTGTGCTCGGCGGGGCCGGAATCCAGCTCGAGATGTGTCTGCGCATCGAAAATACGTCGCTATCAGCCGCTAAACTGATTTCATCATAGGCTTTGCCTGTTGTAATAGACTTCAGATGCCTCAGAATTGATGGCCGGTAGACGTCTCTTGCCCAATCTAGTATATAGTCGACGATAAGCACGAGCTGGATAGCGCTATCTTTGAAAGTTATGGATCCTTCCCATAGTAGGTATATATCCTAGGTCTCTATCAGTTTGTAAATCTTACTGGATTCCCTATCAACTGCCTGCATCATAGTACGTTGGAAACGCTATGTCATAAAAGACAGAAAGCCATCCTCAGGTTCTATTATATAGCTGCATAGCAGCAGATAGGCGAATATTATCTGAGATGCCGCGGGAAGAGCGGAGTGAGGTATTGCGGAACATTGTTACTCACATAGGTAGTAGGCTCATTGTTTGCGCCTCTGGTCGTAGAGCAGCCGTAGACTCTCCACGCATCGCCTCTGCTAGCAAGAAACCAGACCAATGGCTCAAAAGATGATTCAGGGCCGACCTTGTGTAATTGCAGGCCCTCTTGCAGTTTTAATAATGACCAGATGGGGAAAGCTGTTTGTGTCTGTATGTCATCAAACCCGGAATGACTGGCCTCGGACTTGGCCTCGAGGACCAGGAATGGAAACAAGAGGGGGTCTGATTCTGCTTTGAACGGGCTACTCTTGATCAAATCACCAACTGATATGGGATCTGGCCTGGTGGATGTAACCGGCATAGACCGTGAAAGGAGATCTTCAAAGTTTCTAGTTGCTTGTAAGCCAAACACCCTATCTGGCGCCTGCTTAGGCAACTGAGATCGCAACATGAGATCATGTATAATAAACTCTTGTGCTCTGTCATCGAAGAGTGGATTCGTGCCAATTTCATAGCTGCAACATGGGTATTATCAGTATCTCAGCCAGCAGACTTGGGGATTAACTAACAAGTCCTGAGGGCGGCTGTCAGGCGGACATTGGCACCGGGTCCGATCCTTCTTCCTCTGTTCTAGGCTTCGTGCCCAGTCATCAGATTCTGTGAGACTAGCTTCTATCTCGGAGCGCCAGACTCGAGCTCTGCATTTTGGGCTGTGGTATAATTTAGCAAGATTATGAGCCCAAAATTAAAAACTCACCATGCAACTTCGACGCCGAATCTGCGCAGAACGTCATTTTCTAAGCTGAATCGCCAGCCTGCCTCATTACGCTGTTGGCCAAATAGGCGGCAGGCACGATTTGCTAACCACTCGGCACGATGCTTCGTCTGCTCCGTCCATGGCTCCTCGTGAGAACGAATGTTAACACTTTCAGAGTAGGAATCAAATTTCTGATCTCCAAGCTTTTTAATGTTTTCGAAAGTCTTTGAGTGTGCTGCAGGCCAAGGGTAAGATGGTGTTCTTAGAAATATCTTATAGAGCTTTGCAAGCCGTCGGAGAGGCTCGTGGTCATCTGCCATACTGATAATACAATATAATGGTGCTGATGTACTGGTAAATTAAGAAAGGCAGAACTCCATCGCATGGATTAAACCACAATAGCTACGTGCTCGTAGTACAGCACTATCTGATGTCGAGAAATTAGGCGCTGAAGGCTCGGCGCTTAGTGTAACATGACCATGAACAGTACCAGTAGTCTGACCCTATCGTGTACCCCGCGAACACCAATTTCAATCCAAAAATAGACCTGAGACATTCTTAGCCAAAATTAGATACATCGTACAGAAGTTTCGGGAGAACGTGTTGCTTGGCATTTGGAACGGAGGAAAGCTGTTGCTTCGGGTACCTGCGCGGCGGGGCTTCATCCAATGTGTGTCAAGGTTATGTTCCCGTAATAATACATCATTGTTAGGAAGATCAATCCAGGCGTCAATGAGGGAATGGCCAAAAAATCTCAACCCCCCAAACCATAAGAAAAGACTTCACTCAAATAAACGTGCGAAAGGATTGAAACGGTCATCTTTCAATTCTTCGTTGGTCTGATCTCGTCACATCATGGGCCTCTTGATAAGGGCCCATCCTGCCACTGAATAGACGCACCATAAATCTCAACTCGTCTTTGACGAATTCTGGACCTTGTGACAGAGGTTCCAGAGCTTGCATCCATTTTCTCGATCTGCTAACTCTAGCAGAGACTCATATTATTCCATTCTTTCAGGCACTTGTCCAATGTTGTAAATAATCGAATTGTGATTCTTGGGGATACAGTTGCAAAACTTGGACCAGACCTTCAAGCGCCTTCCAGAACCTGACTCCAAGCCCCCTCAATATATATCTCGTGATTCTGTCAAAAGATTCTAGGGAGCAATCGGTAGGGAACCCTGTTCTTGTACTCCGTCCACGAAGCGCCATACTGTAAGAATCTCAGTCAGCACTAATGGCCCACATCATAGGTGAGTAATCATGGGATAAGCACTAAGGACTCACCTTCGAGGCACAATACTCATCCAACACCGGAACCGCTCTATTCGCAAAATCCCAAGAGAAAAATGCCGCGACCAATGCTCCCCAAATCCAGCCTCCGGAAGCAAGCGCGTACGAGCTGCGCCATATGATATATCCAGCGTAGTTGATATGTCTCGCCAATCCAAATAACCCACCTGTATATAGCTTCCCAGCATTTTTCGAATTGTCTTTGAAAGCCTTTCTCTGCTGCTCAGACACAGCCTCCAACGCCAATCCCACGAAATATGATATCGAACTCAGTGCCAAAAGCGTTGAAGCACCTGTGTCATCTGCCGCAGTGAGGAGGGAAGGCGTGAACGCGCTCGCTGCAGTGGTCAAGCTCAGGATCGAATTCGCAGAGTTGAACACGGTATTGAATACCGAGATTAAGATCGCGTTGGCAGGAGGCATCTCCTCTTTCGATACGAAGACTACCCAGTATGATTGTTTGATGCTGGAGCCAGCTGCCATGGCGAGGATGAGGAAGGGTTTGAGCGGCAGGCCGAGCGCGATTGCGGGCGCGAAGTTGGCAGCTTGGGAGACATTGAGGGTGTTGAGGAAAGGACCTGCAAGGCCCTGGGCTAGTATGCCGTATTGGAGGAAGATATCTGCGGTTCGCAGTCCTACCATGAGAGAGGTCCCTAGTGGGCTCGAGCGATAGATGCCCCTTTGGATGTTATCGTGTTTGCCAGCCATTTTGGGGGAGAGGATCTTTATCGTCCTACTTGACGTTTCTCTGTGGTCTGGCGCGAGCTGCCCTTGAATTGGATTATTGGGGTTGCATTGATGTTGAAGATAGCGACGGTATTCGAGGTGCCTTATCTTAGCAGGTTTATAGTTACTCGTTAAGCCAAGCGAAAACGCAAACTGGTGCAGCCACAGCGACTTCCCCGCATTTCGGTTAAGAATTGCAGCCTACAGCCCCGCAAATGATCGACCGGGTGGCTTCTCTTCCCCATTTCTAGCAGCACCTGCCTTTACACTTGCAAATATTCTAGAGCAGAGACAATCGAATTAGATAGTTAGCCAAATGTTCTAGGTAGATAGTGGTTACGTTCGCAACACGAGCGGTCATCCGCTATATGCTTTGCAGTTTGGAGACTGGAGCTGCTGAAAGACAACAACGATGGAGTCTCAAGCAATACGCCCTCAAGACGCGAAAGCATGAGGAGAGGGTGCTCGTCATAACTACAGGTTTTGAAGGAGTTCAGGTTCAAGCGTAAGCCTACGCGCCTTGGTTTATTATGGGGTATCGAAAAGAGACGGCCGTTAACGTAATCTTACTATTTTTCGTGTTATTCTCTCAAACTTCCGAGCGGGAACTGTAAATAAACTAGCGAGCTATCCCTACATTCTAATCGACGTGCAATACTGTCATAAACCGATACAATGTAATCTTATTGATAACTCTATTGGAACTCATTAAGGCGAATAGATAATCCACTGTGACGTCTTTGCAGAGACCAGTGCAATACACCCCACCTTTGGTTGCGTGCTCCCCGGGTTTCTTGTCGCAACAGAAACTAGAACCAATTAAAAAATACCTAGGTTTGGGTCGATGCTAAACCCTGTTGTAAGATTGTGTGTAAATGATTGGCAAAGTTCCAGCTTGTTTTCTAATTAACGGCCTCGCCAGTTTAGTCGCCTTCGTCGCGTCTACCTACGTAGTAGTTCACGTGATAGTTGTCGCTTTTATTAATTATTCGTAATTATTCCTATACAGGATGGCGGACAAGGATTTAGCTCTAGGCACGGAGGAGCCGGTCGGCGAAAAGAACGAAGATTTCAACGAGACTCGAGTGCCAGCAGAGGACCCTCTCTCGACGAGCAAGAGTTCTAGAGATTTGGACGATACTTACGAACTATACAAAAAGCAAGACGACGCCCGCGACCTAGATCCTGACGAGGAAAGGCGCGTTCGGCGCAAAATCGACTTGCATGTACTGCCCCTCTTATGCGTGTCTTATATGTTGCAGTATCTGGACAAAACTAGCACCAGCTTCGCCAGCGTGTTCGGCTTGCAGGCAGGAACGGGATTGGTTGGACAGGATTATGCATGGCTAAGTGAGTATTATTCATACCCACAGTGGAAACTTGATCTTATCACAGAGCGTGAGTGCTGACTTGATATCATTATTTTCAGGTTCCATCTTTTATTTTGGTAAGTTTGTGATATAACTAAATTTATGCGCGCAGCTATGAAGATCTGGCGAGTTAAGTGGAACTAGGATATCTCATTGCGCAATATCCGGCAGGATACCTCCTACAAAGATTGCCAACTGCAAAATTTATTGGCAGCTTAGCAATAGGTAAGACATACGCCTGCACTGAACTGTATTTGTTTGAATGATAGCTGAAAAGAAAGTCATTAGTATGGGGAATCTTGATGCTCGTAACACCCGCTTGTCATAGCTTTGCCGGAATCGCCGTCGTCAGATTCCTGTTGGGCATGTCAGAAGCTTTCATAAACCCCGGTTTTGTGCTTATCATGTCCATGTTCTATAAGAAGGATGAACAGCCACTCCGTCTTCTTACCTATTATTCCTTCAACGGATGGGCAGGAGTGTTTGGCGGTCTACTTGGTTACGCCATGGGACACATCACCTCCGGCTTGCCGCGTTGGATGTATGTCTTTCTCATCTTTGGAAGCATCAGTATTGTATGGGGAGTAATCTTCATTATACTCATGCCCGACCTGCCCTCTTCAGCACGTTTCCTTACCGAACGGGAGAAAGTCGTTGCAGTTGAACGCGTAGCAGCCAATCGACAAGGAGTCAAAAACCACCATTTCAAGTCTTATCAGTTCTGGCAGACCCTGCGTGATCCTAAGACCTGGATCCTGTTTTTCATGGCAATCTCAGCTCAAATTCCCAACTCTTCCCAGTCAAGCGTATGTCTTCCGATGGATCCTTCATGCTCTCAGACTAAAAGCTCATAATTTTTTAGTTCCTTTCCATCGTTCTCCAGTCTTTCGGCTTCGATCCTCTACAGACTCAGTACTGGCAGATTCCTGGTTCCGCTATTCAAATCACTTCGCTCTTTGTCTCTGGATATATTTGTTCCCGCTGGCCGAACATGCGACTTATTACAATGACTGTTGGAAACTTGATCTGCATCGTAGGAGCGGGGTTGCTTGTGGGAATCTCGCCAGGACCAACCGGCAAGGGTCACAAATGAAGTCGCTTGGGCGCTCTCTGGCTTAACAACTTCATTTCTGTCGGCTTCAGCTTAAGTTTGACCATGGTGAGCAGCAATATTGCTGGATACGCGAAGAAGCAGCTCACCGGAGCTTTCATCTTTGTGGGATACTGCATAGGCAACATCATTGGGCCACAGACTTTTAAAGCCAAACAGGCGCCATACTACCATTCTGCATATATTGCGTAAGTGGAAACTCACCACTGCTCACAAAGACTCGTGACTGATTATTACCCCTCTGACCAGAATGTTGATTGGATTTACTCTCAAGACCATCTTCATCCTTGTGCTTTATGCGTACATGTGGGCAGCAAACAAGAAGCGGGACAGGGATCGCAGCGGAGGCTGGATCATCGTCGGCAGATGAATATGAGAGAGAGGCGATTGAGAGAGGTATGCTGGATGTAACTGAGCTGGATAATAAAGGCTTTAGGTACGTTTTATAGAGAAACATAGGAGCAGGCCACCAAACCTCGGGGTTCTACGGGGGTATGACGCAAGCAACCAATACTTTGAAGGACATCAGAAGAAATTTTAAGCTTAATTCAATTAATAAGAAATATCAGCGCCCAGCGATCACTTGCTTTTCTATCTTAAAAACAAAATCTGGTTGTTTTTTCAAACTAAAATTTGACATTTTCTGCTCCTCTTCTTTGCCGCTTTTTGAAGCTTGGTCTCCCGTTCAAATCCCGCCTAATATCTAAAATTTCAATGAGTCTTCATTCATGTCCAATTCAAGAGGGATCTAAGATCGCTGACAGTAACTCTTTAGGGGAGCAGAAACGGATTTTTGGGCAAGATTCGGCAAGGAAACTATAGCCGAGGCATATAAGAGGCAAAAAGGGGTTCCAAATTATATTGCGCGACCTGACTTAGGGCGTAATCATACGCTGCTCGGGCTGGTCTCAGGCTTTTTCGGGCTTGTTCAGGCTCTAATCAGATATGCTCGCCCTTATCTCAGGTGGTAGCAGCCGCTGCTCACGTCCGGAGACTAAAGCAAAAACCAGCAATAATAATTCGCATTATTCCTTTAATCTATATTGTAAGTAGAAAATACAATCCGCCAAAGAAGCAAAACACCTAGACACTCGAAACGAAAACCGTCCCAAACTCGATCGCTCGAGAACCTCTTGTTATAATAAAAGAAAGAAGATCTGGCGCGAACATGAAACTGAGCCACTCTTCCTTATTTATCAAGGAATTGCTACTTATTTACCCTTCTTGTCCTTGTCCTTGTCCAGCTGTACTGGCGTCTCCAGTGTCTCGTTAGGGAACCAACCGCTGTACTCTTCTCGTAACTTTTTAACTTCGCCTTTTTTATCCTTTTGCTCGGCCACCCAAATAAGGGTTTTGTATTCTGTTCGATATGCATTATGGAATTCTGCCTTCTTGGCCTCGAATGTCGCCTCCCTCTTCTCGACCTCCGTGTCGTCCTCCTCACCAATAGAGTTGCTCCACTCGGCGTTTGCTATATTCATCGCGGCTTGAAGCTCTTTTAACCATGCGAATTTTTCATCTACGAATAGATTAGTTTTTGTGCTGGAGGAACAAGAAAGGTAGTACTCAACGCGTTAATCTAGCCTTCAATGGATCGATGGAGAGTATGATCCCAGCGGGATCCTGGTCCGCCATGAGGTTTGGCACATCCAGTATATTGTTTTGTCGGATGGAATGCGCCCCGATGATGAGATCATATGTCGGATGCTCTGAGATCAGAAAGCGCATGTCGCGGAACACCCTGGTACTGTTGCTGTGGTACCATGTCAGGGAGATGGCACCTTCCGGGATGAGTCTATGGCCTGTAATGCCAGTGCCCCCATCCTTTTCCTCGTTTGTCAGCTCATGGAAGTCTGCCTCCGAGTAACGGAGTACGTCGACGAGAAACGCTCTAGATACAAGGTTGCCCTGCAGATTCCCAGTGTCAATGGTACCTTTGGCTTCTTTCGGTATGAGATGTCGGTGCTCGTCCCTTTCAGTCGAAAGGACGTAGACCGGAAGAACCCAGGGAGATCTAGAATCGAAGTAGTCCTGAGGTTGCAATTAGTTATCACATTAGTTTCGCCATCTACTGTGTTACGCACCTCGCGCTCGTTATAATCTGGTGCCCTTCTCGAGACAGTTGTTTCAACTGATTCGAATCTTGGTCGTCTGGCTATGCAGAAGACTCCTAGCAGATGATCAAACCACCCAAACTCCTTTGCGTTATTCGTCGTTCCGTACATAACATCAATCTTCGGTTCCAACGATCCATTATCACCGACCAAGCTAATTCGAGATGTGCTAGATCGCATTGGGTGTTTGAGGGACGACGGTCGACGAGAGATCGAGGAGTGGCTCATTGCTTTTGCTAAGTGGGGCGTATTTAGATCGTATCCGGAGACTAAAAGCAGATCAGCCTTAGCAAAGCTAGCATGCCGGAACAGGGAACGGTGAACTAACCATTTATAGCTGGTAGAGACGCCATGTTTCTTTGCTCTTTAACGCTGAATTTTCCCGCAAGGTCTCAGTTCTCTGATTTCAATTGCGACGAAGGTCCCGATGGCAAGGCTGCGGGCAGAGGGGATAGAAGTAGTTCCGGCCTTCGCACGCTGTCAACTCCGTCCGTCTCTTACAGGTGGGTCGCCTTGTCGCAGAGCCTCACCGAATAGAGCGGTCAAGTTCGGCCACAGAAGTAGCACACAGAAGTGCTCACCGATCGAAATTTTCAAGAAGGATCTGCCCAAGAAAGGCTGGTTCTCGCAGCCGATACAGAATCTGGGGTTGCACACACAGCAAGGGTCGTTGACAAAGCCGATTCAGTAGGTCTGACGACCCGTTGCCCTCCGGATGGGGCAGGCTTTCCTTGCTTTTTCCAAGGCAGTCGAGGTTGCCTCGCGATACGACCGCGCAGAGGTTGTCCTGCTGACAGCGAACGGGAGACGTCAAATATATGCTGGCTGTTCAGCTCAGATTGTGTGCCGCGTCGACGCGCTCAAAGTGGTGTGATGAGGCTCTCTCAGCGACGGCGCTCAGCTGGCCGAGACATGGGACGTCGTTCTGATTCCGAGTCGTTATCGCTGGGGAGGAGAGAAGGTTGAAGGAGCCTTGCCCGCCATGTCGCACACTCACATGACTCAGGGTCTCTGGGATTCCCACCGGACCTTCTTGTCCTATATATAAAGAGTGGCGGTCGGGTTTCTCTTGCGAAATTTTTCGTTGCATGTTGTCGCCGCAGGTCCTGAGTTGGACGCGCTGATTCGTGGCCCATGATGGGAGGGCCGGCTGCGGCCCATCATGCACGTCAACGTCCGCATTGGAAGGCGAGAGAGAGACATGGATTTGTTACTTCCCAGTGGATGTAACAGTTCTCATTTTCAAAACTCAAGAGAGCTCAGATGATTGTGGTTTCAAATGGTGGAAGGGCTGAGAACATACATATATCAGAGCCGTCCGACAATTCTTGGATCCTTTGTCATCCAGCCTTCCGCATACTCGGTCTCAGGTTACCGAACGCAAGGCATCCATTCCATGAGGCTCGGACTTTGACAGTTGCAGCGGAGCTGAGCCTCTCATTGCATCTATTTGATGATGCTGCAGAGTGCAGCAGAATGATGCATGGTGGGATGAACGGGCGCTGCCAGCGCATCGCATCCCTTTGGCCATGGACGATCTGAATTTATTCTCATGTGCTATTCAATTGTTACTATAGGAGCTTGTTATTGCCATCACTTATTTCAATTTCATTTTTCATCTGCATTTAGTGTCTCGGACCGGAGCCTGGTCGCGTCTACACAATTACATCTACAAGTTTGATACAGTTGACAGAAGCATGCCCTGCAAATCATTCGGCCATCGACGACTGCCATCTGGACTGCGAAGATGAGGCAGGACATGGCCCGCGAGCTCCATTGGGCTGATCTAACTAATCAGCTACCAGTTCACTCACACCTCGCACACGGCGAGTGGGAGTTGCATCTCAGGACTGCATCTTCTATTCGCTGTTGAAAAATGTCAGCCGGTGAGAGATAAAGGCATCTCTTGGAAGGATGTTACTCGTCATCGAGGTGGAGCCACCATCACACCAAGAAAATCTCTTCATCTTGGGGCAATCCGCAGTGCTCCGGACACCCAAAAGCTTGGAGTAACTCCTGATTTCAGATCAGACATGATCTGAAGAGGAGAGCTTGCCATACCCCGGAAGATGCGGTGAGTGACAGGAAATAACACTTGTCCCTTGGTCAGGAAGGGGCGAAACTGAGCCTCTGCCGGCGGTGCAAAGACGGCCCACGGTGCGAGGGTGGCCCAACCTCCCCGGACGAATAGATAGATAACTGCATATGCAGACGCAGTCAAAGTCTTCTCCCACCCTTCACCCACAAGCTCGATCGCCCGATGCCACCTTGTTCCTCCCTCCTAGCTATGCTCATTCCGGCACTAGTTAGAACCAAAGTCCAATAGGTGATTCAGCATTTCCGAGGCGGTCTTCGCTGCACCTCGCCTTGTTGGGCATCAGCTCTCTCCTCTCCCCCGTCTAGAGTGGCCTCGAATTAGTGGACAGCGCATCACGCAACCACAAAGGTGCCGTTCCCTGCATAGCTGCGCCCCCACTTGAACTCACCTTCAGAAGGCGAGATCAAGAAGCACTTATATGCCCACCTTGTCAAGTCTTCAAGCCTCTTTCACCCGTCAGAAAACTAGGTTATGTTTCTTCAAGACAGACTTTGAGAGGAGGATGTCAATGACCATCTACAAGTCAAATCAAAACGATTTAGTCATGACGAACACAGACATGTCTACAGCCCCTAGATCCCCAGACTCCCTATCTCAGGCCTCCACCAAGTTTGAGCCTCGTCAAACAATCAGTCAGAGCACTCCGGAAGATCGTGCCAATGATGTCAACAGTCCAGTTCCTGGATGGCCTACCCTAGCGAAAGTAATGGCTCAGACACCCGACTTCGAGGCTTTCGCCTCTTTCAAAGATCTGAGTATAAAGTCCTTACTTTACTACCAAGCGGAACTCATTTACCTACGGGAAGCTTTACATAAAATCGAATGGGGAGACAATCGCCAACCTAAAAACGATGTCAAATCCAGATTTGCAGATGACTTAACAAAATTGATTCGGGCTCGAGATAAAAGTATTGCAAACAAGGAACCCGACAAGCCAGTGCAACTGCCGGAACAATGGGTGCTTATTGAAAGGATCCGAACCACTCTAGATAAATACCGTAAGATATCTCTATAACTGTTGGAAGAAAACATGACTAACTTGCTCTTCTCACAAGACACTGCACTATTGCAATTCTCAGAGGTGGCGGCACTCAGGGATGCTGACAGATGCAACGTTAGCACTCTAAAGGACTGTGTTCAAAGAGCTGGTAGAGACCAGTTAGCCCTCACGGGGAGCGGTGCCTTCACCTGGGGGAATTATAACGAGAGCTCACCAGAGGAAAAGTCCATTCCACAGCTGTTCTGGGGCCTTTTCACCGGCTTTTTCGTGTCTCCAGACAACAAACCCAAAGAACAGAAGAAAGTGTACCAAGAGCATCTCGTTGTGCCTCGCCCGGGAAACCCACCAGATGGCTTGACACTCTGGGTCATTCGAAGCTTCATCCCTTTTTACGACCGACTGACGAGAGAGCACCCTGTTCCAATCTCGGAGAACCACCTGAAATACAAGAAATACTTTCTCCCCTTCTGGGCTATTCTGGTCTTAGCCTGGCTTATCCTCGAATCACTCTGGAGTGTTGTCGTCTTGCTATGCCGCAAAGTGCTGCCAAAAGTACCCAACAACAACGACGAGACAGAGAGTCAGAAGCGGTGGTCCGATACATCCAGCAGCGCCATATTGTCACCAGGCTCCCCTGATCCTAGCAAATGCGACGCCAGCGACAGTTTCAAGTGTTTAGAGCAAAGCGAGACAATCAAAAAAGGCTTCACCGCGTATTCCGGCCTCTGGATCTTGCGCGTCACGTCTATCATGACGACAACTGTAGCTTGTCTACTTCCTGTTGTCGCCATCACCGTTCTTGCCAAGGTCCATTCCATGGGTTTGATTCTGGGTCTTATTGCGCTGTTCACGTCGCTCTTCGCTATTGGGTTGGCTCTTCTCTCGTCTTCTAGTTCTAGGGTCGATATATTTACTGCGAGTGCTGCGTAAGTTCTTCCTTCCCATCCCACGTTTCCCTTTACAATGTAAATATTGCTGCATACTGAAGGGACTTGTTCGCTAATGACAACAAATACAGTTTCTCGGCTGTTATGGTGGTCTTTGTGCAGAACCAGATTAGTCCAGAGTAGCTCGGACTTTGAAGAAGTTCTTGGTGGGTGGGAGTTGGCAACGCGGTAGCTACTTGTTTCTAGCAGGGGAAAAAAGGGAGGCGAATGGGGTACTTTATGGCGGATCAGGTGTTACATGTTACGAATTTATGATTTACGGATCATGATGATTAATGGTTTACGTTCTTGTCTTTTCGCTTTAATAGCTAACGAATAATGAAATAAAGCGATGATGAGAATTGACTAACTTGATTTAATTGTACTCAAGTTGAAGCGCAACGAATTGAAAATAGATGAGAAAGATCCAAGCGGTAGCTAAAAGCCCCATATAACGAAGAGCGTAAAGTATCACATCAAAGACAAACAAGTTCGGAAATCTGTTTTGCTTCGTATATTTTTTACACTACATTTAGTATATTATAAAGAGGTATGAAATCTTATATAAAAGTTACAGACCCTAGTAATCATGTCTGAGTTGTACTACGCTTTAGTATATTGATTTGGCCAGCTAGTTATATTTCTTGGACTCAAGCTCTCCTGAGATCGAGTAAATGACAAGAAAGCATGATTTGACCTTATCTCAACGAACTCAACCTCTCAATGGAACGTCGCGCTGACCGCCCCAATTAACTGAGGAGGCGCTTCACGGTACGGCTCTATCTTGCCTTCAACCAGCAGTTCGTCCAAGGTAACCTTATGATACCCGTCCATCTCCCAGATATCACGACCAACATTTGGGACAATCTGCCCCGCTCCCCAAACTCTCCGGAACCACCAAACTGCGGCCAATGGACTCCCCCTTTCCAATTCCTTGCCAATTTCAGTATCGACTTTCTCGAGACTGTGGATAAAAGTCTGTGGTTCTGCCCCGTGCTTTTTCCGCAGCGCCTCGTAGATTTGTTGGCCGGTGGCTTTCAGTTCGGAGAGGCCGATTGCTCTGTCTTGCAGTTGCGAAGGTGGCGTGCTCGCGAAAATGTCTGCATAAGCAGCCGCAACGTATTTCCTCGTGCTGGGCGTGAAGTTAGTCGAGATTTCCAGCAATAGTTCAAATGTGCGGAGCTGAAGGTTGACGAATTCAGTGCAACTAGGTGCTGGAACTGTCTGAAAAAGTGGTTCTTCAATCCACGCAGCTTTGGCTGACTCACCATGTGTTCATGGGCTGGTACCTACTGTCACCAGTGAAAATAATTCTATTGCCAGTGTAATCGACTCCGAGCAACCTAAGATGAGCAAGGATGAGCATCGTGTCTGGACTGCAATCAGAAATATCGATAGTACCAACCCTATGCTCAATGTGGATTCTGCCATGCAGCCAGGCCAAATCAACGTCGTGGGTATGTCGGCATCCTTGGCTGCTTTCTCAACCTCATCCTTGTTCTTGAATACTGGAATCTGCTGCCCTTGCTCGTCGACACGGAAACCAAGATCCGACGGCACGAAAAGCTTGACACTAGTCTTCGGTATGGCCTTAACGAAGGCAAGCTGTCTCCGAACGCCCTCGTGCCCAACTAAAGAACTTTATGCGTCGTGAGTATAGAATATATGTAATGGTTGGAGAAGTCTTTCATCGAAACCGAAACTTACATGACGATGTCTATATCTTGCAAGGCGCTTACGAGAGCTTTTTGGTCTTCCACATCCACACAGATAGTAGTAACGCTCGGGGGAAGTTCGCTGACATCTGAGCTGGGCCTGTACAGTACTTTGATGGGTGCTCCTGAGGCGGCAAGCGCGTTGACGATCGCCGAGCTTGCCCAGCCTCGATGGCCGTAGACGGCGATTCGGTTGAAAGTCATTGCTAGTAGACGTTTTAGTAATAGAAAGTAAACGCTACGATATTTGTTCAGAAATACCTGGAAGATTATATGCGAGGTGGTTAAATAAACTTGCGGACCTGGACTCTGATCTGCAATACTCTTATATTCTTGCGGTGTGGGCGGGTTACCTTATACTCCTTCGTTCGGACGTAGGAATAGAGCGACACCCCGACGAGCACGAAGTAGGCTAATAATCAACATGCCCTCGGATTTAGAGCTGCTTCTTAGTTCCTAAATCCGACAAATCATGTTGATTTGTGTTATCCGATGCATTAAGTCTTTGAAGCTTTGATGTTTATTTCCTGAATAGGAGCATCACGTGGGGTTTCTTCGGCTCCCACCTCCTATTTACCGAGACTCAATTGTGTATCTTGTCTCTTTTCGGGCCGACATCCTATTACAACAAGTTTAGTCATACGTACCTATCATTTCTACTGAGAATTGATCGAACATTGGAATTAGAAGATTCTTGATCATTAAAATGGCTTCGTATGCGGAGTGTATTCGTTTTGCTCGTCGTAGGAGAGCATGTGACATGCTTGCTTTGATGCTTTTTAATCCACGTCCGGTACTCGATGCAGATTGCTCGATATATATTTCAGTTCCACAGTTGTCTTTAGAGATGGTGATGCCTCGTTTTGGGGCTAGCAATCTTTCACACTTAGATTGAACGACCGTAGTATTATGGCCTGAGTTTCGCAAGCATGAGTCAAATATAGTTGGAAACACTCCCAGTGTCCAAAAAGTTACCAGTACACCATATTTCGTTATGCAGGTTCCCAAACTCCTTGGCGAAAAAGCGGTAGAGGCTTCCGGCTTTGCTTACGACTGGCTTAGCGCCACTTCCCCGGCTGGGCAAATGTCACGAGCGTGCAAGCAAGGAATGGATTGTGTCGATTATTATATATATATGGAGAGAGAGAGGAATCCAAAATTGCTCTAGCAGGAAACTCGTATGGGAGCAGAAACAGATCCCACGGCAATTGGGATTAAGGAAATTAGTCAAAAGCATTAGAATCTTGACTTATTAAAGCTAAAAGATAATAGAGATAAAGTTAAGTAACAATTCACAAGCACTTACCCTAGGAAAAGACGGAGATAGTCTGATTGCTTTACAGCTTCTGTGCTAAGAGTGTAGAACAGTGCCTCGAGCGATGTCACGAGCGATGTCACCGTTTGGTATCTAGTCTTACTATTACTTCTCACGATTACCGGATAAATGCTTTACCCGGTTACACTGCATATCCAAGCCCTCAAATGATTCAAAAACGTCTTCCAGTTTTCAGTAGAAGCAGAGCTGCAAAGTAAGGGTCTTGTCCTATTCTGCATAACTTTCGGCCCAATAGGAACGAGAGGGTGGAATATGCAGAACAGGCTGGTCCCGATCCAATAATGCAGTTACCCCTCCGGAAGCATGTCCAAAGCGAGGTACCCACAGACGTTTACCCCTCGTCTGACTCCTCCTGACAGCAATAAGATCAAGAGTTTTCTGCAGCGTACTTATCAATGACTTATTAATGCGTGTTTAACCTTGTGTCTAGCTAGGTAGTAGCAAGGAATAAATTTGGGTTGCAGGGGAGCTCCTGCACAAAGGGACGTCATGTCCGTAATAATTATAGCTACAACAGGTCATGCCCCACCTCCAGTCCTCCGACAAGAAGTTTTCACTTTGCTGCTACAACTAGTGCTATCTTCTAATTTCTATTGTATAAGTCTATATACATCATGCATGTGTGCACGAAACCCCTTCTTCTCGCTCTCACTCTATTCTCGTGGGTTCCCAGCACGCACGCATTCATCCCTCTTGTCGACCGAGCCCACGGCATCATCCAAAAAAAAAGACCATACTGCCCACCGCGCACCGCCTCTCCCGAATTCCAGCGCGCAGCTCTCTACGAATACCTCAGCGAGTACTTCTTCGAGACGGGCGGGATAGTCTCTGCCTTCGAAAACTTCATCGACGCCAAACTATATCCGGCACAGTCCGAACGAGCCCCCTTACGGTCGCAATGCCAGCCTTGCCGAGATTCTGAAGGCCGGGGATAGCTTTTCTGGTGTTAATGTGACGATTTTGAAGGTCTTGTTTGATAGTCCGTATAGAATGGTCCATTGGAGGCTTGGGGTGCCTGGAGAAGAGCCGTTTGCGTTTGTGGATATGTGGAGGGTTTAATGGGACGTGTATGGTGGAGCATTGGGATGTGGTTGAGCAGCTGACGGCGAACAATACGAATCCGATTGCTCTGTTCTAGGACATGGCTTTTCGCTGGCTGCAATGGCAGGGCCAAATGGTACAAGTCAGGGGGCGGAGTTGATAATGGACATTGGAAAGTTAAAAGGAGACACACTGTTCAAAACAACCGACTTTTTCGAACCAACAGCATAATAGGAGAGTTTAGTGTTCCCGAGAACCGGCTTCTGTTTGTGACTTCTCTTTCCAACATATATGCTCCAATAATGAACCGAGCCAGTGGGTATCTATCTCTCGGCTTACACTCACACGCACCTACGCCTTTCCCTTTCCATTTCCCAAACTCCTACGCTAACACATCAATGCATAACAAATATACCAAGCCCTATCTTCGGGTCACACTCTTCTTTTGACTCCTCCTCATTTCCAAATAATGACCAACAACACTTCTGACCTGCTCCTCCAACCCCATGTGTCGAAACCCAAAGACATCCTCCGTCAAACTCGAATCAATGAACACCGGATGAGTCGGCGCATCCCCAGTGTTGGGCAATAATCCCTTCTTTACAGCCTCCGGAAACTCTCTGCTGACAATCTCCGTCACTTCATCCCACTCCGTATTCTGACTGAGGATATAGCTTGTATTCCCGGAAACACCCTCATCGAGCGCTTGCACATGCACCCTCGCCACATCCTCCAGATGCACCGTGGCGCCCATGGTCGAGTGATCGAATTGCTTCCCAATCGCAATACTGAGTATAATCGCATTCGTGCCCTTCAGCACCTCGCGTGTATGCAGAGCCAGGTCATTACGTCCCTCAACAAATGAAGGATGCAGATGCACGACATCAAAACTTGGATTGTGTGTCGCCATCCACGCTTCTGCTTCTTGCAACGCGGCGACTTTCGAGGCCGCGTAGGCCTCGAATTCGTTCGCGTAGGGACCGGGGACGAATGGTATGCGATCTGTGGGCGAGATCCACGAGGAGCTGCGTTGAGAGCCGTTGACTTCCGAGAAGGGGATGAGTGCTGTGATCGAGCTTGTTATCACTACCCTCCTTACAGTCCTGCTCTTCTTCGCGGCCTCGAGGATGTTCAGTGTCCCGCGGACGGCGGGTTTGATGAAGAACGCGTCTTGGTCATCTGGAGGTGGGATTTGGTTGCTCATCAGGGGAGATGCGATGTGGATCACATAGTCGACGCTTCGAGCTGCTTCATCATAGGCGTTTGGTTTGCAGAGGTCGGCGACAATGATGAATGATAATCGCGAGCTAGGGTTCAGTGCTTTGATTAAAGGATGAGAACGGATTGTTTTCGCTTTTTCTGAGGACCGCACGGCAGCGCGGACCGAGTAACCTGCACTGAGAGCATGGATCAGGACTCGAAAGCCAACATGTCCTGTGGTGCCTGTGATGAGGACAAGACTCGAAGCGTAGGGGCAAGTCATGGCGGGGTAATGAACATGGGGTCGGCGGGTTCGAAGGCCTTCGCGAAAAGATGGAAGATTAGAAAACGCATGTTTCGCTGGGGATGTGGCAGCATATATCTAGCTGTCACTTACTTTTTCTTACTGTACCATCGCTCTTCTCACCACTTAAAAGTTCGAGAGGCGTTTTCTGGAGTTGGCGATATATTAAGCTAAGCACTCAGCTGGGCTGAGTCGACCCAACACGCGGGATCCAAATGCGCCACGTTCGGTCCAGCCCCCCGGAGACACCGCGTGCCAACCCTATTGGTTCTAGGGAGCGAAGTTAGGGGGGGGTTGGACACCACCCAACTGGTGGTCTACGCGGGGTGCCTTCCGATAGTGTATTCCTGGAAGGTCAGACGCCTGAAATATATGGGCTTGTCAGATTGGGATCACGTCACAGCACAAAATTGAGGCACCACTGTCTGTACAGTCAGCGTAAGCTTATGTGGCTCCTACTCCCTTCTATATTAACCATTTCTCAGTGAGGCCATGAATAATTAGAAAATAATATAATTCACATGCCCCGTGAGCTCTAAATCAATTTTGAGCAAGGTTCTCACAACGACGTCATTCTACTTTTTGGCTCAGTTTGATCAATCGAGCACTTCTCCAAGATCGCTCTGTATTTTTCTTTCGATATATTACATGAATATAGGATGGTCAATAAAACTTTTTGATTCTTCGTCGGATTACCTAGAAGCAGATATAAATAGTTTAATCGGCAATCACCTAATCACTACAATCTCGATGCACCGAAATGCTCCTTGAGGAATAATCACAGGCTGCTTAGAAGCGAAAATCTGGCATGCCCTTTGAGTACCAAGTACTAAGAGATGCAAAAGTACTGCTTGTTCGCTGAAACAAATCTTCTTTGCTTTCATTTACTCGCGGCGAGATTGCGGAGCAAATTCACCACCATGTCAAATAGGATTTCCCAACTCCCAACTCCTTTCATCGTCCAATGCATGCATCAGCGTGGACGAAGTCTCCACATCATTGCTCCCTCGTTATCCATTCTTCTCTCTGCATTCATCCCATAACCTTCTCTTTCCTCCTCTAAGAGGAGAGTGTCTAGGGCCCGCTACTTGAATTGGTAACTGGGTGAGGCTGGCGTTGCCTTGACGAGTGTGTCCTAGAGGCAACCCGATAGAGACGGCGGGGAAGGCAAAGACGGCGCATATTTCTCGTACTGCTTCTGAAACCAAATAGGCATTGCATCCCAGTGAACTTGCTCGACAGTGGCTCCAGCTTCAAGTAGTAAGCTAGTATTTGTTTCATGAAATGGCCCCCAAAAACTAAGTCCAACAGCGTGAGATAACGGCGTAAACCCTTTCCAATCTTTGGCGTTCACATCTGCATTTGCTTTCAGTAGTATTCGGGCTATTTCCGGACTCTTTGTCACTGCCCAATGGAGCGCCGTCCAGAGGGAATAGGGTTGGGGTGCATTGACATCTGCCCCAAGTGCAAGTAGGTGGCTAATCATTCCCTTGCTTCCATTACGTACTGCCCAATAAAGCGGTGTGTTTTGGTCTGAATGTCTTTGTAATTGCCCTGGCTTGTTGATGTCGGCCCCGCTCTCAATCATCATTGTCACAAACGCCTGGTTTTCTTTATGAACAGCCTTAAGCAATTTGGCGCCAATTGGTGCACCACTATTGAACAAAGGTTCAAATATAGCTCGGTGATCTTTATTAATGGCAGGATCGAATGGAGTCTGCGAATCACGGGTTTCTGTAAGAACGCTTGCACCCCTAGAGAGTAAGTCGCGAACTTTTTCAGTGTCTCCTTCACTCGAAGCCTCGAGTAATTGCAGGTCTAGCTCATTTTGAGAACTCTGAACGTTTGCGATAAAGTCTTCGTAGAATGCTCGGAGAGGCTTTGAGGTAGTGGTGTCCCGTTCATGCTTCTTCTTCAGGTGTTTCCACAGGTATTCCTTCCCCAACGTCGAGACCCTGCAGCCAGGAAACTTGCATTTAAACCTTGGTCGAGATGATCGACGTTGATGGTTTTGACGATGACGATCAAGGTCCGTTTTGAGGCCAAATGCACGCGAGCAGAGGGAACAAAAATGTGGCCTATCGTGCTGTTTCCGATGGCGACTGCGCAATCATTTTGTTAACGATTCTGAATTTGCACGGCTCCTTTTGGAGGTCATACTTGTAATCCATACGCATCGCGAACTTCTTGGAGCAATCCTTGCATGTGAAAAGTTCTCCAGCTCCTGGCTCCATCTTCGCCACAGCCCGGAACCTTAAGAAATCGGCTTGGGACAAGGCTGGAACTTGCGAGCGAGCAGAGCGACTTGATTCAATTGAGGTATTTATTCTCGCCGGTACGATAATTCACGTCGTTTGGCCTGTTCAAGTTGACAGTACAGGTATCTCATCTTTTTGGCTGCTCAATCGCAAGGCACGGAGTCTGATTACGGTGTTCAGTTCATTTGGTGGAGGCCTAGTGATCAAATTTACAGGCTTTACGGTGGCAGACGGAGCACCAAGAGAGAGGTGAGGTGAGATCATAAAAGCAGCAATAGGGCGTGAACCACGTGGCGGGGGGCGTAGGGCGTAGTGCGTAGGGCGTAGGGCACAAATCATACACAAGACAATGGGCCACTGCAGCGCAGATTTGCTACTGGAAGATTGGTTGGGGGCTCACCGCCGTTTCTACACGATCAAAAGAAGCACATAGATGCCACCCATTCTCCAAGAATTAACATCCTTCAAGAATCATACGTGCTACCTTATCAATCGGCTATGGTAGGAACGCAAAGCTTCTTCGTGGCCTTACTCAGATAAACCGACGATTACTGTGCCATCTTCGACGAGAAGACATCTTGTTGACCCTGCAGCCAACAATCCCTCACTTTCGAACGATGATGGAGCAGCACCAAAACTCAGCTACCGATGAATATGCCTACCAGCACTTAGATGATCAAGGTTTCCAAGATGAGCAGAGAGAAAGGAGAAGCGGCATCAATGCCTCTGGCAGGAGGTGAGTTTTTTTTTTTTTTAGTCAGCTGACGTATGGAGAAAAGGCGCGCAGACAGCACAATCTGCACCATCTCAGACAGCGAACGCTTATTGGCTGAGATCGATGCTCTCAAGGCTCGGTGTCTTACCCTAGAGAATATTGTCTTCACTCTCGACTTGGACAGAGCACATATGCCATCCCACATCGGGGGTCCACTAAACCTCGATGCACAACACACCCATCGTCCTTTGGATAACTTAGGCGGCCATGGATATCAGACTTCGAATGACAACCTCTTCCAAATTATGGACCAAGCCATTGCCGTACCTACCATGGCCAATGATATCAACCCAGTTGCCCTCCCGTCTTCTCTTAATATTGCTCAGACTGAGAATTACATCAACAATATGGATCAAGCCACTATCAACGAAGACCTGCAAGATCTGTTTGGTCTAGATGCCTCAAACATCCCTTGGTCTCATCCGTATGATGTTGGAATGCATAGTTCCACTGTACAGACGGACTTTGCTGCACCCCAAGGTGTTGACGCTCCTCCGCCTGTTAGTAGCTTCAGCTCTGATGGTACCACTGTGGCAACTCCTCCTCGCTCCATGCATCACTGCCAGCATTGCATGAGAGCATTCTCCCGGGCCGGAGATCTACGTCGTCATGCGCTCTCCCACAACCCAAATGCCACTCGGTTGAGCTGCCCCCGGGCTGGTTGTGGACGCCAATTCTTGAGGGTGGATAAGTTGAAGGATCATCGTGCTCGGAAGAATCATTGAGCCATTGAATTGAGAAAAACTTGTGCTGACAAGTGTGACGCTCAATATGTGGCTTTTGATTATCTGCGAGTCGACTGGATTTGGTTCCATGCAGGGAAGGTGCGAGGATATTGGATACTGTGCTCTTCACTTTTTTCATATTGCTGTGCCTTGTGCTCTTCATGAATCTGTCCTCGAAAGGTTGTTTGCGCATTTGACCATTCTTTAAGGCCCTATAAGTTTTTATCCATGTTTGAAAACACTTATTGTAACTCATTTCTCTTGGTAGAATTTTACTTAGCTGAGAAATTCTAGGGTTTAAAGGAAAAGTTGCTGGACCTGTATTCAAGGGGCATTGATAATCTGAACCCATGATTTAGTGTAGCATCATGGAGAGATAGACAAGTACAGTGGGCGCTAATGCTGTAGTGTTGTTAGGCTTATGAAGCAGGAAATCATACGAGCACCAATGTTAATCTATTTTGCGGTAAACAAAGACGCCAGCAAACTGCCCTCAAAGAACTTCCTATCCTTCTCCCATCCCTTGATAATGAAGTCCCTTCCAGCGGTCATCCCAGCCACAATCGCTTCCGGAGAAGCCACCCATGGGCCTCTTTGCGGACGCCTGTTGTAATAGCCGACTAGATGAACGCCTACATGGATGGCAGTCCGAAAAGCCATGTAGTCGCTCAACTCGCCATAGCCATCAATAACCCCTTCCATGACTGCCAAACCCGTGTCAATTTTGTTGTATACTTTCCGCTCACACAGGTCGCCGACTATTTGGCCGAGATCGTAGCATCGGTGGCCGAACTGAGCGAATTCCCAGTCAATAATGAAGAGCTCGTTCGTCCCGTCTGAAGGTGGTGGCTCTCGCCATCCCGTACTTGGGATTAGAATGCTGAGTTTTGGACCGTTAGCAGGCCAAATGCAAGTTGATTAACCATATAAGGGATAACACGTACTTCCCAGACCAAAAGTCTCCGTGTATCAATCCCAAATTCTCGTCGCCCTCGGTCGGTAGCTTCTCAAACTCCTTTATCATGACATCTCGGATAGTTTCCAAAGTCTCCTTATGGCCTTCCAAAAGCTCGGGGTAGTTTTCCAGGGCCCTGAGAAAGCCGTCGTAGGTCAAGAGACGTTTGAGCTTTCGCATGGGGTCGTCCTGTGGAAGCTGCGCCCGGAGAGCAGCTCGCTCGGGTGCCGAAGCCCACGTATGGAAGGACCTAAGCCAAGACCCAAGATTGCGGCCGATTGTCGTCCGGCTGGATTGCGGGAGAAGGCTGTCAGCGTTGGGCGAGAATAACATTGCCTTGAAACCAGTGGTATTAGAGAAATCTTCCAGAACCTGGGTGCTGGAGCTAGTCTGTCGATTATACAGGTGAAGACGGGGTGCCTTGATCACTGTGGTCGTGGTGGTGGGAGGTGAAAAGTCGGCGACTGAGTTAAAAAGGGACTCTTCAAATATCTAGCATAGGATACAAAATGTCAGCACTCTGGTGTATCCCGGAAAACAAACTAGGTGAAGAAACTACTACGTCAAGGCTGGTGCAGGAGGGGAGAGTCCATAATTACACAGCGCTTAATGTCGAGCGGAGAATCCCGATAAGTGGCCGCAAGATCGGTGGAATGCTTGATTATGATGCTACTAGCTCTGCCTCCATTCTGGAGGGTGAGGGGTTGAGCGAGAACGCCACGGTAAACAAAGTTGCCCGGCCTGGTGGACTGCTGCGTCACGGAGGTGCAAGCATATGGAGTTTGTGACAACTGCTGCAAGATCTGCACGGGCATCGCGTCATTCTCTGCTTGCTGAAGCTGCGCCATCGTGTCAAGAGCTGGATGGATATGAAAAAAAGGGAAAGAAAATATATTCGAGAGTGTGGATTGTGGTGAAAGGTGGGGGAATCAGGAGTCTGACTGTTTGAGAATGTTGAGCTAGCAGGAGCTGGTCCAGTCTCCGGAGATTGTTTTGTCTTGAGAGCACCGCGTAAACGTATACGACGCGTCTTCAACTTTGGATTTTATGGAAAATTCAACTTTTTCGCAGTAGAATATAGCACTCGTGGCGCAGCAGATTGTCACCTTCCTTTTAGCATATGTACCCCTGTCTCTTTTGCGAAAACATGACCTTTCGAGTTATATAATATACCTTATTCTAGGTCCTCTTCACACCTTCTTCATCTTGGATTAAAAAAGAATCTTCTCAGTAAAATCAACCGTCGTGGGCGTTTTTAGCTATGGATTTCGCAACTTTTATTCACAATAGCTTTTAACGGAAAGCGCGCGATCTCATATAATATTAGCCCCTGCCATAACATCTAAAAGCACTATAACGATGGGCTAGAAGGGAGCCACTAGGCGCTAGAGGTCCAGGTGATCCTATTTTGCGCCCTTACAGAGAGTTTCGGGAGTCGATTTGAATCCTATTCATCTGAGCACGTGACTAATTACTGGTAGCATTGACCGAGAAGCCCTGCAAAACCCATCTGGCTTATTTAGACCTAAGAGGAATATATTGAATATAAGAACTTTGACATCTTACAACTAGCTAGCAGTATCAAATGCGTTACATTGATACATAAGGGACTTGTGCAGACATCTATGAGGAATTATTTTGATATATTGCGTGCTACATTTAAATTGCGCTATCAAGGTGCTACGCAGACAGGCATCCTAGATACTAGGGCTTTTCCCACTTTAGGTTCTGCCTCATAATCTTTTTATTTCAACCAAAACCTCTCTAATTTGCAGGATTTGCCAATCTGGTCCCACAAAGCTCCACGCATGATATCCGAAAATCCTGGGTCATCTTGCCCAGGCATTCCTGTTCCTTGAAGCTCCGAATCAATAAGCCAACAGGCTCCAACGAACAAGTAATGTCTCCCAGACTTCCTAAGAACAAGCGGAGTCGAAGATCCTCTTGCCACAACAATAATATCACCTACTTTTCCCCAGTACGGTCCCCAACTTGGTATCGCCATTCTTTCAAGTGGGGTTTCCAAAGATGCGGCATTATCCTCAATAACAACGTGTCTTCTTTCAGGATTGCGATCGTAATTAATCAACTTAATAGTGTCGTACGGTGCTCGATGTGAATCCTCCCATATGTGGGCCGTATGGACCGCGCTCACGACGCCAACATATACCCCTTCCATGAAATTATGATCGAAAGTCTGGATTTTTGCTCGCGGTCTGTATTTCATATAGTTTGTTCTCGAGCGACTGGCGTCGAAGGACGAGAAATATGAATACGCAGTCATCGTTTGCACAAAGAGTGTCTGCTGGGTTGTCCAGTCTGGAACCCAAGATGGAAGATCGGTTTCTGATATTGATGACAAGATTGGGCGGTCTGGTGACTCGACCCAAAGAAAGGGATTTGGCGATGTGGGTAGGAGGGCGTGCATTGTCAAGGTGAAAATCGTGCGCTTTGTGGCGTTGTAGTCGATGGGAATAGAATACTTCAACGCCGCCATGCCGAGAAGCGCATACACACCGTCTCTTGGATCAGTACATTGCTGAGATCTGAAGTTTTGCAACGTGATTTGCAAACTCGTGCTAGGCTCATCTCGTTTTGCGATCATCAATCGCTGATGGCTAATCCTCTCCACAGGCTTCCTGTCGGCCGCGAAGAGTACGTTTATCGGTGAGAAGCCTCCAAGCTCTTTCTTGGACTTGAGCATCACTTCTTTAGTTGCGTTCTTGATCTTCCAGACTGTTTTGCTACTGTCATAAGCCTCGAAATATTGACAAAGCTCATCAAATGCGATTTCGATTTTGCCGATATAAACTTGTACACGTCTGTCATGTAGAACTTCCTGCAGGATCCATCTCCTATTCCACCAAGCTCGTTCGATGAACAGGTCATGACAGGCCTCCAAGTTCTTCTGGAACTGATCATTCGGCATTCCAGAAATTGAGAAATTTTTCTGCTTTAGCTTTCTGCAAAATTTAATTGCAGCTTGCGCGCTGCCTTCTTCTCCCAGCCAGACCACAACACGTTTGGAGTTCAGATAAATATCTCGCATCTGAGCCACTTGATGGTTCTTTTCAATCACGTGGCTCTGGTCAATACAAAGAGCATCAACCCAAAGTATCCTTTTCTTCTTTGGCAGTCTGATGTGACGCAGAGCGAGCTCTAGGTTCTTGGTGACTGCTTGAGACCGTTCGTGGATAAGGACATCTTGGGTGACATTTGGGTTCCCCCAAACGTATGACAGCGCTTCATATCCCGGACTTTTGTCTAGTGAGGAATGAAATATCTTGCATCGAATCGGAGCTGTGAAGTTCTCGGATGGTAAGAGATGAAGGAGCCGGAACTCTCGCCTTTCACGATCCAGCGATCTGTAAAGCGCAAGAGCCTTCTCAGGCTCGAGTACGTCCTTTTTACTCGCAATTTTGCGCCGTGCTTTTGCGAGGAATTTTTTGATTCTGTTTGAATCCATATTTGGCAAATATGGCTGGAATTAGCTGGGCCGGGCCAAGGACGTTGGAGTGCCCGAGATATCAGAGCAGAGTTTTCCACATCGGCTTGGGGGATACTGGGACTTCGTCGATGGCGGCTATGGGCAGCATGGCAGGTCGTGTTCCACGTGTAAAAGGTTTGCAAAATCGCTTCGTCAAACGCTTAAACTAAAATATGATCTTCAGAGAAGACTTGACGAGGTCAGTGACAAAACAGTGAGGGGAAAAGGGGAGCGAACGACACTAGTCTCAAACTAGGAGATCACCGAGCCCCTGAGCTAATCCTCGCACGGACCCTCCACCTCCAACGCGACTTCGAGAAAACGAAATGCAGATATCAGCGCCAACTCTTGCCATTTTACCACAACCTGAGAATCTACTCCGATCACAATTGCATTGCATCCCCTCCAATGAATCTGATTCAAGAACCGAGCACGAACTTCTCTGATTGACCAGCATCCCTCAGACCACCCCTCCAACCGCGACAATGGATCAAGCAGACATCCCTGCGCTCCTCTCACGGCTCTCCAGCGATGAAGATGCTATGCGCAAGATGGCGGTCTTCAAGCTGCAGTCCTCGATCAATGATCCTTCCTTCGCAGACGTCTTCATCTCCTCCGGCGGCCTGAACATCCTACGTCGACTGATCATGACAACTGGCGGAAACACCCTCGCATACTCCCTACAATCGCTGAGCCGTCTGCTGGAAGTCGATATGGGATGGGAAATATTTGAGAGTTCTGGAGCAGGCGAGCTTGTTGAACGGGTTGTCGAACTGATCGTCACGCATCCTTTAGTCAATATTCTCCGAGGGGCAATGTCGATACTGGTAGCGATCGTCTCGCACCCGCAATCCGCTCGAGGAGCGATTCGAACACCTGGGGCATTTGGATTTCGAGCTTTGAAGCCCGCCGTGGCTGTATACCCTCAATTCTTCGAGATGGTGGTTTCACAGCTCAATTCGGCAGACCACGCGCTGTGCGCAAATGCCCTGATGTTGCTGAATGCCTTGATGCGAGACGCGATTTCAACCGACACCGGAGGAAAGGAGACACTTAGCAAAGTCAGTGGAACTGGGGAGGAGTGGCCGAAGTTCATAAAAAGGTTGCAGGATTTGGGGGTCATAAAGGCGGTATACATTCTGATGCAGAGCTCGGCATTACAAGACTTGGCACACCCGCTGTTGGAATTTCAAGCATTGACGAAAGTTCTGCTGCGGAAGTGGAGAGACGTTAAGGTTGACTTGGAGAAGCCGGATCACAGAAGGGCGTTGAAGGGTTTGCATCTCGCCAGTGCACCCGAGAGAAAAGAACACAACGTCAATGGAACTCCAAAACTGGACGAATCCGATGGAGGAAAGAAGGGAAGCAGAAGACATAATCCAGAGAAGTGGCGACGGCTGGGATTTGAGACAGAAAGCCCAGCATGGGAATTTGAGCCAACAGGCTTCCTTGGCATGATGGACCTTACCGACTACATCAGAAAGCAAGAGGATGGGTTTCAAAAGCTTCTCTTAGAACAATCTTCGCGACCATTACACGAAAGATGTCCTATCGCGCGAGCGAGTTTGGCAGTTACTTTGATATTATATGAGCATTTCGAGGTCGACAAGTCGGATGTGGAGGACGCAAAGAGCTATCTTGTGTTGGATGGCATGAAGAATTATGACAAGATATTCCGCCCTCTGCTGCTGCAATGGTCGAGACTACATACAGCAAGTCTGCAGTCGTTTTTCAGATTATGGAAGTCTACTGGTGCAGAGCAGGATGACTTTGACAAGGTGGCAGAGTTGGTCCGAATATTGATCGAGCAGGTAGTCGGGCAAGCATCACGTACGAAGGATATACAAGAAGTTGAAGAAGAGCTTTCGGAATTTGAATACGGCCGTCTGCGAGAACTGCAAATGGAGCTGCTTGAGTTGACGTTTGAAGACGAATGGGGGCAACATTTACACCAAGTACGAGACGAATTGAAACATGAAGCCTTGCAGTTTGTCAAAGAACAACGGATACGATGCCTTCTCCAGGGGGCTTGGTTTCCAAGGACGGTCCAACACAAGAACTCCACAGAGGACGGGTATTCAGGGAGAAATGGAACGACAAGAGGAACATCATCCACGGCTTGGCGCTATGTGAAGCTCTCCCACAATCGTCGGTATCTGCATTACTCGGATTTTGATGCACAAACCAAGCAGGAACCGCTCCTGGATGCTTTATCAGAAAAGATTGATTTAAGCACCATCAGTTCGGTCGTTTCCAATGTCTCGGCGACGAACGACGAAGATTCGAGCATCTCCAGCACATCTACTTTAAAGACTGCGTCGCAAGCACAAAAGCCAACCTCAACGACGAAGATCACCATCAATAGTTTTGTCGGAGGGGACAGCAAGTCGCATTCGAACGGCGAGCCAACCGAGCGAGCAATCCTGACATTGATGCCTCCAACACACAGCCTTGCTTCCGAATGGCTAGATGGCCTTCTCATGCTGTTGAACCAAGCTCCAATCACAGCAGAGACAAACAAGCTGGTCACCTTGGTCAGCGAATATGGACTGAAGATTAGGTTGCTGAATGTTAGGCTGGATGATGGATTTGCTGGACCTCCTGAAGGGGCTGGCGTAGTCCCTAATCGGGAAGACTTGGACGATAATTATTATTACGAGGTATAGATGTGCGAGTTTGATATTAGCGTGTTTCTGATACCCCCGGGTTTGGTGGCGGATATTGTACAATAGATGTTTGGCGTCGTAGTATGTCGGCCGCTGTCAATTCGCCCACTACTTCCTCCTTTCGCTCTCATCCGAAAGTGATACATTCAAGCCGCATGCGTGATTACCGAACTCGGCGTGCTCATAGGGTCTAAAAAGCCCAGAAGGTCTAGAGTTGGTCCTCAATGCAGCTCCACATTCGATTCATCCTCCGCTTTATACTGCCTTACTATTTAGACCCAACACTGCAAGCAGGCATCTCTCCCACATTTTTCGAGTCCCAGTGTCCCGCCATCCACGATAGAAGGATTCGCCGGCCAAACGCCCAAACCACTCAACCGCCCACCCTTACCCCACCAAAATTTTAGCGATTTTTCAAAGTTACTGGAAAATTCTGAAAACTTCACAGAACATGAAGAATATTCTAATTATCACGAATATCGTGTCTTTTCTTCAAAGTTGTGGTGTTAAGGCCTCCAAAAATGAAGTTAAGCGGTTGAGTGGTGTGGGCGTTTGGCCGGCAAATCCTTTCTATCTGGGCACTTACCTTTGCACACGTGCGACGCTAAAAAGTGGCCAATCACCTACCCTGCGAGGCGGTCTGACATCAGCTACTCGCAGCCCGCAGAGGCTTGCGCATGTAGCGTCTATTTTTATCAGCTTTTTGTGTTGCCACGAGACGCCCAATATGCGTTCAATTGTGGAGCTGAATTACACGTCTTGATTTATGCTCGAGTGTGGCCATGTCAAGGATCTCCCATTCTCCTCTTTCTCTCCCTTGTCTCTTTTCGCTCTGCATCTTTTCGTCAAACCGATTCATCAATAGTGATGTCTGGAAAACCGGGTGCAACATCGGAGCAGATCACGCTGACCGACATCGACGTCGAGCAGCGCGGTCACGACAATTCGTATCTTGAAAACCAGATTGTTCAGAGCCTGTCATGGAAAAATGTCACCGTCGTGGTTCCAGACAGAGAGACCAAGCAGCCGAAGGAGATTCTCAGCGCAATCAATGGTGAAGTTGCTGCTGGTAAGTGGGCCACAGAATTTGCGACCATTTCGACTGGATGCTGAATGGTTACGATTTCAGGTGAGATGCTGGCAATCATGGGACCTTCAGGATGTGGCAAAACAACTCTACTCAATGTCCTAGCTCAGCGTGAAGCCTCAGCCAAAGCCAAGGTTTCTGCGACCGTCTGCATCAACGGCCAAACTCCGCCAGACTCAGCTTTTCGAAGACTTTCCTCTTATGTCGAGGCCGATGATGCTCTCATCGGATCACTCACCGTAAAGGAGACATTGTCTTTCGCCGCGAAGCTGTCTCTGTCCGGAGTAGTGACAGCCACCGAACGAATCCGGAGAGTTGACGAGCTTCTTCAATCTTTTGGCTTGATGAATCAGGCAAACATCTTGATTGGTACCCTTGTCAGGAAGGGCATCTCCACAGGTCAAAAGCGTCGATTGAGCGTGGCTGCACAACTCATATCGGCCCCAAAGATTCTCTTCCTCGACGAGCCAACTTCGGGGCTGGACTCCGCAGCTAGCTACAAGGTCATGTCATATGTCAGGAACGTTGCAAAGAAGAACAAACTGATTGTCATTGCCTCCATCCATCAACCAGCCACCAAGACATTCGAGCTGTTTGATAAGCTTCTGCTTCTTTCTGGGGGCAAGACTTGCTACTCAGGGTCGATCGCTGATGTCAAGCCTTACTTTGACAAGATCGGGTTCGAGATGCCGGTGCAAACCAATCCCGCCGACTTCGTGTTGGATCTCACCAATATCGACTTTGAGAGCGACGGTGATGTTGCTCAAGGAAAGATTGCCCAACTCCAGGAAGCTTGGGCATCCTCGCCCACCGCACTCGATGAAAAAGCTCGCATCGCAGCAGAATACAACTCGACTTCTGAGCCCCTAACACTGGCAAGTGAACCCATGCATCGAAGATACATGACTGCAACCTTGATCCTCCTGCACCGCTCCTTTATCAAGAGCCACCGCGACGTCGTCGTGTACGGCATCCGCTTCGGAATGTACCTCGGGCTTGCCATAATGATGGGCACAGTCTGGCTTCGGCTCGTCCCCATCCAATCCAACATGCAACCCTTCACAAACTGCATCATGTTCGGCTCGTGCTTCATGTCCTTCATGGCCGTCGTCTACGTTCCAGCCTTCTTGGAAGACCGCATGGTCTGCATCAAGGAGCGCGCCAACGGCATGTATGGCACAACCGCCTTCCTGCTCTCCAACTTCCTCATCGGACTCCCCTACCTCTTCATCATCGCGTTCGTGTCCTCAACTTTCACGTACTGGATGACGAATTTCAGACCCGATGGCCAGGCGTTCATGGTCTGGGTCATGTGGATGTACCTCAATCTTGTTGCAGCGGAAAGTCTGGTCGTGCTCATGTCTTGTCTTTTCCCCAACTTCGTGGGTGCCTTGGCACTTACTGCTATGGCGAATGGGATTTGGATGGCTTGTGATGGATTTATGGTGCAGCTTCCGGCGCTGAATCCGTTCTATAGATATGTGTTCTCGTATATTGATTACCAGGCGTATGTTTTTGGTGGCTTGGGTAAGTTCTATTCTGCTCCAGTGGTTATTGGCATTCGTGGCGTAATGATGGTCTCAGATGCACTATAACTGTGGGAAGGTTTGGAAAGTTCATTGCTAACCCGAGTACAGTTGTGAACGAGTTTGGGTATCGAATATACAAATGTGCAGAGACTCCAGATGGGTGCTGGTGCCAATGGGATACTCCACTGAAATCTCAATGTTTGATTGAGGGAGTCGCAGTGTTGAATCAGTATGGGTACAGGTTAGGCGAGACATCGAAGCATGTGGGGATTACACTTGGTATTATCTTTGGAATGAGATTGATGGGGTGGGCTGCCATGCAATGGAGAAAGTAATTGGACAACTGACGTACTTTTCATGTGCTGGATGATTAAGGTTAATGAATTGTGCAATTCTTTGTAAGTTACTAATATCTTTTCTCTGTTGTGGTTGCTATTCACATGTTTATAACTACGAATAACTACGAAATCGCTTGGAAGGTGCCGAGCCGAGTACCAAGAGGCACTCCCGCCCGCCCCAAGAAACTCAAATACCCTTCGCAAGACTAGTCCTTAGTTCTACGCCACTAAAACATGTCGATCATAACCCCCAAAAGAATAAATTGGCGCAGAACCCCAACTCAGTGCTTCATAAATTATTTCTTTATACTCACCAAGTGACTGTATCTCTCCCCTTCTTCGACCCAACAACTCAAAATGTAAACTCTCCTCTCCTCGCTGATCACTAGCCACACTAATACTCCCCCAGGTCCATCCTCACAACCCTCGGACTCCGTACCCTCTCTCCAGGAGAACCACAATCACCAAACCTAGCAGCAACTTTCTTAATCAGTAACTTCCTCTTCGCGTACGCGCTCCTGTCTACGCGAGGTATTAAGCGGCTTTATAAATTCGACCATAATACATCCCCAAGAGAAGATGTTTCCAAATATGGGGAAACGTTGGTGAGAGAAGGGAAGCTGGATCGGAAGACATTGGAAAGGGTTAAGAGGTGGGAGAGCGCGCATGGGAATACTGTTGAGGGGTACAGCCTGTTTATTGGTGGTGTGGTGAGTTCTCCCCGTCCGATCCAATGAAGTTGGAGGGGAAACAAAATGAAGATGAAGGAAATGGGCTGAAATGAAATAGTTGCTTGCTCTTCATGCAGGCGTTTCAACGCAGAAGCTAAATGGCTTGATGATATTGTATACGTTGGCCAGGGTTGCGTATGCCGCGAGCTATATCCTGATTGAGGATGAGCGGGCTTCATTTTTGAGGAGTGTGCTTTGGTGGACAGGGAATACGAGTTGTATTAGCATGATGGTTATGGCAGGGAAGAGGATGTAATTTCAAGGTATCGTTTTCATAATACTTAGTAATGTATCTATAACTAGGTATCATGAATCAATTTTCGCTTTCTTGTGCATCCCTTGCAGTTAGTATCTTGCCGCTCGTGCTCAAGCGCTGATCACCCTCGGCTCACCTTCGGCTCAGTCAACTCGCCTGCTTAACTTGAGCACCCTAACGAGTAAGCACTCTGGGCAACTCACTTAAGCACCATAAGAGTCCTGAGCAGCTCACCTAAATAGGCATGTTCATCTTAACCAAGATGTACTAGCGGACCTCGGTTAAGGCGCGTTCGAGATTTATCAACTCTGTAATAAGACGTCAGAATTACAGTTTCGCTCCAGCGCCATCATATAGAGCGGTACTGAGACTTCTTAAGAGGCTAATACAAGCAATGAAGTCGCCGATGGAAAACCAGAATGCAAGGGTCACCATATTCAAAACCACCGCGTCCTCATTGAGGATCAACAACCCCGAGTCCCTACGATAACAGTCTCGAGTCGCAATGTCACCATTTGTCAGTGCCATTGTGGAAGCTCAATGGTCCAGCGCCCGCCATCACACTAAGCAGTTTGTTTGTGGGGGATGAGACTCGTGATTGTGTGCTGCAACCAATCAAGTATTGTGGCCAGCACTGCCCCAGCACTGCCTCCACTAACCGTACTACAGCTGGGCGTCGTCCAGGTGGCATCTTGAAATTCATAAGGGTAGGCTCAGTCTCCATATTTCATATTTGTCTTCGGGGCGATTAGATTCGCGACTGCCCCCGACTTCCATGGCTTTTCAGGCGTATAAATACGAACAGTTGGATAAGGGGAAGCAAGAGATTCGTCTTCTTTTGTTGCATCCGTCCGAAAGACATTCTGTGCAAGTGCTATGTACCATAGCCGTAGTTCCTCTCGAAAATGCCCCCCCTTACTACGCCCTATCTTACTGCTGGGGTGATGCATCCACCCAGGTTGCCATCAAGCTGCAGAACCATGGTTCATCATTGACTTCGCGGCTCTTCGTCACTTCGAATTTATATTCTGCGCTGAGGCGGATCCGATCTAAGACTGAGTATATACCGCTCTGGATTGATGCCGTATGCACATAAGTCGATTGATACCAAACAAAACACCTCGGAAACTTGAGGTTTTGACCTCTGTTTTCTGAGGGGTTTCGTTTTGCGTTAACCGGATTAACTATCTTCCGCCTTCTCGTCGCCACCTTTCGCCGGTGTTACCCCGAATCTAAAATAAGCTATTCCCAACTATTTCTATTCCGTTAATAGATCTTAACCCTATTAACTATAGAGCGCCGCCGTTGACCAACCGTGTTAGAAAAAATATTGTCTAAGATTACCGCCCAAGTCATACTCAACTTTTTTTTCGCTAGTTCCGTTTTAGTGTTTGGACGTGAGCAGCTGCCGTTTTAACCTGAGCCGAGGGTGAATATTCGCCTGAGCAACCTGAGCCTACAGTAGAGTTAGCCCTGAGCATGCACTAGCAAGGGAATTACTAGGTCCCTCAGTGCTTTTCTCACAAGGATCAAACACAAGAACAAGCTGCTAAACAGGAATACGCCATTGATAAGGCTACTAACTCTCTGTGACAGCCGAAGGGGTTCGATTACACAATGGGAGCCAGAATAGGTCCCCTTGAACACACAGGTGGGGAGCCAGATTTGACCCCTCGATTCTAAAAATAGAGTGAGCTTTGTCAGCCCCTTCATAATGCCACTTGTCCCCATGATGTGCGATTCTAACCCGGCCCTATTCTGTCCTTGATTTTTTCTTCCATTACAGTCACTGCAAAATCGGTTTCGTTCTATTTCGCATAAAAATAATGTGAGCACAGACCATCTACCACTTTTGGCGGATTGTGGCTTGTGCTCTTCGTAACGGGCCGCTGGCTGCCGTAAACAGTTGCTGCATGACATCCAGCTACTGTATCATTTGTACTTAGAATCTAGAGGGGTCACATCTACTCTATAGAGCTTCTTCCATGCCAAATTTCATATCTAGTAAAACAGATGGTAAAGCTAAAAATAGTGTATTTTCTAGCTACAACTAGATTTCTTCAACATCCAACATCCGGACATCGCCATCCTTATCGATATCCAGCATTCGGGCATCCTCATCACCGCCCACTACCGCCGACATCCCTATTTTTGTTTCAGTCTCCCTCTTTCACTCTCCTACTTCAAGCCTCCCTTACCAGTGCCTACTCCGACATCGTCCCCCATTCCGCTCATATCCGAATCCATATCTCTCTCCTCCTCCATTCCACTCTCGTTCTGCTCTTCGCCTTCACTTCGTTCTTCCCTCTATTTTTCTCTTACCGTCCACCCACACCATGGTAGACAAGAAAACCGAACAGAACCTCCTCCAATGAGATAAGGCCCCTTCATATACTCGTGGTAGGGGTAAATAAACCCTTGAGCTGTCACTATCATCACGAGCCTCAGCCAGGGCGACTGACCAACTATATACTAGAGATCCTGCGTTTTGTGGAGAAGAACCTACTAGAACCACCCTACAGCCCAGGGGTTTATTTATCCCAACTACCAAGTATGTTTTGTGTTGTTCCCGAACCACCACCAGGTACCCCGCAAATCTGACTCAGAGCACACGCGCACGTACTCGGTCAAGCACACTTGTCGTGTCGCTCGGCTATTGGCTGATCTTACGCTAACATCCCAAACAGAAATATCTAGAAGGCTTGGCGAAAAAGAATACTGCCCCCCTAGAACGCTAGAACGTGGCACGCAGTGTTACTTCCACGGTAAAAGTACAAAAACATGTGACTCAACACTTTTTGTACGCACTCCTATAGCCACTCCACCGACTCTAGAACGTAAGTTACAGGCAGACACGGCCTCCTGCTGGTACAGCAAGATACGGCAAGACACGCCATAGATGCGAGAACCTGAATAAGGTCGTGTCCAGCCAGCCGTACCCCGCTCATATCCTGAGGCATAGTGGCAGTTATCACTTGCTTCTTTGATTCAGAGTATACAGAGTATACAGAGTATACAGAGTATACAGAGTATACAGAGTATACAGAGTAGAGCAGCGGCTTAGCTTCCTATTGTACTTAAGTACCTACACACAATAACCAACATGCCATTCAGCGTCTGGAGAGGCGCGAGAGCTAGAAGCGGCTTAGCGCCTAAAGTCAGCAGTTTCGTCAGGGTGATTAATAACTTGTTGCACAACGAATTGTTGCACAATTACTTATTACACAACAACCCGTTGCACAACCACTTGTTATGTAATAACTTGTTGCACAATGAACTGTTGTATAATAACTTGTTATACAACGACTTGTTGCACAATTACTTATTACACAATAACTCGTTACACAACTACTTGTCGTATAATAACTTGTTGCAAACCCGATCAGCCGGGACCAATTTATATCTGGGGGCATTCCAGAATTCTGGGATTCCCAGAGCCGCGGGAGCGCTGTCCCGCTGGACGACGGGTATGGCTGGACGACGGGTGTGGCTGGTCGACGGGTGTGGCTGGACGTAAGCGCTGGACGAACAGAAACCGCTAGGCTGAACGGATACGATTATTATGGTAAGAGTTTGGTCAGGCACTTATGGCATCAATTAGAGTAACTCGGGCCAACTAATCTCGCTTTATCACGTGACGCTTTAAGCGAGCTAATTATACGGGTACACGTGCGCTTAGAGCTTAATTACTCCGTGCTTACGCCCTCACCGCTCCTAATTTAATCCGATACTACTATCCCCCCCCCGTAATAATTATAGTAGGACCCTAAATAACACTACTCCTGCACTAGCCAACTCAAGGGTCTGCAGCCAATAGAGAGTCTCGAAAGCACCTGATATAGAAAAAAAGACGCTCGAAGGCACCTGATATTTCCTAGTTTAGGGATATAAACGAGGTTTCAAGGTGGTGTTACTTGGGGTCCCACTTGTAACGACGAGCGTCACGTGCACGGTTCAGGGGGGCCCCCCCCTGAACTAGGGGGATTCTAGCTCGTGGCGCGGCCGCACGGGCTAATTTCCTCTCATTTAGCTAGCTCTCTCTTCTCTTCTTCTCTTCTCTCTTTATCTTCTTCGTTTCCTTAGTACTAGACCTATGGAATCGATCCTTTTAGCCTGCGTACGCACTCCCATATGCCTCTACTCAGCTTGTGATCGTCCATGTCGTTACACCACTATAATCATTACGGGGGGGGATAGTAGTATCGGATTAAATTAGGAGCGGTGAGGGCGTAAGCACGGAGTAATTAAGCTCCAAGCGCACGTGTACCCGTATAATTAGCTCGCTTAAAGCGTCACGTGATAAAGCGAGATTAGTTGGCCCGAGTTACTCTAATTGATGCTATAAGTGCCTGACTAAACTCTTGCTATAATAATCGTATCCGGCTGAACCTAGGGCTTTGATCGATGGTGAGAGAACGCGCGATCAGCGCCAACCTACTCGGATAATGCTTGGAACGGCAATTTGACAAGATATCTGGTATGGACCCTCTGAATGCAATGTCTGCCATCTACAAGAAGCGTTGACTGAGTCTCGCAGCAAAGTCCCGCGACCTTTCAGTCGCGCCAGCACGCAGCACCGCGGCGACGGCCATCACAACTGATGCAGAGTGTCCCTACTACGCCTCACCCTCCACCCTCTCCTACCAACCTCACACCCTCCTCTCTGACGACCTCAATCTCTCTTCTTCCCAAGTAGATGTTTCAGGACAACATTGCTGTCTTCTTGAGGGAATGTGTTGCGAAATATCTTTATCATCTTTTGCTATCAGCTCGCAGCTCCGCCACACTCTGAAAAGTCTGTACTCTTTCCCTGATATTCCGATGCCTTAGTCTCACTCAATCAATGATATCCCGAAAGCATTACTCCGTCTTCGTGTGACGAAATCCCGTCAATTTTCATTCCGGCCTTGCAGAAAATCGATAGCGAGGAGGGAAAGATGGAAGGCACCAATGGGCCCTGCGCAATGGAGTGTCTCCAGCCAAAAAAGCACCGGCTTAGCATTTCAGCTCCAGACAATATCTCCATGAAACGCCTTTCGCCGCGGGGCAACTTATGCCAGAGGTGTGAGATCATATCATGGTCAAGTCTTGCTAAAGAGAAAATCAGCAACGGACCGAGGGGAAAGTTGATAATACAGCTGAGCGATACACAGGATACTCACGAGGAGCTACGGAACTCCGAATGCAGGATGTGTCAGTGCCTATCGATGATTAAGCCGGTCCATCTAGATAGTACCAGATGCCAGCTTCGAGCTTACTCTGCTCGCTATATCTTTGGGAGAGTCAGGAAGAAAGCACTGCTCTCCGACCTCGTAGATAGCGTAGTTATAGGGATAGCTCCTCGAGGCGAATCGGTCGCGGCCTGTTTTTCGAATGGCTTCTTCGGTATTTCAGACACCTACCAGCAAGATTACGACTTCGGTCCTCGAGTCATGTCGGATGCGATTGACTTCGAGTTGGTCAACGGATGGTTGCGCATGTGCAAGGAGAAACATACAAAGAAGCGGAAGGATGGCATATACTGCAGAAGAGACGACTGCTCTGTACCGGAAGGGTTTCAAGTAATCGACTGCATTACTGGGTTAATTGTTCCTGCGCCTCTCGGATGCACCTACGTCGCCCTGTCCTACGTTTGGGGAGACTCTCAAGCGAGTCCACGAGCTCCAGACGCAGACTCATTGCCGGCTGTTGTTCAGGATAGCATCCTCGTCACTCGGTTGCTAGAATATCGGTACCTATGGGTTGATCGATATGTGAGTTGTCACCCTTACTCCCTTGAGGTTGTAAATGATACTTTAGCTAATAGTGGATTTATAAGTGCATTGAACAGGCCAGCGAGAGTAAACACGTCCAAATCGCACAAATGGACAGGATATATTCGAGTGCATCAATCACTATAATCGCCGCGGCTGGGAACGACGCCGAGTATGGTCTGCCCGGAGTTGGATCTCGTTCACGACAGAAGCAGACTCAGATCACGATCGGACACGCTATACTCACACAAATCTTTCCTTGGACATCAGAATACCTACTCAAGTCCACATGGGCCACTCGAGGCTGGACTCTTCAGGAAGGCTACCTATCGAGACGGAGACTGGTATTCACGGACCACCAAGTATCCTTTCTTTGTAACGGAATGTTTGCCGCGGAGTCTATAACACAACCCCCGCCAGCAATGAATTCTTACGGTATTACTGCCTTTCGCAGAGTGATGCCTAGCAGTCCACAGTCATGGTACAACGGCATTTCGGATCTATTGGCCGAATACACGACAAGAGACCTTCGCTACGAGTCGGACATCATGCTTGCCGTTCTCGGAATGTTTCGAGCACTCTATCCTGACGGGGGTGGCCATCTATGGGGAGTCCCTCTTTCTTCTTTTGGCGAATGTCTCCGTCTGGACTGGTGTCATGTTACCCTGTCCAAAAGACGACCTGGCTTTCCATCCTGGTCGTGGGCTGGATGGAAGGGGGAGGTCGAAGTAAACAAGTACGGAACCCTGAGAACATGCATACATATACCCGCTCCCTCAGTCTTCGCCGGTCGATCCATGATTCACCTAAAGTATTTGGATATGTCGGCCATCTCATACACGCGGTCAACAACTGCTCCTATACGGCTGTATGTTACGGGCCGAATCCTCCACCTGTCGTTTAAAAGGATCAAATGGCCCAACAATCTGCGGTCCAGACCTACTACCATTGTTCGGTTTGAAGGAGATTACGACTACAAGCTCAGGGGAGTTGACGGCCTGCACTCGCCGTTGCAAGTCACCCAAGAAGTCACCGCCTTGGTACAAGTTATTATGGACGACGGCTCCACTCCGGACGATGGAATGCTGGGACTAGCTCTTCAGCAAACGGCAGGAATATCTGTTGCGGGAACCGGCTCATCGGGCCCGTATTTGTCCGGCGGTACCGTTTTTCACTCCATCATTATACTCAGGCAAGGCGACGGCTGTTATGAGAGAGCAGGCGTGATGTACGTCAAGCCATTCCAGGACAAGACGCATGACAAGGATTCTATGGTGTACAACCCAGCCATGGCTTTCACCGATAGCTCAGGCAAGTACCTTGAGAAAGTCAGTATGGGAACTATAAACGGCTTTCAGCACCTGTGGTACCGGGAGGCGTCGGAAGCGACAATCATTCTCGGGTAGGTGAGAACCGGCGAACCGAAGAGGCCTTACCTACTAGGACTTTGAGGGAGCTGAGCACGTTGGGGCTTTGAACTGAGAATAGAAGTGATGATATTTACACTGTCTATGGCAGTAGGGGCAGGTTTTATTGTGCAGTAGATGCCCCTATCCTGCCAAACGCCACCAGTTGCCTACCAGGCAGTTACCTTAGTTACCTGATCTGGGATCCAACTGAGCACGTTTAACATGACTCCGTTTTGACCATATTGTAGACATTCTCGGGCAGAATGAGTTGGATCCCATATCACGTATCACAAAGTAGACTGATAGGCAGGTATGCCACTTAGGATACTGCCTGTTAGGCAGTCAGTGGCGCTAGGTAGTATAATGGTAGTTACCAGCTACAAATAACTGTACTGCTCTCATAGCTAGTTAGTGATAATATCACTTGTACTCCTAGTTTAGAGCTTCAACTGAATGTCCGGATCGTGTAGTTCCTTCCCGATTATTTTAAACCACCTATAATCTTATCATAAATACTATTATCGTGCCGATTCCAATCTAGTGCCTTGATCGACGCTGAAGACGGTCAACACCACGCCACGTCGGCAGGCCCCTCCTCTACTCGGCGAAACTCCCGGAATGAATGTCCTTGAGGGCAGAGTGTCTTCAAGGCTTGGAGTCATGTTCTTTCTTGATAGGACTTTTTCTCTAGCGCTCCGAACTTCGAAGAGACTCCGACAGACGCAATTGAGCAGGGGGGAGGAGCGGAAGCGGCGATCAATAGCGCCGAACAAACGATCGACAGCATGGCCAGCACAGCGGTAGTTCTCATTGCAGACTGATTTCCTGGAGGAGAAATGGTTGTAGAACAGTGACACATCGAGTATAACTTCATAGACTTGCGAGTGAGAGACTTCAGAGGTCCAAACCGTAAAATCGTCTCGCCACGGTGTGCGTCTCTCCACCCAGGAGGAGACGTTATGTCCAATAGAAGAGTCACTTTACTTTCGTAGATATGAGTGGCAATTTAAGCGAGCCCAGCAGCGCAAGTGAACTTGCCCAAAATGGCTCCTACACCCTAAGCGGAGCTACTAGCTATAGTAAAAATGTTTTAAGCTATGTCAGATAATTCCTTTATTCGGTGCTGCTTAGTCAAAATTCATCACAGGTCTGGTGTGAGCGGTGGAAGGGTCTTAGCGGCCCGAGGATCTGCCGGGGGTAGACAACGACTTGCTGGGTTCTTTCCACTGGTATGATGCACTCTGTGTGAATCAGGAAGACAATGCCGAAAGAGGCCATCAGGTGATGCTCATGCGATATATCTATTATCGAGCTGACCAAACTATCGTATGGTTGGGAGAGTCAGCTAATGGCAGTGGGCTAGCTTTCGGCCTCATCAGAGCGTGGGCCAGAGCGTGGGCGAGAGCGGTATCTGCAGCAGCTGCATATGAAGATCTTGAGTCCTCTCTTCAGCAATGTCTGTTCGCGTTCAAACCAAAGATGTGTGTTGGAGTAATAAAACTTTTTGAAAGGCCGTGGTGGGAGAGAATATGGGTGTATGTAACTCACAAACTCTTTCAATTTACCCGAGCAAATAGTCTAACATACAGAAAATTTTACAGGTACCAGGAGTACGTGCTGTCAAAAGAAGTTATCTTCTGGTGCGGTCCAGACACCCTCAACAGCGAACTATTTCGAATTGCTATATGTACATGGGAGCAATTCATGTCGGATCAAGGAAAGAAACGTCCCACCGCGGAACTCAAACACACCTACACAGATTATATTCTGAAAAGTAGTAACCGCTTTCGCCGATTCGATTCTCACCGTTTCTTGCGCAGAGCTGAGGAAGGCCGGAACGCAAGACAGAGGGGCTACGATCTATTAGATCTTATTTACCGCACAAAACATCTGAAGTCTACCGATCCCAGAGACAAAATATATGCTCTCCTAGGACTGGACGAGTCGGGCGACATTTCAGTCTCTCCGAATTACGATGATTCGATTTCAAAAGTGTATACAGACTTTGCAATTGCTTGTATCGAAGCCAAAGGGAACCTCGAGATCTTCTACAGCGCTGGGATAGGACATGTGGTACAGAACCTGCCGCAACCTTCGTGGGTGCCCGACTGGCGATTTTTGAGTATGAAAGGAGATAGTCTCAACCTCTTCAAATTCGATGCTTGTAGCAACCGAAAAAAGAATTGCTTCATCGACCCAAGCCACTCGTTCATTTCGGTTGTCGGAATTGCATGCGATGCAGTGAAAGCCACTATTCTTCCAGAAGACAAGCAATATTTTAGGAATTTGCAGACTGAGCTCAACGAGATGGCAAAGCTTGCTCTCGCGTGCCCTCAAAATCATCCGGCTGGGATATCACGACTGCAAGCATTCTTCAGAACCACCATTGCAGATGATACTGGTCCCGGATTTGGAAGAATAGAATTCAAGGGCGCCCACGAGGAACAAGAATTTGTTGACTTAATAACAGGTTTCATGGTAGCTTCTGGGGGATTTCGCCCGGAGCAAGACCGTCAAGACCCGACTCTTTCCGAAGAAATAGAACGACGGGAAGAGACGTCCGAAGACAATCATCCACATGCGGCGCATCTTCAGTCACTTTTGGACGAAGAGCTGGCAGAGCCAACTGTGCAGACCTATCAAGAAAATCTAGACCCGTTCCTAGCTTCTTTCAATCCGCTTGGGAAGCTGAAGTGGCCATTTCGTATGAGAAGATGTTCTGACGAGGAGGAATCGAAGATAAGTGTTTGGATGGACCGTTATACTATGACGTTCAGAAGGAGTTTCTTCATTACAGAAACAGGATATATGGGCCTTGGTCCACCAATGATGCAGGCTGGCGATAAAATCTGCATAATTTATGGCTGCCATATACCTATGGTCCTGCGGGAAGTCGGAGATTCACACCTTCTCGTTGGTGAGTGTTATGTGTATGGAATGATGATGGGGGAGATGATAGCAGAACTTGAGGCCGGAAAACGTACTGAAGAGAGATTTCATATCAAATAGATATTGAATTTGGAACTCCTAGAGTATTCGAGTTGCGATAATTGTGGAGCATATTTCTGAAATTATGCTTGCAGCTGCACGTCCGAGCGTGATTAAACAAACAAATGAGTGATTGTCCCAAGCGCCCCGGCAATGATTCGTACCTGCTGATAAACTCCGTGTCTATCTCACATGACCGAAGGTTAACTGGCTGCTGGAATATCGGTGTTCAACTTGGAGCAACGATTTTGCAGCATTTCGGCGGGTGAGTATATCGGCAGCGTCGTGGGGCCTGAAGATGATTTGGGCTCCGTAATAAACTAAATTTTATATAGTTCAAGACTCAAGATTTTTTGGAATTAAAATAAGAGGATAAATTAGTTTCATGAATTTTTTGAATTAAAACTAAGAGGGTCCTTGAATTTCATGAATTTCAAGATTCCCTAGGCCGTAGGCTCTAATATTCCGTAGGCAGCTATAAATAGAAAATGTTAGTTTGGGAACGCCATGCATGAAGAATTCAACGACGAAATAAGTGTGGACAGAAAATGTGGGGCGGCGCACGGGTTGGCAATAAATGAAAGCCTCTTTGGCTTGGGGCTGCCGCAGTCGCTGGCGTGACGCAGCAGTGCATATTTTTCAGCTCCATCGTTTCTTCTCATAGTGTAGCTCTCAGATCAAACTTCAGTCACTCCTGCTCTGCGACTCACAAGCTTCGCAAATAATTATGTCTGACCAAAACACTACTCAAACGCTGATATTCACTTCTCAACCTGCTCACCCGTATTACGGCGTCTGGACTGATTGGTTGTACGGACCGGTTCGGGGGGCGACCTTGACTACCTCGCGCAACTACAGTGGTCTACTGACAGCCTTCATTGCCCTTTTGGTTTCCGCTGCTACTGGAGGCCTTTGGAAAATCTTAGTGTACATCGCCTATCATTTGCGAGCTCAAAGGGATCGTCGAGATGGCTTGTATCACCAACAACAAAACCTCATCCGAAATTCCGCATCTCCGAGTGGGGCGCTCATTGAACTCTTGCACCTGACTTGGGCCTGGAGAAGGCATGCGGAGAGAGCCTTGTTGAGATCGTTACCCATGGGACTAAGTGCATTGCTTTGCCTTGTGTTGTTCACACTTGCGGGGATATTCTCATCCATTGCCATCAAAGCCCCAGGAACTGATACGCTAACCCGGAGTTCTTCTTGTGGTCAATGGATGGTCAACGCAAGCGCCGATAACGTACTAAACCTCGTTAATATTCTAAATATAACATCCGACGCTGTCAATTACGCTAGCATTTGTTATACGTCAGAACCGGATTCTTTTCGATGCCAGGTATATACTCAACCAACATTACCATTTACCACGGATACGAATCCTCCCTGCCCCTTCGCTTCTGAAATGTGCTACTCTTCCGACGCAGTAGCTGGCATAGTAGCATACGAGCTGGATACAGGAAAGCTGGACTCGAACATTCATCTCGGGATTAACGCTCGACCAAAAGACCGAATCACTTACCAACGGATCACAACATGTGCTCCCATTAATACTACCGGCTTCACCACAATAGAGCAATTAAACAACCCAGACGGAACGAATAACTCAGATACTCTAATCGAACGTGTTTACCTCGGGGGTCTTTATTCTGCGAACGGTACTGATAACTCAACATACGTTTACAATAACAATACTGGCACATACGTTAGAGGGTACACCCTTGTGTAAATTAATCAACTCTCATATAAGAATCAAGCAAGCTAACAACCTCTAGCGCCCTACCTGATACCCTTTTTGATCCAATTCCTGCCCTCAACCGCACCGACGCGGATGTTTCCATTTTTCTTCTTTCGGGTAATGCGGTACAATACGTCAACCCTGTTAGAGATATTTGGTTTCTGACTGCAGCATCTCCGGCTTTTGAAAGTGGAGCCACCGATAATGGATATACAAGTGCCCAACTAGTCAGCGTCTTAGGTTGCGCCGAGCAACATCAAATCTGCAACCCCACAAACGAACAGTGCACTGATCTCTCACGCCTTTCCGCTATGCTAACGCAAATCAATAATATTGGTCTTAACACACCGCAAAATGCCATTGCCAACTTCCTCCTCGGGGAATTCTTCTATGACGAGATGGGCGCGATTGTCTACTATCTTGGAGCTACTGCCCTCCAAGCCCAGCAACTTGCCTCACAGGGCATTCAATTGAACCTTCCTAGCAATCAATGGGCAATTGAAGTCACCTCCTGGTTTACTTTTGGTCTTGCACGTCTCCAGCAAGCCCCGATTAACTATGCAGCCGGCTCGCCTGGAACCTCGATTTACGGCACTTACATTATCCCAGGTGACCCTAACCTGTGTACCAACCAGAAAGCGCGAAGTACCTCTGAAACTGCCTCCTTCTCCGTCCTTGGAACTTCTGTCGTGACCGCTGTCTGCATAGTGCTGATCCTCGTCAGTCTCGTGCTTGACCAGGTTATGAACTTTATCCAAGAGCGCTGGAACCGCGGTGGGTATCGACATAGGCAATGGCTGCTAGATGGCAAGCTACAGCTGCAGCGCCTCGCGTATGAGAATGCTCGGATCGGCACCTGGATCAAGGTAGAGGACAATATCCCCGTCACGACCCTCGGGGATCTGTTCGGAATGCCAGACGAAAGTGATAGAGGAGATCCGACGGAGGATCCCGCAGTTATGGCAGACAAAAATATTAGCTTTACGGCTGTGGGGGAGAAGCAAGTGCAAGTGGAATAATTTTGCAAGTATCGCGAAACGGAGAACGAAAGCTAGTCTTAAGTTTAGAGGGTACATCGCTGCGAGTTAAGCTTGGAGTTGGACGTAATTTCAGAAGAGAAGATTAGACTACACTCAACAAGCAACTAAAGTAAATCTTTCGACATCATAAACTCGAAGATTCATTTAAGAATGGAAGATGTCCATCACGTGCGAAGTTTCCACCTCCCGCCCCACGTTCTCGACACATCCAATCGCCATCGCAGCGAAATTCAACCAAAACAGCCGCAAAAGCTATATCGAAAAGGATATCGCTTAATCCTTATTTATTATTTAAAACTCCCTGCGAATTGTGTGACTCTTTCAAAAGACCCTTACTAGGATAGTAGATCGCGCTATGAGTAGGCTTTAGGGGAGAAGAGGTGTGACCGCATAGGGTAAAAAAACTATTAGAGGTAGATTAAATATAAATATCTTTATTATATAGAATATAAAGCTAAAGAGGGGAAGAAGAGAGTAAGAGAGTAAGAGCTAAGCTATATATATAAGAGTAGTCTAAGAGGTTATTAGGGTTATTATACTTAGTATTATTTTAAGGTTAACTAAATATACTATTATTACTTTATAGATATTATAATACTAAAGCTATTATTCTTTTATTTAGAAAGTTTAAATATACTAACTAGTATAAAATAAAGATAGGCTTAAAGCTACCCTTTATTCTAGAGGATAAAAGTGTAACGACGAGTGGATCACGTGCACGGTTCAGGGGGGCCCCCCCCTGAACTAGGGGGATTCTAGCTCGTGGCGCGGCCGCACGGGCTAATTTCCTCTCATTTAGCTAGCTCTCTCTTCTCTTCTTCTCTTCTCTCTTTATCTTCTTTGTTTCCTTCGTATTAGGCCTATGGAATCGATCCTATTAGCCTCGTACGCACTCCCATATGCCTCTATCGAGCTTGTGATCGCCCGTGCCGTTACAAAAAGGATTAAAAAGTGTTTAAGAACCCCTAAATATTAATTAGGCCTCCTTCGCTTTATAACGAACTTGAAATTATATATAGTCGCAGCCTAGTGCTAAAACTAACCTGTATCTCGTTTCCACTAATTGCAATTCCTTTTTCCCTTTAATCCAATTCATGTCAGCAGAGCTCAACTTTTGGGTTTCAACTTCCAGCGTTAAAGAGCAGAACAAATATCCTCATTCTAAAGTAATCGCCTCCAACCTTGTCTCGGAATATATCCCTTCCCCATTCATGATGCCGTGAACATATACAGGTCCCACTAAAGTGAAGTTTCCGCTAGATAGTCGCCGAAGAACAACCGGCGCCTTCATCCCCGGCAAAGCCCATATTTCGTCCCCGTGTCTTAGACATTCAGACCCAAGCCCAAGATACTTCTTCTGCGTGAGAAGCAGTCTCCTGCAAAAGTTGGACCCCCCCATGAAGTCCTCGAATTTCTGGCCATTTTCCGTCATAGGATAAAATGTCTCCCACATCTGCCTTCCTGGGTTCTGTGACTTCTGTCTTACGAGTGGTTCAACATAAAGTCGATGAAACTGATCTATGGCCATAATGGCTCCGTCAGGGTCGATCGTTTTGAGGTTTGCTAAAAGCTGTAGGCCCTGATGGAGCCAGGCGGTTCTTTCCTGGTGGGTCATACCCCTTTCTTTTATGTCATTGATCATGACGATTCGAGTGAATAGGTAGTTCCCAAAGGAAGTTCCACAACTGGTAGGCGCAGGATACTCGTTATCTATTTTGTTCGCATTTGCCAGAACGGTCCTCCAAAGCACTTCTGTCAAGCCTTCCCCGGTGTGATATGGCATCGGGAGCTCCAAAGCAAGCTTCAGCCAATCAATTACATGACGAGAATCAAGTCGATGATATGGAAGAGCACTGTTAACGATGACATCCAGATAGTATCCTCGACAGTGAAGATGAGTCAAGCCGGTAAATGTCGGAGGCTTAAATTTAACTTTCCCTGGAGCATTAGAAACATATTCTGCGACCATTTTGGGAGGGTTTAGTGACATCGTAAGGTCGAGAGCCCAAGAGGGTAGTCCTGGAATTTTACGGAGCGTTTCGTCATTCACAAACGAAAGAACGTCCAGGTTGTTATCGGCTAGTATGATACGAATCGTAATGTCTGTGAATACATTTTCTACAGTATTTGAAGCATCGTAACTGGGTATAATAGGTTCGAGTCCGGGAGTTCTGCTCAAACGTAAGTTGATACCGTCTAGCAAGGCATAGACCCGATCACGAGGATCAGTTGCTCTCATGGTTCGAGCTGCTTGGACGCTAAGCAAGAGAGGATGTATTATCTTCTGATCAAAAGCATCTGGCCAGAGAAATTGTCGGATCATCGATAGAGCATAAGGGCCAAGTCCAGGAACAGCATTCGAAGTAGTAGGACGATACATAGCCGGATCAGAGATTGAAGAGTTGGACAGTGTGATTATCTGAGGAGTCGACCCCGAATTCTCATGGTTCGGGAGATCCTTCCTAATAACCACATTGGCATATGCATCCCTCCAGTCTTCCAAACGGACGAGCTGGTGGCACCAGTCTGTCAACTTTAACATGCGAGAGACCAAATATATATCCACCCACGGAATCACATCTGGACCACATAGCACAGTTGTATAGCGCGGTAAACAGAACTCTTGGATTATCCAGACACGGTGAAACCAATTTCGCTCAATGAAGGAGAGAACTATCAGCCAATCATCGATGGTTATCATCTCCATATCGAGAGCTTGGTATGTCTCCCAGAAGATTTTCGGATCGTGATTCCTCATAATACTGTATTTTTCCTCAGGTATTGCGGCCAGATATTTGATCAGCTCTAGAGCCTTGGCTGTCTTAGGGAGGCTACACCCAAGCCACACGAAGACTCCTTTGGCAGAAGCATAGATCCTGCCCATTATAGCTACTTGTGCATCTCTTTCCTGAATGTCTTCTTGATTGATACAGATCGCATCGATCCAGATGTAAAATCTGCTGTCCAAGGGCCATTTTCGCGGGCCGTAGCATCTCTTTATGTGGTCCAAGGCGTCAACCAGGTTGTGCGTGACCATAACTTTGGTCTCGTCGCATCGAATAGGGCAGTTTCTCTCAGAAGTGTACTTTCGACTGCAAAATGCCCCTTGAGCGATGTCCTCCAACTCATAATTAGGCTCTGCGTACGGGTTGCCCCATGTGTAAGATAAGGCCGCAAAAGGCGGGGCCTTGTCCAGCTGAAAGGTTTCGAGCCTCCCATAGTTATCATCGCTGCTTCCTATCTCCAAATTCAACAGCCGAATAGATGTTTCTGTCTGTAGGAGATCGTAATGATGGTTCGCGAGCTCATGAGGGCTAGCTTTGGTAGAGATTGACATTTCGAGATCGCTTGGTGGCACTGCAGCCTGCCGAAAAGTATCTTCGAGATAATTTTGCCTTTAGGAATAGCCCAAGTATAGTCTCATGATAATACCGATTGCGTAATATTAGAGCAGGAGATCTGGGTGGAATGATACGAGCTCCGTCAACCCATATTTTAGACTCCAAAATTATGGATGCCTAAGAAGCAATTATTTGAACTTGTCACGTGGTTCAATCACCCGACTTCGATGTGAACATTGTGAGGCGATCTTCGAGCCCATCATCATAAACGGTGCCTCGAAATTTCAATTTGAATAAAATTGACTAGAGTCAATAGATTAACTACAAAGTATTCCTATAGGCGACATCCCAGCTGGGTACTAGTAAAGTATCACAGTATTAGGCTCAGAAGCGGAAGAGAAGAAGATGATCTATTTACTATTAAGGGGCTCGTCCCTTAAGGGGATTAGCTAGACTAGTAGTAGCTCCTTCTATTAGGATCCCTAATATCTCCCCTAAGCTAGCCTAAAAGGGGCTACTCCCGTAGCCTATATATAATTACTATAATATAAAAGTAAAATAAATAGCTATATCTAGCCGAAAAAAAAGAAAACTTATCTAGATATCTAAATCTATATTAGGCTTATATAAAAAGAGAATTACCTAGTTAATTAAGACTAGGGTTATATAATAAGGTATATTTAAATTATAGAATAAAGAAATAAAGTTAATCCCTATATAATTACTTAGATCCTCTATATTTATTATTATCCTTAGCTATAGAATCCTCTTAATTATATTTATCTACTTTAACCTCGTCCTTAAAGTTAGGTATAGCTTATATAAGATCCTTTATTAAGTTATAAAGTTATATAACTAGACTTATAACTAGGCTATTCTTATTAATATAATCCTTAATATACTTAATAGTCTTATTATTAGTTTTACCCTTACCTAAGCTATAAAAAGTAGAAATAGCTTAATAGTATTTTTAAATAGAGCTAGAGGCGAGTAGTATATACTTTTAGATATAGCCTTCCTATATTAGAGTCGCGTATAAGGTAGTTACTAAAACTATTAAGAGTTTTATTAAGTTACCTTTTAGCTTCTTAATAACTAAGGTCTTCTTAGTTAACTTAGATTCCTTTACTAGCTTAGGTTCCTTTTCTAGCTTAGATTCCTTTAGCTTAGTATTAGTCTTAGGCTTAGCTTAGTAAGGGTCTAGGAATATAGATTTCCTTATACTTTAATAAATCCTATCTATAGAAGTGAAACTAATATCCTTAATAACTAGTCGCACGCCCTTATACTTCTTAGAGGTCGGGCTTAGCTCCTCTTTAATAACGCCTTTAGGATTATTTATAAATTTTTACTTAAAGACCTTTAAGATATCTTTATATAAATCTAGGCATAAGGCTTCCTTAGTCTTTCTTAGAGTATAAAAAGAACTAGGCAGTTTCATAATTAAGTTAACTAGCTTAAGGAGCTTCTACTAAAGAATTAAATCTAAATAAGGATTATAAGTATATCCTTAGTATATAGAGTAGATTAACTTAACTAGTAGATCCTAAGCCTAGTTCTTATAAGAGGTATCTACTACTATCTTCTAATCCTATTTACTAGCCTAGTATAAACTCTTCTTAAGCGGTTCTATTAAGGCTACTATATACCCTATTTAGTATATTAAAGTCTAATCTATAGGCGAAATAATTTAGGGAGGTAGGCTTAGGGATATCTTATAATACGAGCTAAAGACTATTAATAAGGTTATAGTTATTAGAGAACTCTTAGATAACTTAGTTTTAGGCTATATATAGAAGCGGACCTAGTTATTTAAATAGCTCAAGACTTATAAAGGTTTTTAGATAAGCTTTAGCTAATAGGTTTATTATATTATTAAGCGATTTAATAATAAAGTATTAGATATAATAATATATATTATAATAGGCTACTAGGGCGAGGAATATAGCTATATATATAGATCCGGATAGTAATATATATTAGAATAATTTAAAGGAGGGTTCCGCGTTATTATAAAACCTACTTAAAATATTATTTATAACTTTATTAAAATCCTTATTAGTAAATAAATCCTACTAATTTTAGTACTTTAGTAAGAGGAGGCGGATAACCTAATTAGTTACTATAAATAGGCTTAATATACTATTTAGTCTTAGTAAATATATTAACTTCTAGTGTTTAATCTTATTAAGCTTATTAAGGATAGCTATTAGGGCTACCTAATCCTAAGCTAATATATTAATAAAGTACTAGTGAAAATTCGCCTACTTATTTATAGTAATTATACTTAAATTAAATCCCTCTCTTCCTAGGAATATTATATTATTAGTTATTATAAGAATATAAGCTATATAGTTATTATAGCTAAACTTTCTATTTATTATAAGGAAATTCTTATAAAGAGCTCGAGGTCTATAAGCCTAGCCTTAATAGACACGGTTAGTAAATAGTATATTATCCTTATAGAAATCCCCTAAGAAGTAAGTAATAAGGTTTAATCTTAGTAGAGTATTAAGCTATAGAAAACCTAGGGTAGTATAGTCTATATAGACTTAGACTAGTACTTAGACCACTATCTAGCTCTTATTATAAACGAGTATACCTTAATTCTTATTAAGTATAAGCTAGTATTTATAAAAAACGAGAAGATAGCTAGTAGATAATAGTAGGGCTTTATAAAATATTATAAAGGCTTAGTCGTTTCTAATTACTATTTCTATACTTATATTAAAACTATCTTTTAAAGCCTATATAGATTTATCCTCTTTTAATAAGTCGCGTAGTATATCCTTAACTACTTTATTAATATATTAATAAGGATAGAAGTTATAATCCTTTATAGCTAATAGCTTAGCTTAAATAGCTTAGATATATAGTAGTTCTTCTATATTATAGCTTAGGAAAATAAATAGTCTATTCTTATTCTTTTTTATAGGCTTTAGGGGGCTCGTAGATTCGAATTCTACCTTAATCTATTTTAACTTTATATTAAGTAGTATATTAATAAGGATAGGCCTAAGCTACTTATATAATAGATATAAGATTATAAGATTTAGTAGAATATATATTATTAGATTATATTATAATAGGAAGAGGATTATAATATTTAATAATATATTTATTATAGGATTATAAGATATAATATTAGAGGAAAATTAATTTTATAAGTTTCGTAAATAAATAAAGATTATTAGTCTTATAGCCTTATACTAGCTTAGTAATACTAGCTTAGTAATACTAGCTACTATTAACCCTAAAAATCTTATAATAAGAACATTACTAATATTAATAGCTAGCTCGAAGATCCTTCTTAAACTTCGCGACTAGGTCTAGTATATTTTCTAATAATAGGCTTCCTAGCTACTATTCTTATATTATATAATCTAAGTATTTTACTAAGTACTATAGTTCTAGCTAATAAGATTTAGGATTTATCTATTATTCCTTTTATAATAGTCAATTAATAATATATTTCTCTTAACTATTAACTAGGATTAGGCTAGGCTTTAGCTTTTCTCTCCTATATAGATTAGGAAGCTTTAGTTATAAGTATTTAATTAAGATTATAGGATAGATCTTAAGCTAGGCTAGTAGTTCTAACTTATACGTGAGATTATTAACTTTATATTTAATCCTAAAGGGCTCTTCTTTAATAAATAAAAGTTTAGTTATATTATAAAGGATCTAATAACCTATATCTATTCCTTTTATAAGTTTTAAGTAGACTTTATTATCTTTATATAAGGTGACTAAATACTTCTTAAGGTTATATAGTTCCTTTATCCTAGCTTAAGTAAGGATTATAGTGTCTCTAGCTTCGTGTAATATATTTATATAATCTTTAATAAAGTCTTAAGCCCTATTCTTTATTAAAGGTAACTAGTTATTAAGATTAGTCTAAGAGTTAAGGGCTATCTTTAGCTTCTTTATATATCTTAACTCGAATAGTATTATACTAGTAGATTTATTTAGTAATATATTTAAAGTTAAACTTAGTATTAGTAGTATATCTTCTTATTTACTCTAGTTATAATATCTAATAATATAGTATTATAATACGTAGATAATAGTTTAGTTAGTCTACTTAGATTAACTATCTACTTATATATAGTATATAGTTATAAAGGTAAGTTATATATTTATAAGGCTATATAGCTCCTTTTAGAAATTAGAGGTAAAATATAGATCTTAATCCGAAATAATTATATCTAAGAGGCCTATCTCGTAATATAAGTTATAATAATAGGCTTTAGCCTACTCTTATACTCTCTAATCACTATCCCTTAGAATAATCTAGATCTATTTAATAAGGTAATCTATAACTATTATAATTACGTCGTGTCCCTATTTTAATATAAGGAGTCTTATAATAAAGTTAATATAAATTATAAATAGTTATATTATTAGAGGCTAGATTAATATAAGTAGTCTAAGAGGCTTTTAATTATCTAGTTTAGCTATTCTATAAGTAGAGTAGGCTCTAATATAGTCTATTAGTTATTTCCTTAGTTAGAGGATAAAAACGTAATCCCTTAAGAAGTATAAGGTTCTCTTAATACTAACGTGAGCCTAATTATTATAAGTTACTTAAAAGACTTAATAATATAGTTTCTATAGGATATATACCCTCTCCTAATCTAATTCTAAGGTCTTATAAAATAAGAGTTTTATACTAGGATCTAAATAAAAAGCTTTAAATATAGTAGTAGGTTTATTAATAGGCTCCTTATTTTAATTAACTATAGCTTAATATACTTTTCTAAATCCTTTATCTTAAGGTAGCTCTTAAATAATAGATTAGATAAATTCCTAATCTAAGTATAAAGCCTAAGCTTATAATAGGGGATTACTTAGACTATTGTCTATAACTCTTTAGTATAGGCTTAACGTTTAATTAAGCTTTATTACTAGTAATAGTCCCTTAGAATCTAGGACTTAAGATATACTAAATAATATAGCTTACTATTACGCGGTCTTATCTAATAGCTTAGTTACTTTATCTCTATATTTAGCTACTTAAGTTATAACTAGGAGATAGTTCACTTATAATACTATTATATTTCCGTTTTTAGCTTTAATATATATTTAATAGCTACTTTTCTTAGCTTAGGTAGTCTCGAAAGTATATCCACGTTATTATATATCTTATTAGCTTAATATTAGATATTTTTTAATCTTATATACTTTACTAGAAAGAGTTTCTAGTTTATAAGTTAAGTACTTTTTTAATTAAGTAGCCCTTAATCCTTAAAGGCTTCTAGGATTACCTCGTAGTTTATAAAGACTATAAACTTTATACTATTAATATAATATAGTAGTTTTTTTAAAGCCTAGACTAAGGCTATTATCTCGAGTTCTATGCTCTAGTAGTTTCTCTTAGCTAAGGTAAGGGCCTTTAATAAGTAAAGGATTAGTTATTTCTTATTATCTTTATCCTATTAGTATACTATATATCTAAAGCTAAACTCCTTACTACTATTAATATAGAGTAGGAAAGGTTATTAGAAGTTAAGGAAAGCTAGGATTAATATATTATATAATCTCTCCTTTAATATCTTAAATATAATATAATATAATATCTAGTTATTAAGTTAAATAGTATTTCCGCCTAGGTTTTCTCCTTTTTCTATTTCTTATAAGTAGCTATTACTAGAGGCTTAATAAGCACTAATTCTAAAAGAGGGATTAGGGTTAAGTCTATAAATATAGCCCTCTTCTTTCCCTTTATAAGGGCGTGCCTAAAACTAAGTATCTTTAGCTTAATAAGGGGGCTAATAATAGCCGCGTAGTATACTATAAAGGATTAGTAGTATCTAAAGAATCCTATTAGGGTTTTAAGCTAAGCTAGGCTTATTAGAAACTCCTAGTTCTTAATCGCTTTAATTTTGTCTTTTAAGGTACTAACCTTAAGTCTAGATATATAGTAGCCTAAGGCTTAGATTAAAGGCTATATAAAATAGTATTTATATAAAGCTAAGGTAACTCTAGATTATTCGAGTAAGTTAAGAACTATATTTAAGTTATAGAAGTATTCCTCGACTATCTTAGAGAATATAATAATATTATTAATATATATAAGAATAAACTTCTAAAAGTATTTAGAAAATAAATACTTTATCTAATATTAAAAAAAACTTAGTATATTAGCTAAGCCTATTATAGCTATAGTTAGCTATTTATATCCTTAATATACTATAACTATAGCTATCTTCTATTAATCCTTAAGAGCTAATAGCTATTAAAAGAAACTTTTTATTAGATCTAAGCTAGAGAATATTATAGCTCTACTAAGAGTACTAAGGATAGTATCTTATCTAGGAAGTAGATATATATTAAGGTTTAACTTAGTATTAACCTAATAAAGGTTAATTACTACTCTAGGTTTTCTAGCTCGCTATATAATAAAGGCTAAGAAGGCGGCTAGATAAGGCTAGCTAAGTAGTACTTTCTTTATAAATCTATTTATATATATAGGATCTAGGATTTAATCTATAATATCTCGATCCTACTTTAATAGATTAAAGGGAGCTTAATATAGGTTAGAGATATTTATACCTTCCTTAAATAGTACTAATATTATAATCCTATTTTTAAAATAATTAAGCCTAGGTTAAAAGAGTATACTATAGCTCTCTATAATACCTTTAAACTTCTACTTAGTTTTAATACCCTAGTAATTAGTAATATTTAGCTTATTTAAATCCTCCTTAGAGCTTAGAGGAAGCTCTAGTAAGCGGACTAGAAAAGGGTATTTATCTAGATAATAACCCTCTAGTTCTACGTCCTCTATAGGGATATTACTATATAGGCTATTAGTGAGACTTAAGAAGGTCTCGATTTTATTTATAAGCTTTAGCTTTAGACTAATAATAATCTCTATTAAGTTAAGAAAGGTCTTATAAGTTATAAACTTAAGTCTAGGATATTCTTAAAGAATTCTAAGATAAGTGCTTAAAGTAATAAGGATTAGGGCTTTACTAAAATTTATAAAGGGTAAAGGACTTAGTTTACTATTTATAATCCTATTAATAAGTAAACTAAAATAGCTTATAAATAAATCCGCTTAGGGGTAAGAATATATTAAATATCCCTCTAAATTTATAACTAGCTTATAATAATAGACTTTAATATTTAACCCTTCTCTAAGGAGAATAATAATTTATTTCTTTATATAAATAAGAGTAAATACGACTTTAACTTAAGGTTTTATTATTCTTAAGTATATATAAGGCTTCTTATAGTCGCTATTCTCGTCTTATATAATAATCTAGTCTAGGATCCTTTATAAGGCCTACTTAAATTTAAGACTATTAGGGATTAAGAAGTCTAAGCCTAAAAGTATCCCTCTTAATAAGTAATTAATTATAAATATTCTTTATAAAGGAAAGGTGCGAATCGACTTATCTAATAAGAGTACTTAGACTATAAGGTCTACGAATATATTTATCTTAGGTCCTAGGCTTATACTAGTAAGGCTAATACCTAAATCCGCTATTATTTAGAGTTAAGCGGTTAAGTAATATTTAGATAAGGTTAGCTTATTAATAATATAAATTAGCGTCCCTATATTTAGGTAAGGATTAAAGAACTTTCTAGTATCGCTAATAATATCTATTTTAGAATTACTATATAAATAATATTTAATCCTATTTATAAGGATAGAGACGGTTTTTATAATTATTAATATAGGTAGAATAGTTATTTGAGCTATTACCTTAGGCTTTAATATATTAAGATAAGTATCTTAAGTCGCTATAGATATTATAATCTTAGTAAGGTTAGGTATTAGCTTATATAGCTTATTAAGTAGAGGCTTAGTAGCTTAAGACGCTTCGTTATTTAAGTTATTATTATTTATAGATAGTAGTTAATAGTTTATTATATATTTTATAGTTAGAATAAGAGGATTAAGAAGGATAATAGTAGTTTCTATAGTATCTAAATTCGTTTAACTAATATTACTTAGATTAGGGGCCTTTAAAAAAAGATTTATAATATAGCTAAAAGATAACTTCTAATTATTAAGTAAGAATATAGCTAGCTTAGATAAATAATACTTGCCTAATAGAGTACTTTTAATTAGTATCCGCCCTTTTAATTTCTCTAATCCTCCTTAGAAGTATTAGAAGGACTATTAAACTAGATTTATAGCTCGACTCGGAAATAAGCTTATTAGTAATCCTTATATATATCCTTATTTACCTAGATAAAGTTATTCTTAGGCTTAGTCTTAATAAGGAATACTTTAACCTTATTATTATTACGTTAGCTATATTAATATCTATTATTATTATTAGATTAATTTCCTTAATCTTAGTTAGTCTAGCCTTAGTTACCCTAATTATTATTTCCTAGTCTATTATTCTAGTTACTATTACTATTATATTATTAATTACTATTTAGGGGTTAAGATTATTTTATAATACCCTAGGGATTAACTTATCTAACTAAGGGGACTAGAGCTATAGCTTTATTATCTAAGCCTAATAAGACTTTAATAACTCTTCCTAGCTAGAAGCCTTAAAAGGCTATAGTAGGGATAGGATATTACTTTTAGCTAAAGTTAGACTAAAAAAATCTAGGTTATAACTAACTATTTTAGCTTAAGGCTTAGTTTTTTAATAGTAACTTCCTTATTTCTTATAATTCTTACTTCTATACCTTAAGGTCCTTATTCTAAGAATTAAAATAGTCTCGAACCGCCTTTTATTAGGCTCGGGCTTAGTTCTCTATAGCATAGACCTTTATAGTAAACTCGTTTATTTAATTACTATTAGGATATAAGGTTATAGTTAAGGCTAAGTATAGATTAAGTTTATTATAAAGACGTCTTATAATAAGATCTTAACTAGTTTTACTAGCCTCTATATATAATCTATACTTCTTAATTAAGTATTATTAAACGTTTAAGGCGTCTTTATCTTTAAATATATAAACTAAGGTATTAGCTTTAGCTAAGGCCTATAATAGGTTAGTATAGAATCTTCTTATTAGCTAAATCTTTTATTTATCTAGGCTATATCTTATAACCTCTAAGACTTTATTATTAAGATTAGTAAATTAGGTTATAGCGTCTCCCTTTATATATAGAAGTAGGGTGGCTAAGACTAGAGTCTTATTATAAGTACTTAAGAGGTACGCGATCCTCTTATAGTAGGAAACCGCGGATAGCTTATCTAATCTATTAAAAAAGCTGATTTTATTAAGCTTAAGGCGATATATACTTTTAAATATACCTTTAGAGAGTTAGTTAATAGACTCTTAGTAATTATAATAATTTAATCTATAATAGTAACGTTTATAATAATAGCTAGCTAGACGTTTATCTCTATCCTTATTATCCTTTATTAAACTACTATTATTACTATCTAAGTAATAGTTACCCCTATGTTTTAAATAATATAGTTCTTATTATCTCGATTTATATACTTAGTAGAATTAATAGTAACGACCGTGGCTTTAGCTCCTAGATCTATTATAAGATTAATAGTAATATTTATAGCTTTAGCTTCCTAATCTATTATAGGATTAATCTCTAGATTAGTTTAATTAAGTATATCTTTAGGTATACTTATAGTTAAATAAGTATATAAGATAGTTATCCTTTAATAATAAAGCCTCTTAGTAAGGTTACTTACTATAACAAACCTAGGCTACTAGCCCCCTAGTAGTTACCCTTACTATACAACGTAGTATAGTATAGTAGATAATTAAGAGAGTAAGAGGTAGTTCTATTAAAGATCTAAAGCTAAGGAGGAAAGGAAGAGAAGGAGAGAGAAGCTATAGGTAAGGGGATATAGCTACGGTTACGTTATAGGTAATATTTCAGGCTATACCCATTTATAAGTAGCCCCTAGTAGACTGTGAGAACCGTAACGGGCTATAAGCACGTAATCCTAGGAGCGTGCCCGTGATATTACCACCCCCCTTTACGTAGAGCTCGTCCGCGAGCTTTATAATAGTTTATCCTCGTTATTATAATATTTAAGCTCGTCCGTTCCGTCTTCCTAGGCCCGTAACTAGTCTATAAGGTAGCGTAGCGGACCTAGTAAGGTCGGGTTCTATTTATAGAACTCTCTAAGCTTATATAGGTAACCTATAAAGTTAGACGCTAGGTACTAAATAAGATCCGGTTTACTATTTACCTATTTAATATAGTATTATAACTTATTATAATAGCCTCTAAAGGCTAGTACTTTATCTATGTCCTACTCGTCTTATTTATTAATTATAACTAGCGGTACTAGCTATTAGAACTAGCCCGGTAGCGGGTCGTTAGGTGCTTTATAAAGCTTATTAATTAAGATTATAGGGTATATCTTAATCGATAGGGGTAAGTCGATCTAGAAAGTATTCCTAACCTATTCTAGAACTATATATAGGCCGGCTATTTATTAGTCTAGCTTACGGCTTAGATAGTCTATACTCTATGTCTTAGTTAATACGTAGACCTTATCACTTACTTAGAAGTCTACCACGCGTTAGTACTTATTAGCTTACGTATACTAGCGTTCCTAGGCCTATTTAATACCGTTCTAGGCTATTTCCTATATTCTATATATCTGCTTTATAAACTCTATAGCTTTGTTATATAAGAGCTATTTATAGACTAAGAGTAGCTCTTCTTAAACTAGGCGTATAAAGTCGAAGCTAGTATATAGTATATAGCCTATCTTAATTTATATTAGTAGGAGTATAGTTAATTTATAGGGTAGCATAGCTTATATGTAATCTATAATTAGTATTAGTTTAGACTAGTTATCCTAGTAATAGTTAATAAATAGATAAAGGCGTTAGTCGATCTACTAGATTATGTAATAGCACAAGCGATCACAAGCTAATAAAGGGGCATATAGGAGTATATTTAGTAGACTAAAAGGATTAACTTATAGGCCTACTATAAAGGAGAATCTAAAGATAAAGAAGAAAGTAAAAGGAATTCCTGTAAGCCCCTATTTAAGTCCCTATAAGATTGCCCTCCATATCTAGTCCGACCTCTAGCCTAAGTAGGTATAGGGGCTAGGCTTGGTTCCACTATATACGTGACCCTCGTTATTATATTCCCCCCCCTTAAGATCATAGATTATCCTTAAGCTAGGGTCGGTGCCGTATTAGACTAGTATTATATAAGTATAAAAGTAAAAAGTAATAGTTATAGGCCGTGGTTAATTTGGCTAAGTGCCGTGATTTGCCCTATTTGCTTAAAAAGAATAATATAATTAATAATAATAGGAAAAATAATAAAATAGTAAATAGTAAATATATATAAGCTACTCCCCGCCTACTTTTTGACTTCTTTTCCTTTTCCTTTTCAAGTATATATAACTATATTACCATGAGTCCCCTAATCTAATTAGGGCCTATTTAATACTTATACTAACCCCTTATAGAACCTAATTAGATATTATACCTCTCCTAACTCTACTAGGTACCTTATTAGAGGCGTATTAGGTCCTATGCGTTTATTACGTCTATTAAAAGAAGAAGTACCCTCTCTATAATTACGTTTTTACTAAGAGTACTTCAAAGAAATATAATTATTATATTAATTAAAATGCCCTTTATATATTAGTATATTATCCAAATCTAGTCCGAACCTAGTCCGACCTAGCACTAACCTTATTTCAGATTCCGTGGTTCTATAATAAGGAGTAGGCTAACTATAAATTAGCTACTAAACTTAAAGAAGTCCACTATATTCTCTTAAATATAGATGAAATTATAATAGTAGCCGCTTCTAAGGCTCCTAAAACCGTTAGTAATATTAGTATAGCGTTATTAGAAGAACTCTATACTTTCCGTCACAATATTATAGTATATAGTCTAAAACCCCTCTAAATTAGTACTAACCTTAATAGTACCTTAATAGGGATATATATAAGGGTTTTAACTAGGTGGAGTCTACTATTAGAGATTTAGCCGCCGTTCTTATTCCTATAACTCCTATAAAGGTTAGTAGGGGTTTAGGGGGTATTTAGAAGGTAATTAAGGCTAAGGTAAAGGAGAAGGAGAAGCCTAGGACGTGTGCGAGTGACTCTATAGTATTAAACTATAGCCTTAAGGAGGGATAGGGTAATAAGGAAATAAGTAAAGGCAGAGATAAGTATCTTAAGGTCCTATCTCCTAAGGAGTAGGGGGGGTTTTAGAGGGGTTTATAGTAAATAAAACTCAATTTAATACCTTTCTCCTTATACTTCTCCTTATATTTTCTATTAGTCTATTATCTTATAAGTAACTTATATTATCTATACTATTTTCCTAAGCTATAATCTACTCAGCGAGGTTTTAGGGGGGTCCTAGCTTCTTTAGATAAGCTATATAGAAATCTTATAGCTTATAAGAGGAGCCTATAAAATTTGACGTTAGATACTAATTAGGGTCCGGATTATAGCCGACTTAGCTAACTTTATACTTTAAGGTATTCTTAATAAGTTTAATAGCTAATATCTCTTTTATATCCTATTCCTTATAGCTAGTAATTACTTCTCCTAATAGTTTAGGGGATTCCTAGCTAAGTAAGGGGTTATTTAGATCCTTAGTTAGAATATCTAGTATAAATATATTATGGATTATAGAGCTATATAGGAGTTTTAACTTATATAAGTTACCTACTTTCTATAAGATATAGTAAGGTCCTTTCTATTAATTAGATAGTTTCTAGCTTAGGTAGTTACTCTTTAAGTTCTTAGCTAATAAATAAACTCAATTATCAACTTTCTAATCGATTTTCCTTCTATATTAGTTCACACTTTTAGCTATAGTTTCCTAGGCTTTCTCTATATTTGCTTTAGCGATTTCCTAGGCTTTATATATCCGAGTAGCTATTATAAGGGTATTAGCTTAGTTCAACTTCTTAGTTGGGGTAGTAGACTTAGGGGAGTTCTAATCCTAACTAGTTCTAGGATCGATTCCGAACTTGAGTCAATATAGTACTATACTAATAGACGAGTAGGGGAGGGTCATTTACACTCGATCTATAAGGGGGAGGAGGTTACTCTAGTTATCCTAGTAGTATGAAATAAAAGGCCTTAGCCTCTAATTAATATATTAGTTTATAATTTCTATCTAACCATCTATTTCCTTATAGTAAGCTATTAATAGCTTAATCTTAACACTAATAATTTAATAAAACTCTTACTAAAAGGAGGATATAAATTAGGGGCCTTAGTTAGATATAATAGACTCTAGGGTATAGCTAAATCGATATACCTATTATATAAAGAGTATAGCTAGACCTCTTATATCTATTATTTTATAGTAGGGGATAGTAACTAAGTCCTTTCTAAGTTAATTAATAATTACTAGAATATAATTGTAGCCTTATTTGTCCAGTGGGAATTCCTTGAAATCTATATATAAATATTATATAGGATATATTAGGATTAGTAGGGGGTATAGCTAGTCTTACTACTTTATCTAATTTAAATAGGCACGCCTATAGGTTCTATAGTTGTTAACATATATCTTATAATCTAAGCTTATTCCAATCTAGTAGTATTTTAGTACTAATAGTTAGTAAGTCTTTTGGGTACTAGGGTAAGCACTAGATACCTAATTATATGCTTCTCTAATAAGCCTAATACACAACTTAGTATTTCGTCGTACGTATAGTCTTCCTTTATATAATAGTAGATTTTCATTATTAATACTATATTCTAGGGGTAGGTTTTCACGGATTTCCTAGAAAGATTCTATATTATCGGTTTTTAGGTCCCGAATTAGCTCTAAATCCTTAGGGGATAATAGGAGGGGTATAAGGGTAGTAATACGCTTTACTAACTTCTTAATAAATACCTCTACTAGTTTAGCGTTAATTTAGGGGTCTAACCTCGCTAGTCTAAGTAGAGTCCTTAAATGGCTATCCCTTTTAATAAGTTCTTAGGTAGTAATATCTTATTCCCTATAGCTTAGGATATCTACCTTCTAGTTATTTTTACTTATTATATATATAATCTAAAAGTTAAAGTTAGAAAGGAACTCTATTTACCTAACTTATTTAGCCATAAGTAGCTTTATAGTCATAAAATATTCTAAAGATCAGTAGTCTAAGTATACTCTAATATAGCTCTAAACTAATATTAATTCCGGTCTCTACTTTCTAAATACTTCTATAATAGTAAAAAGTTCTTTATTATAAATCTCCTAGTTAATCTCATAGCCGACTAGGACATAAGAGTAAAAAGCCACGGGATACTAGGTTCTATTAAGGTATAGCTAGGAAAATACGCCTATAATAACTCTATTTAATAAATCGGTTTCTAGCTTAGCTTCTAGCTAGGGGTTAAAATAGTAGAGCGTGGCTAGATCTAGTAACCGGTTCCTTAGGGTCTTAAAGGCTTCTATGCATTTATTAGTCTAGATAAATAGTTTAGAAGGTCAAGTGATCGTGCTTAGAGGCTTTATAATATGGCTAAAGTCACGGATAAACTAATAGTAAAAACTATAAAATCCTAAGTATAACTTTACTCTAGTTACCATGTTTAGTCTAATCTAGTCCCAAAGAGGCTCGACTTTCTTAGGGTCAATTTCGAGTCCTTTAATAGTTAGTATATAGCCTAAATACTTAGTCCTTTCAACACTAAATTCGCTCTTTTTAATATTAGCCTATAAGCCAGCTTTATAGAGGCGAGTTAGAACCTTATATATATATTCGTCATGTTCTAGGGGATCTTTAAAATAGATTAAAATATCGTCTAGGTAAGTAATATAGAACTCGTCTAAGTAGTCAATTAATACATCGTTTATATATCTTTAGAAAGTAGTAGGGCTATTATATAAACTAAAGAGTAAGACCTTACACTTATACACATTATACCACGTCCTAAAAGTAGTATACTCCTTAGAGTCGAGGTCTATTCAGATCTAATAAAAGGCTTATTAAATATTAAGCTTAGTGAATATCTTAGCTTTTAATACTTAGCTAATTAGCTTGTCGATCCTAGGAATAGGGTATAAATCGTTTCAAGTAAGGGAGTTTAGCTTACAATAGTCGACATAAAAACATAGACTACTATTAGCTTTCTTAATAAAAAGTACTAGGGAAGTAAAGGGGCTAGAGCTATTAATAATAAACCCTTTATTTAGGTTATCAATTAAGTATTACTTTATAGCCTTAAGCTCTTTAGTAGATTATTAATATAGAGGCGAAAAGTGATTTAGTAATAGGGCTTCTAGCTAGATCCTATAATCGTATGAATAGTAGGGAGGGAGTTAGTCTAATACTTCCTTATTGAAAATGTCTCGAAATAAGGTATAATAGGGAGGTAAAAGCTTATTAAGTAGCTCTTCGTTCTCTTACTCTTTATCCTCTATAGTTTCATTAATTAGACGGTCTAGTTCGTAAAGGCTCGTCTAGAAGAACTCTACTCTAGGCCGTTTCATATTAAAGTATAAGGCGTTAGCTAAGATTTAATAGATATTAATAGTTAGGGCCTTTCTAGCGGTTATATATCTGCGGATAGGGGACGCTATATACTTCCTTAGGGCGGGAGTCTTAGCTAGTTCCCATATGGTTTAGCAGGTGTTCATAGGGGGTTTAGAGCGTAGTCGTAGAACTAAGATTAGGATATTTTCGAGATAGCTTCTCTTATAGCGTCTCATTTAATCTTCTAGGGCTTAGTCCCTATGATTCGCGTTTACTTAGTAGTTAAGAGATTTAGCTTATAACTTAGGGGAAAAGTATAGCAGCTTAATCTCTTTCACTAAGTAGGGATTCGGGAGAGTATTAGATGGCTAGATAAGTTTATTATACTTAGGGTTAAGGTGTATCCTAAAACGCCTTATCTACTTAATACTAATGATTATATCTTAGTTCCCTAGATCTAAGATAAGAAAGGGGCAGTTCTAGATCTAATAACTATTAATCGTTAGGTATAGTTAGATGAACTAATTTATAGAGACCTTAATTTTACTATTGAATCCTCCTACTAGTACGGCATAGGGGAGTCGATAAAGGGGGGTATTTAATGACTAAGATAGTCGTCTAGTAAGGGGGCGGTTAATAAAAAGAAAACCATTTACTCTAGTATCTACTAAAGAATATAGGTCAATTCCATATCTATTTATACTAAGAGTACTAGAGACTAAGAACTACTTTCTACCTAGAAGTATAGATAAGTCTAAACTTAATAGATTATAAGTACGTAGGCCTAGGAAGGAGTCTCGCCCTAGGCTTATTCGTTTCCCTCTTAAACTAACTCTGAATTATCCTCTATTTCCTAATTATTATCATCGTATTTAGGCGTTTTATTAATCTCTTAAATCATAGTATAAAGCTTAGGTAGTTCAGGGTAATCTTTCTTAAAATAGCTAGTCTTACTATATAAGAAATAAGTATTAGATAATATCGACTTAGTTAGGGGTCGAATAGGAGTAGTAGAAAATCGTGGACATTCGACTATAGTTTTAGGTATAGTAGCGGGTCCTAAAGAAGTAAAGGGTTGAAAGGGTTTTAGTATTAATTTAGGTATTATAGCGGAGCTAACTACTATAGGCTTTACTCTAGAGGGGATATTTTAAAAGGAAGAGGGATTACGATTAAAGTTCCTATAGTATTCGAGATCGATTAACGTTAGGCTAGTTACTATTTAACGAAAGTTTACGTTCTAGAGGTACTTCGATACTATAGATTCTTTTCTTAGTTATAGAGTAATTTTATCTTATATCTAGTAAAACTAGTTAGCCTCTAAAACCTCTCTAAGTACTATTATACTATGAAAGTAGGTAGTAAACTCTAAGAAAGTCTTATTAGTATGACCTTTTTCACCTATTATTATATCGTGGAACTAATTCTAATATTCCTCCTTCTTATATCTAGTTATAAAATAGGATTCGAGAGTCTTAATTATCTTATTAGCCGTGGTATAGTCATAGTTGTTTGACTAGTATTGTGGCTCTAAGTATAAGCGGGCTAGGCTAGTAGTTATAGACTAGATTAAAGCTTTCCTTATAATTTCCGTCCTATAGTAGTCTATATTAACTATAAAACGGTCTCAAATCGATATTTACTATTAGTAGAAAGTAGGATCTATACTATCCCTAAGGGGCTCGATTTTCTCAGTGAGTTTTGACTTTATAGCTTATATAGTTAGAGTCGGGCTCGGTTTAGGGGTAGTTTAATAAAGATAAGGTTATAGAGAGGGTATTAGTTAAGGGGCCGGCCCCCTAGGGGGTAGCGGGGGAGATTCGGAAGGGTTTTGGAAGGGGGATAGTTTAATTAATAGTCTTACTTAATTTAATAACTTAATATCGGCTAGGCGATTATACTAGTTCGTAACCGAGTTACTTAGGTCTATAACCATATTACTAAGTATCGTGATCATTACTATAAGCTTAGCTATATCTTTTCGTATATTTATATAGTCCGTTTCCCGACTTACTTCTAAACCTTAGATTATTTCGTATATACTATTAGCGTTACTGAAGTTACGTTCGTCTCAAGGCTTCCCCTTCTTTCAATTCGGTAGGGGGGCCTGGGATAATTGGTCTATAGGGGCCTGGGGCGTTAACGGTCCTATATTAGATCTGCTAGAACCTGTAGGCTCTCCCGGGGGCGTGGGTGTCAATAGTATATCGACGTAGGGTCAGTTTACTATAAGAGAAGGTCTTCGCGATTCTGACTTTACTCTTATCTACAAATGCCTCTATACTAAGGGGGTCTTTTGAAGTCTCTCTAATTAAATGATCTACTCCCCCTAACATTACGTTATAACGATTTTACTAGTGTTCTAAATTAAATTAGACCCTAATTCTACTAGCTATCCGGGAGGTCTCTAGGATCCCGGCTATTCAAGTTACTATAGTTCCTACTAACTTCTAGTTCACGGCGCGCGTCCGATTCTTGTCCAATAACCCGTAGGCTTACTATAAGATATTATATAGGCCGTCTTTAGCGGAGATAATCTTTAGATTCTAATATAATAGTATAAGCGATTATAAGCTAATAAAGGGGTATATAGGAGTACATTTAGTAGACTAAAAGGATTAACTTATAGGCCTACTATAAAGGAGAATCTAAAGATAAAGAAGAAAGTAAAAGGAATTCCTATAAGCCCCTATTTAAGTCCCTATAAGATTGTCCTCTATATCTAGTCCGATCCCTAGCCTAAGCGGGTATAGGGGCTAGGCTCGGTTCCGCTATGCACGTGACCCTCGTCGTCACAGATTATATTCTCCGTCTACCTATCTATTTACGGGTAAGTAGCTATAAATAACTTAATATTAGTATTAAGTATTTAATTAAACTCCTTCTAAAACTCTAAGATAAATTATAAACTATAATCGGAAATAATAGTATCTAGCGGGCCGTAATAATATTAAACGTGGTTAAGGAAGATCTACGTAGTCTTCTTTATATTTATAATCTTATAATAGGGTATAAAAATTGACCGCTTTCCTAAGTAATAAATAAAGATAATAATTATATTATTTCTAGACTTATTAGAGGGAAACTCCTTAAAATTAATAGATATATATTACTAAGGGTAGTTAGGAATAGGTAGAGGGTTTAAGAGGCCGGGCGGATAATTATAAGGCGTGTAAGAGCGCCTATAAGTTTAGTAATTACGGATAAACTATTATATATCTAAATGAAGGTTAGGCTAGTAGTAATAGTTTATAACTAGTTTTAGGGTCTTCGTCTAACTAGGATAGGCTACTGAGACTTAGTTATAGACTTTACTAAGTAAGCGTACCTTTAGGGTATTGGATTCTAGTAAGATAAGGTAGTCTTAATAGAGTATAAGGCTGTTATAAATCGTCTATCTAGATCGCTTATCCGTCGCGTACTAGTAGGAGGCGTCGAGGTCCGGGCTCGTATAGTTAGCCTATAAGAGGTTATCTATTAAGTTATAGAGACTATTAGTAACTCTTATAAGTACTAAGTCGACGATTAGGTCTAAGTCTAAGTTTATAATAATCCACGGGTTGAGATTTTTAGGCTATAGAAGGACTTATATATAAGTTAATATCTTAAGAGCTAGCTAGCTACTTACTTCCTAATCCTTATAGGTTAGGGGGTTAGCTTAATTCTAGGTTCCTAGCTTATATATAAGTAGGAAGTTAAATCGAGAGAGAGTCTTAGCCTAGTAGGCTTATCTACTAAATAAAGCCTTTATTATTATAAAGTATTCTAGTACTTTATAGTCTAAAACGACCTATATCTAGTAGAGGGCGCTCTCTAGCTCTAGCCTCTAGGCTTCTAATACTTATATAATAGCTAGCATTTCCTTATTATAAATTAAGTAGTTAATTTCAGTGGGAATCATCGCCTTAGAGTAATATACTACTAGGTACTACTTACCGCTAGGCTATAACTATAAGAGAATACTACTTAGGACGCTATCTAAAGAGTCTATTTTAACTATTAATTTATACTAGGGGTTAAAATAAACGAGGAGGGGGGTATTAATTAGGTAGGCCTTAAGCTCTAAGAAAGCCTCTTAGTAAGCTAGTATTTATAAGAACGGGTTATCTTTCTAAGTAAGGGCTATTAATAGGTAGGTAACTCGTCTATAATTAAGGATAAACTTCTAGTAGAAGTTATAAAAGCTAAGAAAGGACTAAACTCCACGAATAGTAGTTAGGCGCTCCTAGTTATAAATAGTTTCCATCTTTTCTAAGTCTACCTTAATTCTATTAATACTTATATAAAAGCCTAAGTACTTTATATAAGTAACGTTAAACTCTAATTTCTTAATATTAGCCTATAAGCCGGCTTTATAGAGCTATAAGAGGACCTTATAAACGTGCTCCTAGTAGTCTAGCTTATTTTTAGAGTAAATAAGGATATTATTAAGATATATTATATAAAAGTCATCTAGGTAGTTAAAGAGGACGTCGTTTATAAAACGCTAGTAGGTTATAGGCCTATTAGTTAATCTAAAAGGTATAACTTTATACTTATAAGCACTATAATAGGTCTAGAATATTATTAACTCCTTAGACTTAGGGTTAATATAGATCTAGTAGAAAGCCTACTAGATATTAAGCTTTATAAAGATCTTAGCCTTACTAAGGCATATAAGGGTCTTATTAATTAAGGGGAGCGGGTACTAGTCCTTATAGGTTAAGTTATTTAGCTTATAGAAGTTAATATAGAACTGTAGCGATCCGTTAGGCTTCTTAATAAATAGGATTAGGGCTACGAAGGGTACTTAACTAGCCTTAATAAAGCCCTTATAAAGGTTCTCTATTAAGTACTATTTCACAGCCTTAAGTTTGTCTATAAACTAGTAGCGGAGGGGGCTATAGGATAGATTATCTATATTTCTATCCATAAGCTCGATTTTATAATTATATAAGCGGCTTAGGAGAAGAGTATTAAATATAGTCTTAGAGAAGACGTCTACTAGGTCCTAGTAAGCCTTTAGGAGGTTATCTTATACCCGTAAGTTATCCTAATCGTCCACGAGCTTCTTCTTAATTAAGTAGTTAATCTTATATAGGGAGGTATTAAAAGCCGTTAATTAAGTATCTTATAAGTTATAGTAGTAAGTAGTTATATTAATAGCTACTATATTAACTAGTAGGAGGTCGAGCTAGACGGGTTTTAGGCGTCTAATAAATAGCTTATAAGTATTAATTCTAGTGAGTACTAAGTTTATAGCCTATAAATTATTCTAATAGTCCTAGTACTTATTATTTTATCTATAATAGGGAGTAGGGTCTTTCCGCTTTAGAATATAGATAGTAGATACTTTCTTAATAAGGCTAATAGATAGCAATAGGTCTTCTAGGTTAGCTAGGGAAGCTTATTTATCTTAGGCTTAGTTACGACGGTCCGCGTTATCTTAGTAGCTCGGATTTAAGAGGCTAGTCTTAAGGATTTATAGGTCTAAAAGATAAAGCTTTATAAGATCCGAAGAGGTAGGGAGGTCCGCGGGCTATATTAACTAGCGCCAGCGGGGGTTAAGTTATACGTTTAGGTAATAGAACCACGTACGGCCTAAAATTAGGTCTTAATAGCTAGTATTAAGGAGGACTATAAGGATATTATATTATTTATAGCCGTCTACGTAAAGGTAAAGAACGATATAGTGGTTTATAGACTAGTAGCTCTATTTATTAAATCCGTAAACCGTAATAGGTATAGGGAAAGTATAAATAAGTAAAGGAAAGAAGTAAGAGAGCTACTAGGCGAACTTTATACTAATTAACACGTAGTTATTTACTCTAGTATTAGCTAAGGTAGTAGTTTTAAATCTATATCTATTAAAAACTAAGTTATAAGAGATTATAAACTATTTTCTACCTAGTAGCTAACTAAGGTTAATAGCTAATTAGTTAGGATCTTAATAAAGTAAGCCTAGAGGAGAGACATTCCCTAGGCTTAGTCGTTTTCTAATAGTTTAGAGTTACTTATAAGTTTAGCGATCTTATTAACGTCTACGACCTTCTCTATATACTTACGGGTATAGTGGCTAGGCTTCTTATACTTATAGTAAACGTTATTAGGCTCCTTATAAAGAGGGGTTAATTTATAGGTTAGTTTATAAAGATATTAAGTAAGGGTAGGCGAGGAAACTATATAAAGGGTTAGCTAGGTTAGAGCCGTAATTATTAAATAAGGGGCCGTTAGGGTATTTACGGGCCGCGAGGTAAGATGGGTGGTCTATAAGTTACTCTTATATAGCTATAGCCTTTATAAGTTCTTATTAATAAGTTAATACTTATTTATAAGGGCTATACTAGTAACTAGGACGTTAAGGAATAGTATAATAGCTTATTAGAGGGATAGCGTGAGCTTATTATAAAGATCCGGTTATAGATTATTTATAGGGATCCTTCTAATACTTATAAGGTATAGGAATTAGGTATAAAAGGATATAAAAGTCTCGCTTTCCCTTATAACTAGTCTCCGGAAATTAATACGGGTGTCTTAGGCTTTAAATAGGTTTTCTAGTATCTCTACCAAGTACGCGATTATCTCCTTTATAGATATAAAAGGCTCCGGGCCTATCTTATAATAAGGGGTAAGGTATTTCTAAGTAATGTCAGCTATATAGTTAAAAATATAAGCTATCTTAGCTTCTTCTAGATTAAATATTAAGGTATTAATTAAGAACTTATCCTCTAGCTAGATCTACTAGTTACTAAAGGTAGGCGTAAAGCTATCTATAAGGGGCTCGGGATCCTTAAGCTTAACTATATATAACTTTTAGTAGTAGTTATTAGAGGGGGTATTTACTCACTAGGGCGTATGGGCCGCGTCGAGCTATTCTCAAAGTAGGCGAACCTTATCTAGGGCCGTAGCTAGCTATTAAGCGTCTATAAGTTAGCTTATAAATATCGTACTAGATAATAGAGGGCTTAGGGTAAGAGGTTTAGGTAAGGGTACGCGATAGTAGGTATAGGTACTCGGGGCTATATAAGGCGCTAATAGTATCTACGGATAGTCTAGATGATCTATAGGAGGCCGTAATGATTCGTAACGAATATTCTAATCCTTTCTAAGAGCAGTAGTTGTAAAGGAGAGCTTTAGATAATATAACGAACCTAGGCTACTAGCCCCTTAGTAGTTACCCTTACTATACGACGTAATATAGTATAGCGGATAATTAGGAGAGTAAGAGGTGGTTCTATTAAAGATCTAAAGCTAAGGAGGAAAGGAAGAGAAGGAGAGAGAAGCTATAGGTAAGGGGATATAGCTACGGTTACGTTATAGGTAGTATTTCAGGCTATACCCGTTTATAAGTAGCCCCTAGTAGACTATGAGAACCGTAACGGGCTATAAGCACGTGATCCTAGGAGCGTGCCCGTGACACTTACCCTTATTATAAGACTTCTCTCTATTATTAGGATTAGATTCTCGGCCTAGGTTCGGCTTATATTTAACTTAGCTTAAGGTAGGACTATTATAGAAATGTGTAAGGAATCTATTAAAAGTATTTATAGATCTAATAGAGCTACTCTAGCTATATAAGGTATTTACTACTTTCGCTCTAAATTCTTTCTCTATATTAGTATCTAATCCTCTTATAATAGCTTAGGCTTTTCTAAAGTCCGTATTAGTAAGAATATTAGTTAAGTATAAAAAGCCGCTATGTTCTATTTCCTTAAAAAGGACCACGATTAAGATTATATCTATCTTCTAGGAGTACTTAGAGTATATAATATCTATTATAATAGAGATAAGATTTATAACTTAAGTGGAATTATATTATTTTATAGCTATATTCGACTAAACCTACTTTAGAATAAGACGACCTAAGTAGTTTTATATATAAGCATAGCCTAGATAATATAATCTTAGTTCTTACTCTATATTATACTTATAAAAGAGCTTTTATAACTAGGCTTAGGCTTCTTCTTAAAGAGGGCTAGTAAAATAAAGACTATTAAGGTCTAATTCTCACTTCCCAAGTTTAGGGGATCCTAAGGCTTAGTACTAAGGCGAAGGTTATTATAAAGAGGTTTATTCTAATTATAGTAGAGATAATAGTAAGGATAATTAATAAGAGGATTATTCTATTTATAATAGAGGAGTATTTAGCTTAACCTAGTCCTAAATAGACTTCTATAATAGCGAGCTAAGTAACTTCTCTTTAATAAGAGTAAGTTACTTCTAATTAAAATTAGGGAAGGCTTTAGTTTAAATAGCTACTAATTCTAATAGTAGGAATATTATATAACGCCTATATACTAGAGCCTTTAGTATTAGGGATAGAACCTCCTTTAAGGATAAAGCCTCTTTATTTTCTACTAATCCTTTACTTCCTTAAGAGATATATAATATTAAGGTCGGGCTTATAATAAGTAGATATAAAGAACTAACTTAGAGAGATATAAATTAACTATTCGAGTTATAAAGCGTCTTTATTTTATTCTTTTTCTTTAGTATAGGGTTTTAATATATAAAGTCTATATTTAACCTAATTTATATTAGGCTTAATTATATAGGGTTTAATAGATTAACGTCGTTTTTAATAGGTTTAGTTCTTATCTAATTATTAATTACGACTATAGATTAAGGCTAAGGCTACCTTATTTCTAGTATTACTACTAATAGCTAGCTTAATAATAGGAGGATTACTAATTAGCTTAGAGACTCGGTCCTATTCTATAAGGCTATAATAATAATATAAAGGTAATTCGTAGATTAAATAGGATTAGTAAATAGTAGATAGTAGATATAGGATATAGTAATCTTTAGCTACCTAATTATTAGGCTAAGGCTAGCTATCTCTAGATGAGATTTCTAGTAGAAGCGCGTTTAGATCTATTACTAGACGCGATTAATAGGTATTACTACTATATTAGGCTTAGAAGTAGAAGAGAAGAAGATGATCTATTTGTTATTAAGGGGCTCGTCTCTTAAGGGGATCGGCTAGACTAGTGGTGGCTCCTTCTATTAGGATCCCCAATACACAGGCTGTATTAGTGAGAAATTCAGGTAGATTGTTCCTCTTTGCCCTGTCACGCTTCTTGAGATGTTGTATTGGCCAACTAGCCCTTCTCAATTATAAGGAGCAAGACTAGTCTGAATAGTAAACTATCACTAGTTTTCTGGTGTAGGTCGCGTATTTGTTCAAGATCTTTGTATTTGTATCTTCATAATTCGAGACCCTAAAGACAGATCAAAGCTCAAGCAACGCCCCGAGTTTATATAATTTGACTCGTGACATATATGACTAGATAAATACACATCAATAAGACATGGGATGCCCATTCTCACCATCAGCCAAAGGGTCACCTAACGACACTTCACTTTCGTCATTAGAATTGTCCCATCCATTCTCACTTTTCCGAATAATATTAGGGGGCCCAAACCTGGTTCATTAGCAAAGACTCATAGTTACAACTTCAAGATATTCACAACTATTTCTAATCCCTCTTCTCGTAATAATCAATGCAGGCATTGAACTCCTGGTCTGAGAAGCGGCGGGGGCTGCACTCTGGGGCATTTTTGTCTAATGCCACATTAATAATAACCCGAAAAGCGTCCTTATTAAAATAGAAAAGGTTTAAAAAGATATATTTATTGTCCTCCATCGCTTTACGGGTGCAGTGATCGAAGGCACGAAGGATTGGATAGCGCCCTTTCTTATAATTAGGTCCTAGAGGTGGGAGTAGACTTGTTCTACGCAAAGCTTCGGTTCCGGCGTCCTCTACCTATATAGGCACGTTCCTCCTAGTACTCTGTAATATCATGACTTATTATTAAGAGGGTACTGAGGAATTACAATATATAGAATACAGGAAGCTTAAGGATCAGTTCACAAAGCTGCTTCCGCATGTCAAAAAGCTATCGTAGTTGCCAAAATAATAGCTTGACTGAGCAAGAGAAGAACTTCACGGAGTTGAAGCAGCGACTTTCTAGGAGTTGAAAAGTTCACCTGAATGAGTATAGTCGCAATGGGATATAGAACGCGGACGATTATACACATGGCAAATTTAAACGTAGCTTCGCATAAGAAATGAAATGAGTTCTCTGCCCTCAGTATTTGGTTATTTAATTCATAGGTTTGGTGCCTGCTTTAAGCGAGGCAGAGCTGCGCTGGCATGTGCCCAGCCGGCGGGGCCCTCCGCAGTGTAACCACTTTCTACAGCCGCGCCTGAATCTCAAGGAAATATCTTGACCGCTCCTTCAACAACGACACGACCCATCAAACCGCTATGTCTGCCTCCAGTGGATCGATTGCCATCATAGGTGCAGGCTCAGTGGGATCCGCCATCGCCTACTCGCTGCTCCTCCGACAAGTCGTGGCCGACATCATCCTCGTAGACATCAATCACGAGTACTGCCAAGCGCAAGTCGAAGATCTCGCTGACGCCACCTTCCTCTCCAACGTCCGGATCCGCCAGGGCACAGCAGAAGACGCCCGGAATGCGGACATCATCATCATTTCTGCAGGCGCTAAGCAGAAGCCGGGCGAGACGCGGATTGGGCTGATTGATAGGAATATCAGGGTCCTGGAGTCGGTTACGAAGTCCCTGCAGCCGATCCGAAGTGATGCTATTCTCTTGATTGTTGCGAATCCGGTGGATATTCTCACGTTCTATGCTCAGCGGTTATCCGGCCTCCCGAGGAACCAGGTCATTGGATCGGGCACTATGCTGGATTCGATCAGATTGACTGGTATTCTGGCAAACAAGCTGAAGGTGGGTGCAAACGAACGATTCAAAATTAGGAGAAGGCTGACTGGTGATGGGTAGGTTTCTGATAGCTCAATCCACGCTTTTGTTATTGGCGAGCATGGTGATTCTCAATATGTAAGCCCCCTTCAGTCTTTTGGCAGTGAAATTAGTGTTGAACTTGCATCAGGTTGCCTGGTCTTCCGCAACCGTGCACGGTAGGCCTCTACTCAAGGCTCTTCCTTTGACGAGGGCCGAGCGCGACGAAATAGCCACAACGACGAGAAAGAAAGCAGACTCAATCATCAAAGTGAAAGGCTTTACTTCGTATGGCGTGGCTGCTGTCACGGCGAGAATGTGTGAGGCTATTATCTTCGATCATCGTAAGATATTGCCGTTGAGCCATTGGCAGGAGGAATTGGGATGTTGTCTGAGTTTGCCTGCTGTATTGGGAAGGAAGGGTACTTTGCCGTTTCCAGTGGATCTTGATGAGACTGAGCAACAGTTCCTATTGCAATCTGCCAAGGCTCTGCGGTCGATTATTGATGAGAATGACCAGAACCCCTAAGTTAGTTTCGGTAGGTGAATAGCAGATTTGTAATAAGAGATGAACCGCAACAGGATGGTTTGGTTCGCAGCAGGCTCTGCTCGGTTCTATAAAGCCTGGAAGATGAGAAACGAGAGACACAGCCAGGCAAGAGAATCCAAATTCCAGTTGGCTGTAATTTGGCAAGTAAGTGGTGCTCGTTCTGGACATTGTGCAAACATCTTAGGCAATTCATACTATCCCCCCCCCCCGTAATGATTATAGTGGGACCCTAAATAACACCACTCCTGCACTGGCCGACTCAAGGGTCTGCAGCCAATAGAGAGTCTCGAAAGCACCTGATATAGAAAAAAAGACGCTCGAAGGCACCTGATATTTCCTAGTTTAGGGATATAAACGAGGTTTTAAGGTGGTGTTACTTGGGGTCCCACTATAATCATTACGGGGGGGGGGATAGTAGGTAAATGTTCTAATCAGGGAATAGAACTTTTGCTTTCACTACCTTTGACTCTGTTTCTTCAGTCAAGTTATTGAGGAGAGATAAGTCGGACACTTCTAGATGACAAGTTCGGCTTCGGGATCTACTTCCAATCGTTTTCTTATCCCCCAAAGAAGGATACAGCTCGGCGTTGCTTAGCAGCTTCCTTTTCTTCTCATGAGCAATGGCTAATTCTGTCCTCGAATTTGCTCGGTCGAATCTAGCCCAGATCCCGCGTGCGCCGGCAGCGCTCCCGCGACTCGATGCATGGTCACGCCTCACCGGAGAGGCTCACCGATGGAGTTCTAATCCAAATACGAATGCATCCTTGCTGTTGTCGCTTGCGGCCGCTCCACGTCAGAGACTCAGAGCGATACGAGTCCTGCAGAAAGATAGTCTCAACCAACCAGTATGCTGTATTTGGAACATGCCTAAAACAGTACTGTACTGTTCTCAACACCTTCTTAATTTGGAAGGGTATAGCGGCTTGAAATCATAAGGGTTTAGTGGATGGATTTGGGGGATTCAAGACTTCGGGAATCGAAACCAAGTCGCCCTATAACTTTACCACCCTTATAACCTTACAGATCCAAAATTCAGGATACGTTTCGCAAATTCTAGGTTGGGTTAGTACGCTAGTTGGCGATTTCTGGATGAGGTTAGCATTCGCATGTTGTTATTATACTAAAATAACTGAGAAACGTCTTAGCCTAGACTTTAAAACACAATATAGTGGGAGTAATAGTCTAGTCTTATGGTCCAGTAACCCAAAATTATTGGGTTCGGCGGATACAAAGATGCAAGCTGCGGAAGACTGTATTATTTCGATCTTTGTTTTCAATATATTTTGTTGTTTGCGATGCTGGTCAATACGAATGCAATTCGGAAATAAGGTTGACAGACTGGAAATAACCCTCTTTTGCAGGACAGTTTTGACCGGGAAATGCAAGAGAGCGGCGCAATCCGGGATGACTTCAAGCAGCTGAAATCGAGAGAGCACGGCGGGTATGCGTGGTGATGATTAATATCCGCATGAGTTCCCACAGAATACCCCGTTCTCAGCAGTTAGAGGGCAAGTGGTAAACGTGGTCCGAAATTTGGTTTAAGACCAATGGAGACCAGATCCTTGAGTCAGCAAGCAGCCAGCCAGCGTAGGGAATCCTAATCTATACTTTCATCTGCCGCTTTTCTTCGCCAAACTTTGAGAGGGAGAACAATTTGCTTCAACTTCCTTCTTTTAGTAACCAAGTCATTCAAACAATGAGTACACCAAAGTTGAAGTACAATGAACTGGAGTTCGTCAATGTCACCAAGCCTCTAACTCGCAGAGAGACGGGTGATGGGAAGACGGTGCGGAAGCATGTTATGCTCCGATCTTGGCACGATCGTAAGCAAGGCGCCAAAGGTCCCGCCCGAGCTGAACGTCGTCAGCTCTTGCCCCGAAAAAGTGGGAAAGAGGTAGCGTGCCGTCATAAAGCCGCAGAAGTACTCTCGGCAACAATTGGAAATCCGCAAGATATGCTTGGGGGTAGGGTTCGAGATCCCTTCGCAAGTTACCCCATCCCAGCCGCACCATATGTTGATGTTCTCCTCCGAGAATGTAAGACTTACTCCCCTTTCGCTTCACTTTTCGCCACCTCAATGTAAACAAACCCTCGCTAAACAGAAGAACCAGGGATTATTAATTTCAGTGGCGTCTTCTGCACAATTGAAAGTGCCACGAAAGCTTCCAACCCCATATTCGACATCTTCCTTCCGTTATTCATCAGTGATGCTGCACTGTTTCATGCGGTGTTGTGTTTCTCTTCAAGTCTCGTGGACGCCTCGAATGGACTGAAGACAGCTGGTCCCACCACTCTGGTACATATGAATAGCGCAATCAAACTTGTCAGCGAAGGCTTAAACAATCGAGAACAAGCTTTAAGTGACAAGTTGTTAGCTACCATATGTATGATAACTGCAAGTCATGTAAGCACTCTGCAGGATTGCTTCGGCTGTGGGATGCACTCATATTTGAGTAGATAATCTTTAAAGACTATGCAGGCCTCGAACGACACTTGAAAGGCATAGATCAGATAATCGAACTGCGTGGCGGAATTGATAGCTTACGTACCTCGCCTCTGGTCTACCGGCTCATCCTTTGGTAAGCCTTTGCAACGTGGTCGGTGGCGTTTAGCTGACAGTAGCCAAGGGGGGACCAATTTCGTGGCCTGCACATGAACGCGCCGCCTCGATACAGGCCCAAGTCCAAAGTTCCCTACGGGCCCCAGAAACCTCCATTAATAGCCACTTCCTCAGCGCCCGAAACTTGGTCTACAAGAGGTGTCCTCAGCGTGGAATTCATCTCCTTGATGTTGCAGATCAGCGAGCTGGAACAGCTTATTGAGTCATGCAGAGGCACAACCGTTTCCCGCAGCACGATACGGTATTTCTACCATCAACGAGAGTCAATCGAAGACATCCTCATTGAGCGGATAGCAATGACTTCTTCATCGCCTGGAGGAGAATATGAGAGCTGCTGCTACTTAGCAGCTTCTATAAATAGCACGGTGATTCTGCGCCCTTTCCCGCCTACATCCGGTGTGCAAAGTACACTGTTGGGGAAGTTGAAGATAGCTTTGAGGAAAACAGATCTTGAATCTCGCTGGGGAGATGATATCGGACTTTTGCTGTGGGTCCTGGTCACGGCGGCGCATTTCCCTGACCCGTTGCATCAGTGGTTCATCGATGTGTTGAAGAAAGTGACGGGGACGCTCGTCCCTAGGCCTAGCTTGAACAGCTTCAAGCAAATCATGAGGAAGTTTCTGTGGAATGAGAGGACGAGTTATCCAGCTTGCGAGAGGATTTATAGCGAGATCTCGGGAAAGATGAGCAGCGAGAGCAGGGACAAGTTGCAGGGAGACCGGACATAGTTTGCGGATGGGAGTAGATCCTGAGATGACAATCTATCTGTCAATTGCGATTCTTTTGCACATTTCTCAAATTTGACTTTGTTTAGCTGTTGGGGTGCTCTCTCAGACCTCAGCTTATGGAGAAGTGTCCAGAAGTAGCCATTTTCTTGATATCAAACGCATTCACGTTAAAATCCAATTCACTGGCGAAATATCCTCATATCTATAAGTGCTCGCGCGCAAATATGCCCCGAGTAACAGATTTAAAGTACTGTTGTTGATGTGGAAATGCCCAGTGGCCTTCTGGCGAATGAGAGCGGGCACCAAGCTTCGCAGCCAAGAAACTCCAGCAAGCCGCCTCGCGTGCTCCCAGACGAAAGCTTCCTCGAGATCCCCAACCAACAATGCAAACGTCCTTTTCCTGCGGCCCCCTCCTTCGATGACAATGGCAGGACCTTCCCCTCATAAACCTCGGCGGAAGGTCAAGAAGACGAGCAATGGCAGCGAGGCCTCCTCCGTCGCGCCATCGACAGCCAGTCGCGCGGGCTCGAGTCGACCAGCATACCCACTCGCAGCTTTTCTCTGGCCAGCACGCAGCTCGGTGTCGCAATGGGAGATCCTACCAATGATCTTGATGGCGGTGGGCTTGTTCAGATGGGCAGCAGGTCTCTGGGGCTATTCTGGTGCGCTTTCAATTCAAATATTGGGATTTCAAGCTAACAGATTTGCAGGATACCAGAACCCACCTATGCACGGCGACTACGAGGCCCAACGACATTGGATGGAGGTCACGACCCAATTGCCCATCTCCCAATGGTATTTCCACGATCTGCAGTGGTGGGGACTGGACTATCCGCCTTTGACTGCATACCATAGTTGGGTTCTAGGCAAGGTTGGAGGATACATCGATCCATCATGGTTCGCTCTGTTTACATCAAGAGGACTCGAAGATCCCATATTGAAGGTTTTCATGCGGGCTACGGTCATCGTCTCCGAATACCTCGTCTACATACCAGCAGCTGTCATCTTCGTCCGACGGCTCACGAAGCTCCAGGGCATCAATTCGTGGAACGCGTCAATTGCTCTCACAGCCATCCTCATGCAGCCAGGCACAATTCTGATAGATCACGTACACTTCCAATATAATACGGTGATGCTTGGACTGGTGCTGGCTAGCATGTCAAGTGTCCTGGCTGGGAGGTTTATGTGGAGCTGTGTCTTTTTCGTCTTGGCACTTGGGTTCAAACAAATGGCTCTCTACTATGCGCCTGCCATGTTCGCATACCTACTCGGAGTGTGCCTCTTCCCCAGGATCAACATTCCGCGTTTTCTGGGCATCGCGGTTGTCACTGTCGCAGCCTTCGCTTTGTTGCTACTCCCTCTAGTCTTGGGCGCTCTCTACGATGCCCACCGTGGCATCGATGCAAGGCCAGATCTTCATGGACGATTTGCCCCACTGCCTATCTTCTCCGAGTATTCCTATCTGATCAATTTCAGAGCATGGTATTATCCAATCGTGCAACAACTGGCGCAGATGGTACATCGAGTGTTCCCTTTCGCTCGAGGACTTTTCGAGGACAAGGTTGCCAATTTCTGGTGTGCTTTGAACGTCATCATCAAGCTCCGAAACTACCCGTCGGAACTTCTCCAGCGAGCTTCTTTGTTATTTACACTTGCCGCCATCACTCCGCCCTGCTTTGTTATCTTCGCCAAACCTCGGAAAGAATTGTTGCCGGTCGCGTTGTCAGCAACTGCCTGGGCGTTTTTCCTGTTCAGCTTTCAGGTCCACGAGAAGAGTGTGCTTCTGCCTTTGATGCCAATGACAGTGCTCTTAGCTGGAAAGCATGGACTAAGCAAGAACGTTCGCGCCTGGGTCGGCTTTGCAAATTTGCTCGGGGTCTGGACAATGTTTCCGTTACTCGAGCGAGTTGATCTGCGGATACCGTATTATGTTTTGTCTCTACTGTGGGCCTACCTGCTAGGTCTTCCCCCAACATCGTTGGCCGTCTATAGCCAGGACGGTCAACCAACCTGGGCCGGCTTCGCAACAACATCTATTCACTCCATTTTCTACTTGGCAATGGCAGCATGGCATGTTGCTGAAGGATTTCTCTCGCCACCACAAAACAAGCCAGATCTTTGGGTGGTCATCAATGTCGGGATTGGAGCTGTGGGATTCGGCATCTGCTACCTGTGGTGCCTGTGGACTTTAGTGGTCGAGAGTGGGATTGTGGACTTCTCGAAACTCGACAAGAAGAAAGTGAAGGCACAGTGAGTTTCTATAGGTCGCGATATACCCAATTAATGTCGTCTTTGTCAACTTGTCGCACCGAATTACGTGCCGTGTTCCAGACTTGTAGCACAACCCCGAAATGGCAGACACGTGAAAGACCGGTTGAACTGTCTTTGGACGTGGTTGAAGCCGGCAGCCGAGATATTCTCAGATCTAAGGACCGCTCGTTGCTGACATCCTCTGCGCTGGCTGTGCCCGGGGGTTGCAGCACTCAGTGGACGTGGCTGGATATACTTGGCAACACTGGAGTCGCTAACGCCGCACCCAGCCACAACTCACTTCATCCTGTCGGATCGGAATTCCCACACGGATTCTCCCCGCTCAATCAGCTCTCTCCCCCCCTCTCCCTGACCACGATCTCCCCTGAACGGTTATGCAGCCTGCGGGCTCCGGCATACATATTAATCGTGGTATGGCTAATATATCTGATATAGATTGGTGGTTAGTAAGGCCCCCAACTTAGTGTCAGAACCAGCATCGGCCTACATTGGGGAAGTCGAGGCTTTGTCATTTAGGAACAACTCCGGTTGATGTGAACTTTTCTATACTTCGGGCGTGGGAGGTTGGCAGCCGCCTAGGCATGCGCAGGAACCTTCCTGATTGTTTTCCGCAATCGTGGAATCGCGCCTCTGCCGATAAGCTGACGCCACGATGTCCGCCATCGCCTGCGTCTGCATGCCGCAGCTCAGCCTCTGTGCCTCTAAGTGTGCTTTTCCAGGTCCCGCAGCATGCCTCGCAGGTGTGTGTCGGGCTTTTGGCATGGAAGCGATCATCTTTCGGGACACCTGCTTTGTTCTCGACATCGGGCTGCGGTCAGCTTTGTTATTTGGGGTTGATGTACCTGGTCATTCCTGACGCCGCATCCTATATGATACCCATCTAACCGTCTGCCCACCCCGCATGCAATAACTCGGCTTGATTATTGCGAGCATTCTTCGAACGCACTCTCCTCATCGTTCCTCAGCCATGACAAACGATCTCTCCTAGCTACAAAAACATTAATTAGCTTCAAGAGATTGAAAATCTCGTCGTGATGTTTCTCAACATTGCCGTTGTATTTTCAACAGTCTTGCTCAGCTCAAGTTTGGTATTTGCGGATGGCCCGACATCAACCAGCACTGCGGCTGCTGGAGCGACACATATCGTGGCTGCCGGTGTAGTGAGTGGATTCCGGATCATGGCTGTATTGTTTTACGATCCCAATACTGACCATTTCTGCTAGGATGGATTCAACTTCCTTCCACAGGAAACTTATGCTAACGTCGGCGATGTAATCGGTAGGTCTCCTGGATATTGGAGGCACTGTGCTCCGTCGATTGGCAATGCTAAACGGTGCTCAGAATTTCAATTCTATCCCCTCAATCATTCAGTTGTCAGAGCATCGTACGGAAATGAACCATGCGTGCCCTACGAGTACACGACTCCTGGTCAACTTGGGTTCTACAGTGGTTTCATGCCAGTAAACCAGGCATTGAGTAATGTAAGGAAGAAAAGTTGTTTCTCTGTACGAAACCTAGCTGATGAGTCGGATTACAGCCGCCCAGTTTCCAAGTAACCATCAATGATACAGCTCCGATATTTTTCTACTGTTCGCAGACCGACGCATGCTTCCAAGGAATGGTTGGCGTTATCAATCCGGTGCGTATACAATGGCGCGAAGACTGCTTTGGCTGACTTTCTGTAGAATGCAACACAAACATTCAAGAGCCAAATGGCATATGCGTTAAATGCAACAGTCGAATTCAGTCCCGAGCAGACTTTCCTTCCAGAGGCCTTACCAACAACAAGCTTTTCAAGGACAACGACATACACCGGAGCTACCGCACCACCGACAGTAGCTCCTGCGACCACAACTTCAGCAGTCCCACTTCCAACCAAATCCTCCTCCCTTCCAACAGGAGCAATTATCGGGATTGCAATTGGCGGCGTTGCACTTCTCGCCCTGGCTGCAGCCCTCCTCTACATGTGCGGACGACAAAAGACCGTGAAGGACATGCTCCGGCAATCGCAGCCGCCCCCGAACCACAACTCCTACCAACCACAACCCAGCTCCCCAGGCTTCTCGGAAGCCAACTATGCCAACATACAAAAGGAGCCAAACATGGCCGTCTCACAAGACCTACATCACAGCGCGCAGAGCTTTGCGCCGCCGACGGAGCGCAGTATGAGCCCGCCGGTCGACGAGCACTCGGGCATGATGGGCATGCACCCACTGCACGCCGGTGCACGCGGCTACAGCCCCGGGTTCATGAGTCCCGGGCTGATCAGCCCAGACACTCCCGGTTACCCCAGTCCCGTGTACACAGACAGTCTGCGCCATGAGATAGGCGGCCTGCAGGGTGTGAGGTGAGATCCCCTGCCCCGCACTTAACTTCTCCACTTCGTCACTTCAGCCCTATGGCTTACCCCACCAACCAATGGCTCCAGTGATTGAAGAAATAAGCTAACTTGACATCGAATCATAGGCCATACAACCCAAACGAAACAGGACCCCACGAACTCGCAGTCCCGACCCCGCATACCTCACCACAGGAACAGAATGAGCATCGTCCGTTCTCGTACACAGACAGCGAGAGCGGCTACACGCGTCCTGAGAAGTCGGAGTCGGATACGTATTAGGCGCCTCTCACGTTATGTCACGTCATCTTATTGAATGTGAGGGGTGCACAGCTTTGCACAAGGTTGGATGTTAGGAGGGATGGGATTTGGGCGTTTGGGATGGGTTGATTGATTGGCTGACTGGCGTTAGCTTGGACTGATACCTAACTATAGTCGAGCAGCCGCGCAATGAGTGACTGAGCAACTGGGAATGAGGCGTTGGGCGTCATTCATTACATGGCATATCTCACGTCAACGCTACAGCATCTATTTTTCTGCGAGCAACAAGAGATAGGAGCACTGCAGATACAGAAGGAAAGGAGGAATCCCTCATTCGTGTAATCAATTAGTTTTTCAAAGTTATTTAGCTGTTTCTAGAGCAGGAGCAGGCAGGCATTTGAAACCGTACTATACTCGAGAGTAACAGCTGAGATGATGTGAGTGATCTTTGGTGAGACTGAGGCGGTGTTCCCATGTTCTATATCCGATATTCGATGTTTTGTTTTGTTAGCGCAGATATTGGGCAGCAAATCGCGTAAGAGGGGCCAGTCGGCTTTCTGCTCGTACTCTTATTCCTGTATTCTTATTCTCCGGAAGTCAGGTGCGTGGTTGAGATCAGATGGGATGACGAGAGCGGCGCTTCGTTTCATGTTCCATGTTTCATGCAATTCTATTTCAGAACTGCAATGGGAATAGAAGGTCAGACAAAGGAAGGAAAGGTGGGAGGTTGGAATAAAGTTTAGTGGACGGGATGAGGTGAGGTGAGATGAGATGAGGATGATTATTTTATCTGATTAGAATATGTATGTGCCCGGTCATATCGTACCCGTACCCGCTCCTTCTAAAGAGTGCAATGCTCCCCATTCCATCTAGCAAACGCCTTCCTTCCTTCCATCTAAAATGCCGTCTGCCAATCTCGGTATCTCATTCATATCCAACACATCCAGCCGTTACAACAAAGTCGAAGAGAGTAAAGTAAGAGCAGGGGGAGGCCTATGCGGCGCCACCAGCAGCCATGAACAGCCGCTCCCGCTTCATAAACGCGCTGAGCACAACAACCAAACTACCTGCCGTGATGACCAGGATATAAGTCTTGCTCATCGCGCTAACGATCGCCTCCAGCACCTCGAGCTTCACAGTTGCACTCAAACTATCCACAAACTGGCTGCCAGCGCCCGCAATTGCGGCCTGGATTTCAGCGACTGGGACACCAGGTAAGATAGCTTCGATGCCGGTCTGCGATTTGTTCAGGAAGACAGAGTTGGCGATGGCAAGTGCGATGGTGACGCCTGAGACTTGCGCGCAGGTGATGAAGCCAACGGCTGAGGCGATGAGGTGTGGTTCGACGATGGCTTGGGCTACAGAGAAGGAGGCTTGCGCGAACATCCCGGTGCCGAGACCGATGATCACGGAGTATCCGTAGACGCACGAGATGCTGCTGCTGGTGTCGACGGTGTACATGAGGGCGCCGCCGATGACGGTGAAGATCCCGCCGGTGGTGTACCAGGGCATGTAGACGCCGTATGCAGACATGACGGCACCGTTTGTGATGACGGCAAAGATCATGAGGAAGATGAGAGGTAGGAGACGTACGCCGGCTTCGAGCGCGGAGTCGTTGCGCGTGAATTGGAAGAAGATCGGGATCATGTAGATAGGGATGAAGACGGCGGTTCCGCCTGCAGCCGTCATGCAGAACAGGATGAGGATCGTACGCGACTTGAAGAACTCGATGGGGAAGACGCGGCGCGAGGTCGTGGTCAGCACCGTGTAGACTTGCTGTAGGCCTAGCAGGATGAACAGCACGCCTGAGCAGCAGAACAGCCCGATGATCTTGCCGCTGTTCCACGGGTATGTGATGCCACCGAAGCTGACGGCCATGACGCCGGACACGAAGGCGCCGACGGTTAGGAGAGCTCCTAGGTAGTCCATCTCGCGGGCGCGGTCTAGGAGGGAGACTCCTGGTCGTGGGTCCTTGTTCGGTAGCATGAAGATATAAACGGGAGCGCACACGGCGCCGATGCATAAGTTGATGTAGAAGGCCCATCGCCAGCCAGCGCTGGAGTCCGTGAATGCCCCGCCGATGATGGGTCCAAGAACCGTTCCTAGACCCCAGGTAAGACCAGTGCCTCCCACGTACATGGGCCGCTCATGGATAGTCGTCGTTGCTGCAAGAAGTGTCATGACGCCAACATACATGCCTGAGCCTCCCACTCCACAGATAGCACGGCCAACAATCAGGGCATCAATGCTAGGCGCCCCTCCACACAATGCAGACCCAGCCTCGAACAGCGTGACGCAGAAGATATACGTCCACTTCGCATTGAACTGACCAAAGATCTTACCCCAGACCAAGTTGGTGGCCGCCGCGCCAATAAGGAAGGCTACACTCAGCCAGCTGAGCTTGCCGACGTCGTGGAAGTGCGTGACGATGACGGGCTGCACGTCCGCGACGATGGTGTTGTCGAGCGCGAACAGGAATGTCGAGGACAGGATTGCACCAACCACTACCGCCCACTTCCAGCCCGAGATATCGCGCGGCGGCACCTCCTCTGCTGTCTCGGGTTCCTGCTTCTCGGCGTCGAGGTCGAGGCCTGTGACTGAGGTTTTCTCTGATACATCTTGCGTCTCCTTGTTGAGTGGTGCTGTCAGGAACTCTGGCTTGGGTGCCTCCGAGGTGATTCCTTCTTCCTTATTTTCCCCCGAGATGGGGAGCTCTTCTTTCGACTCTTCTTTCGACGACATAGTTCCGGAACTTGTTTTTTAACGAAACCTTTTTGGGGTCGATAAGTAGTGGCTGCGAGATTGCGGCTGAGAAATCAAGATGAAGGCGTCCTATCCTACCAATAAGACAGGATTAGAACGCGTCGATGATTAGTGCGTGATAATACAGAAAGGAGCCTCGACACAGAAGAGACCTCGATATAAGCTCAAGCCCTAGATCAGTATTTCAGAGGGGCGAACGAGCTAGATATATAGAAAAGATGGGGATGGTACTGTAGCGCCGTAATCCCCGGACAGGTTGTTTTGATACGCAGCGGGCTTGCGCACTTGCAATCTGGACAGCCCGCCGCAAGACAGCCCAGCTTGGGCCTGGGTTGGTAATCATCGTCCATGGGAATCTTCTCAACGCGGATAATAGTGTCAGCCCGGCCCACAGCACATCATATTGGATGTCTGTTACGCTGAGCGCCGACGAATGGAAAGGACTGCTAAGTCCGATAGACGGTGAGCTGGCTCATTGACAAGAGGGAACGAGTTTAAGCAGTGAGTCAGCACTACGAGTTGACCACGAGTTGACGACCCAGTTTGTGTCAAAGATGCAGGGTACGGACTTTTGAAAAGGCCATGGCCCATAGGGCTCAAGCTTGGCTCCTTGGGGACCGTGGTCTCCCATTCAGAAAGAAGCAAAGGCAAAAGCGAATGGACAAGCGCTGACCAGCCCCGTGGGCCCGCAATCTTGATTGGCGCAGAACATGACCGGTTCCAATCTCCTTGAGATTTCGCTATCGTGCCCACAGACAGAAAAAAAACTGCAAGGAGGATTGATAAGCCACATCGGGGGGTTGTGGGGGCCGTCCGGAGCAACATTTCAGCCGCCTCAGGACACAGCGCGGCGATTTGGGTATAGGGTTGTGGGAGGCTGCTGTTGCGTGGGAGTTTCCCATGGAGATGCCGGACTTTAGGGCTCGTGGATTCAGCCCCGGTGTTCGAGTCTCTCCGATGGAGATCTGTGGTGCACTGGTGCTAGGTTATCGCCGATGCAGACAGACACATGCTCGTGCCGACGTCTCGAATCTTGATTGACGCTCCCATCAGCACGGCTCAATCGCTGAGGCATTGGACATTGACGATGGTCCACACATTGGTGCCTGAGAACGAGAGTTCCTCTTTGCCGGCAGGTTTGTGCCCGGTTTTCATCGTCGATCGTCTCGATCCCGTGCCATGGTCCTGATTGGTGAATGTCAGCTTACACGACTTTTGCGCCGAAGCAGGTGCGTCAACCCTCTCGGCCTTTACTTGTGCGCGAGGCCGAGCAATTAACACAAGACTTCCAAGAACATTGACTCATTCTCGTCATCTTGATGTGCAAATGTAATATTGTTGCAAATGGGATGATGAGTGAGGTGAGATGGAGAATGGAAGGATTTATACGATCGATCATCGTTAGGTTTTTGCCCCTCATTCTGTGTTACGGTGGGTTGCATCGGGAGTTCGGCATCGAACCTTGACTTGACTTCTTGTTTTGCATTTGACCGTAGTGAAAGAATGAATTTATAAAGTGTAAAAAAATAATAAAAAAATAGGTGGTGAGTTGGTCTATTAAAGTGTCTAAAATACGTAGTTATGCCCGATAGGCTTAAGAACAAAGTTCACAGGCTCTAACAGGGCCGCTGGAAAGCATAATACAGATACAGCGGCCCCATTGACGCTCAGCATCGGCCGGGGCCAGTCGGCCCCGTTCGGCCGAACCGAAACGAGTGCCCCTAGGTGACAACCTCAATGTTTCTAAATGCCACCTTCACTTCACCAAATCGATCAGAACAAGTAATGCAGGTGGATTGTACAAATAAGATCTATTGATTTCAATATAAAAAGGCTTCCAGAGCATACCCAACGGCCCCAAATTGTAATGGATGGCCCTGCTCTCTATTACAACGACGAATCGACCGTCTGAAAAGCCAGATGGGGGAATGTAAAAAGCTAGGTACACAGTCCGGTGTCCCCGTCCCAATGCACAGTAACTGTATGTATGCCGACCCAGAAACTCCTGCGAGACTCGAGCCCATTTCAATCAATCATTTCATGCCTCCTTCATTATCAACACCTGAGTGGGGGCTATAGAAATAGCATGGCGAAAAGACCGACCAGAACGCCAGATAGCATGGTGTATGTGCTGCTGCTGGAGACCTGCGAGGCGCCGCCGGTGAAGGTGCCGGTCGTCGCTTTTGCGGCTGTGACGGCCGCAGTGGCGGTTACTTTTAGCTGGGTCGTGCTGTTCAGGGCCTTCGAGGTGGTCAAGAGCGTGAAGGCTTTGGTCGTAGAAGTTGTGAGCGGCTTTGTCGTCACGACAGTTGCAAGCAGAGTGGTTGATTTGGTGAGGGATGTTGTTGCGGTCAAGGGCTTGGTGGTGGTCTGAAGGATCACCGGAAGAGTCAGCGACTTGCTCGTGGTAAGCAGGGTTGGTTTTATCGTCGTCGTATTCAATTTCAGTGTGGTAGCAGTCTGTGAGGAGTTGTTAGTTTGTGCTCGAGAGGAACTGTATGATATTGCAAGGTGACTTGGTAAGACTTACGGTCTTGACCAAAGTCGAAGTTGTGACGAGCTGGGTGAGAGTCTTGGCGGTGGTAATTACAGTAGAAAGGGTTTCGAGTTTTGTCACAGTTGAAGTCAACGCCTTTGTAGATGTAGTCAACTTCCTGGTTGATGAGGAAGTCAACAGCTTGGTGGTCTATCTCTCGTGTTAGATACTTTTAAGTAGAGATAAGAGGGCAGTGCTCACATCAATGATGATGATAACGAACACTTCCGAGATCACAAGTTTCTGTGTGGCATCGACGATAATGATTTCCACCTGCGAGATATCGATTGTCGTCGGCGGAGTCCATTCATAACTGCCAGTGTTTCCAACTTTCAGTGCGATGTCGGTGATGATGACTGAGATATCTGTGGCGCCGGCGGGAACGAGATGAATATCGAGGGGAGCCGTCAGGCCAGTTGTATCCCAAGCAATATTCTGATTTGCACCAACTGGCCATTGGTCGTTGGCAGCAGGACTTGATATCGTTGCACTTGCCAGAGCCGAGAACCCCAAAACTAACGCGGAGAGGAATGATTGACGCATTTTGAAAAGGTTGATAGGCTGTTAGTGTTGAAGCCGGGAGTAAATAACAATGCTGGGAAGGTATTCGAGTTCAGAGTAAGGGAAACGACAGTGAACTGGAACTGAGACTGGAAGGCAGGTAGTAGCAGCTGGCCAGCAGTAAAGAATGAATACCAGGTGTATGGAAGTAGAAGAGAAAGCTGCAAAAGAAGGGCGAGGCTTGATGAGACCTACAGCTGACCGCAGGAATGCCCTTATATGTACACGAATATTTCGGACGATTCGAAACTCGTTCGGTCGGATGCGACGACTTCCATCCCAAGAGAACAGCCCTACCTCAGTCTAAACAATGCCCCTCTGAGCACATGAGACGATCCTGAGTGGTCACTGTGATGGTGGAATAGGCCGGGGAAGGCCTCAGATCATGAGAAACGAGACGTTGAGACGACGAAGCGAGGACGAAAATAGGATCTGCCATGGGAATTAAGCTCAAGGAGCCTCGAAGGGGGCCGATCTGGCTTTGCCAACGCGGAGAGCAGAAACAATGAGTGACATTGCGCCAGCCGTGCATCGTGCGGCTATGCTTGTCCTCTGAATGGCATGGGGATTAAGCATAACGGAATTTAAGCTTTTCCGCCCACCGCAGCTGTCGTCGCTGCTCTGCGCAGGCCATGAGCAGTGATCGTTGCAGGGACGCAGGCTGGAGTGACGCGGTCGGGAAATGTGATGAACGAGTTGAGACGAATAAGCATCGCCGTTTAGTCTCATGGAATGAAATACCGTTCGTCTGTTTGGTGGGCGATCGTGAGCCTCAAACGTCTGCGGCCTCAGGTCTGAAACTCGGCAGCAGCACAGGCACCTGGGCGGAAAACAATATAGAATGAGCAGACCTACATGGAAACGAATAAATCATGAGCATGCGGTGACATTCTTTCGACTGTCATTCCACTGCCAGGCGAATTGGAGGAGCAGACGACCAAGGTGGCGGTGCTGGAAGGAGAGGAAGCCGGTGCGGTGATGAGAGGATACACGGAGGAGGCGCTCGCGAAACATTACCGGAAACTTCATCTCCTCGATGGATGCAATGGCCTTGAACACTCCCTTCGAGCACCGCCGTTTATGGGAATGACATCCTTTCCAACGAGGTCTGCAACAAGACTTTGATGTGAGTGAAATATTGGATGTCGTGATGTTTGAAGGAGGAGGTTGACAGTGAAAATTGAGATGGAAACGCGCGATCCAGTGAAACCTCTCTTTGACCTCCTGTGGGGCCGAGGTCGGCACCCACCAATGGCGAGTCTTCCTTGAATTAGGGCTCGGATTGCTGGAACGCAATACGCTAAGGTAAACTCCTCTATGTGCTTAGATAATTTACCATTCAAGATGATGAGGAAAATACAGCTCCAATGCGAAGTGGAATCTTTTCATGAACCTGCGAAATACCTAATCAATATGTCTTTATTATAATAAGCGTCTCTTTTTTTTCCTCTCTCGTTTGAAAAGTGGATAGACAAGAAGCGGCTCCGGGCAAAAACTGTGACGGTCTTATATAATCTTGAGAACATACGCTTCACCGTCCCATAAGCTCGCGAATTCCCCTTCATCGAGACCAGCTGCAGTTCTGTCTGCTATTCTGTTTGCCCCTTTTGCCCTCCACATCCTCGCTACCTTGTTATAGTCTTCTTCAAACCCCGAATTCGAGAATTCTCCACCTACGCACCACGCGCCCTTTCTTCGATAGACTCCGTCTTCAACGTGTTCAAGAAAGAGACCTCGCATTTCCGAGTAGTCATTTGGATACTCCTGTACACCATCGACAAGCGGCACCAATAACGATTCGCCCTCGATACTCTTCAGGCCGTAATCCGGGTATGCAGTGAACTCCTTTATATTCCCTCAAGGGGAGTTTGACAGTTAGTAGAGACAAGCTAGTCGCTATCTCTGCTTTGGCTCGGATACTTGCCCCTGTGTATAGTACAAACTATGTTGCTGGACTGTGGGTGAAAGACTTGGTCAGATTACTGGCATGGCACAGGAGTACCTCGACTCCATCAACCGCAAAGGATGCAGCAACGACGTATCAGGCTCTATCTTGGCCTTGGGCCTCGGTGGACGACAGCGTAGTGTTTCCAAGAGGCTTTGTATTGCCACTTGACGGTGAATATGCTGCTACCGACGAACTTTCAGGGCCACCTCTAGCCAAGGTTTTAGGTACGTTTTCAGTGCCAAAAGTATCAGCAGTCTTCCACTGCCTTGCTTCCACTACCTGACAGGACCACTTAAACTCTAGAAATCCGCGACTAATTCCCCCTTTGCAGAAGCTGTCACAACGTACCCAGTGGATCAATTCGGTGAAGTCACCAGTGGTTTGTTCGCCTCCGCGCTCAAGCTTTATTTCGAGCCACTATTGATACCAAAGAATGGGTCCGTGATCGACACTTTCCAATCCAGGTCTGCTTCGGAGAACTTGAAGTCCTCAACGAACCTTATAGCACAGTTAAAATCAAGTTACATGGCTCTAGAAGGAGGAGCTAGTTCGTTTAGTCTATGCTAACCGATCGAAGATATGATCATGGGCTGCCACACTGTCCCGAGCATATGAAAAATTGATGATATCGGGATCAGAAAGGTTAGTTGGCCTTCTCTTAGGCGGGAGGTACTTGAGAAGGCGTTTCGTTGTTAGGATATGCATAGTCAAGTCAGCGACTCTGTCTTAGTCGGTTATGTTCTCGTCAATAGCGTTCACGAATAGAGTAATGAGAGTCGCATGTGGGTTGATGTGTGGTCCCTAAAGCAAAGGTACTATTAAGCCAATTGTGCGATGTATTCTAAGATATCCGGCGTCCGAAATATTGGAGTATTTCCTTCGTAAAAAGGATACCTATAACATATTAGCTATTTTACTTAAAGCCCGTAGGTTTTAGTCCCTATTCATTGGCAGTGTCTAGCGGCTGCTAAAAACTGCGCCGAAATAAACAAAACGAAGAATCACTGAATGTAATGCATGACTGTAATTATACTGTGCCTGCAGCAGAAGGATCGACTCTGGAACTATGAATTGACTGCGAATGCTACGTGAAAGTAGGAATGAAAGTGTAAAATTGCTAATATTGGTATAGGATATTTCCTTATTAATTAGACAATCTTTACTGTATAGAGCGGTATATCCACCATCGGACCTAGCACATGATTATGAGTCGCGATGCCTATCCTCTCGAAGATGGCTTCGCCATTTTCTGCGTCTACAACTCGAAGGCATATGGAGACATCATTATCCTCCTGATCATCATCTTCAAACGCTAGAGGTCCTCTCTTCTCACGGAGCACTCTCCCAAGGCGCAAACAGAACACTTGGTCCCCGGGAACGATAGGAGGGTTGCGAAGCTCGGGGTTGATATCCAACCGAACTAGTGGACGAAGACGTTTGGGATATGGCTCGTCCTCAATGTCGACCTCTGCGTCTCGGGGATAAGGTACCTTGTCTTTGTAAATGAAGATATTAGGCTTGTGAATAAAACCTTGGACCATGGGTGCAAGAATCCGAATGTATGCATCACGAAGTTCGCCTTTCTCATCGACCCCGTACGGCTTAACCTTGACATCAACAAGCCGCGCATATATTTGCAGTGGATCTAATTTCATCCATTTGGGTTTCACCCCGGCGACCGATGCCCAAGACCATGTTGGTGCCCGCCACCTCTTTACGCGTGCCTCGGGAAACCCATCATTGATCCACAACAGTTCGTTCAGATCATTTCTCTCCGGAGATAGCCATAATCCCGCATAATAGGATAGCCCTGGTTTATAGTGCTGTTGCACTCTATTCGCGAGGCCGGAGACTGCTGGGAATATATCCTTTTCGAACGTCAAAGAAAGTGGTAAGTAGGCTCGCACACACAGGTGCCATGGATCGGCAGAGTCAGGATCTTCGTCATTAGTGCTGTCCATACGGCGTCCCCTGAGTTGATTTCGGTTGCGAACCTCCATTGGAACATGTCCCTGGGGGCGTGGTTTTGTCTCAAATGCAAAATAATTGCACTCGCAAGTAGAAATCGTCTGACATTCCCACCAGAGTTCCCACTTAGTAAAATGAACTACTCGGCGAGACAGGAACCTCTCTTGGTAGAACCACCCTCTGCCAAACAGTGGCACTTCCCGTCGTTTCTCCTCGTCCTCCTCCCAGAACGCAACGTGCGGAAGCAGCCGGCGAACGTGTACAGAATACGCACCCCCCTCAGCAGTACCGGGCCATACTAACGTGTGTTCCCTATATCTGTCAGGCGTAGCAAGGAAACATCCCTCAGTCCCATCGCGGGCTGAAGAAGCCGCTATTGTCAGTACGGAGCCCTCATAGATGGAGGCCATATTTGCAGATTGTATTTGCCAGTCTTCGTCATCGTCCTGAATAATGCACAGCGAGTCAATCCAAGCATATCGGATCCCCAATCCTCGGCAGATGACCACAGCATCCTGGAACGTTTTAGGAAGGTCCGAAAACCGTATCTTCTGTAGATGTAAGTCTAGGTTCGCTTTGGTCGTCCTGAGTGGTTGGCAGGAACCCCAACAGTGGCTCAACGTGACATATGGGGCAATCTCCTTCTGACCTTCGCATAGCTGCAGGTCCCCATTCTCATCAGCTGCCAATCCAAGGTCGAGGAGACGTGCTGGTGGTGTGGTCTTGGAGTGTCCTGAGCAATCCTTATGCTCTGCTTCGCACGTGTCGATCCATCGACGGATATGGGACAAGGTCTTAGGAGAGTCTCTACTCGAAGGCAACTCGAGCATTGATGGCAGCCATGGGCAAGGGTTGTCTACTTGAAATGTTATTCACGTTTTATTAAGCCGCGTAGAGAGGATTATAATTGGAGTGTTAGGAAGCGCCTTTCCTTACCCTTGCCAGAGTAGAATCTAAGGCTTAGTAGACCATTATCGCCTTCGAGAGGTGTGCGCTGAAGATGACACCATATCCCAAATGCGTTCTTGAATATCTGAATCATGCCCGCCGCTGGGTTGCCATCAAAATCTCGACGATCTTCGAACTCTTGACGATATATCTGGATGCCATTGTAGATTATAGTGCATTTCTCGCAGCCAGCATCCACCTCGTCTTCCAGATCTCGGAACTTCACCCATTCCCCCATATCTCGCTGGGGGCCTCCAAGCACCTGGGGCCTCTCCAATTTTAGGCAACAGGGAGGGCTGCCCGGCGAGGGCTTCCCCGCTAGTCTTCCGCGCAGCTGCAAAACAGTCCCTTCTTGTGCCATTTATGTTCTTTATTTCCCAGATGAGTATTGTAGAGGGTTATACAATATTTCGAGAGGATTCATACAACAGGGACGATTTGTACGGATCGCCTTGACGAGAGTAGAGGAGCCAACGAGGCAATTGTCTTACGATGGTAGGAGAAATGCAAGTAAATGTTCATCTTAGTCACCTTCCAAAGTAGGACTAGCCTTATGCCTGTCTTCGGGTTCGGAGGATGTCGGGAAGCGGAATTTTCCGGCAAGATCTCGCGCAGCCACAAACGTCGCAGCCACAGATCTTATTACAATTTTACCGAGATTACTATAACCACACCGCCGCTGGCCAGGATCTTTGATCGCTTGATTGGAAGAGGTATTAACCCGCGTAGCGAGGCGTATAACATAGCGCGCCCCGGCCGCCATAAGACTAAGAATAACGTTTTTATATTATAATAAAAACTTAGATATCTATATCTAATCGTTTTATAAGTTTAAAAGGTAGAAAAAGCTTAATAGTGGTATAGTGAGCGAGGGGTCTATTATTATATTAACGAAGGGCCTTTTATAAATTAAGGGGGCGGCGACGACGCGGTGATAATTTTCAGAATTAATAGGTTAGGAGTATTCAGGAGAGATATATAATATAACTAAAATAAAAATAAATAAATTTTTTTTATACATTCACAGATTTTTATTCGCTTGAACTCGAAGTACCTACGTTGTCACGTGATATTCTACACGTGACCTTGGCTACTACCTACACGGCTTTTTAAACGTTAATTGACACCTGATTACAGGGGTTCCATCGGCGAAAGCGCTGGAATTACAGGGTGGTCTGACCAATCACCTGTCCAGATTCCAGCTTTTCTTGCTATATGTAGTTAGATACGAGTTAACGTTTAAAGCACCCTGTAGGGAGTACTCCTCTGGTGCTCTCTTTGTCTCCTTCCGGGTCTTATGCCCTTAGAACATCAGCTTTATTATTATCAAAACCAACAACACCGCATTTTACCTGCAACATACGTTTTGTCTCGTTACAGGGTGCGTCTCGGCGCGCAGGGATAGAAGTTAAGTCAAAAGAAAGTTCTGACGGGCAACTCTAAAGAACCCCTCTCTCCAAATGCGCGCAGTGGCGTCCACCCGCCCCGCACTCCGCGTCGCGACCTTATCGTCATCAGCAGCTTCGCCACAGATGCAACCTTCCTCTTTCGACAACCACAACCTCAAGATTTGCAGCGATCTCATGGATCACCCCTCTTCCCGCCTTATTCCCCACCAAACGGACCTCGGGAGCCCATCAAAACCCGACGAACTGCCGCGGCGCAGAGATCGGCAAGTGGCCTATCTATTAGTTGTCGCTATCGTGTTGTAGCCCGTGAATGGAACCGCGTGAGGGGAAGTTTGGCCCATGGCAGCAGGATGGTGGTTTAGATAGGTGGGGGGTTGCTATCTCTTCGACTGCATGTCTTCGGAGATGCTTTACGTGTTCCTGTTCCTATATCTCTCATGAGTCGCCGTTCCTTTCTTGTCTCTCGTCTTGTGTGATCTAGGTCTACAGCCTGAGAAGTATCCCAGGAAGTTACATTGAAGTACTTGTCCGCACCCTTCACCACAAGATGGCAGACATGGAGAAAATACGCGACGTATCGTCTGAAGACCCAGAGAAAGTCGCGGACTTATCGCCGAACACTACTTATGGGGAAGGAGAGACGAAGGATGCGCGATACAGACATGCGGATCCGAATGACGGCGATGAGGCATTGAAGGCGTTTGCCGGGCACGAAGGAGAGGTTATTGTGATCACGCCAGAAGCAGAGAGGAAGCTTCTAAGGAAGATCGATCTGAATCTCATGCCTGTACGTCCCACTTCTGAGTCTACGTGTAAAGTAATTGACAGTTTCCCAGATGCTCTGCGTAGTCTATGGCCTCAACTACCTCGACAAAACAACCCTCTCCTACGCCAGCATCATGGGACTGCAAGCCGACATCGGGCTGAAGGGCGACAACTACCAATGGCTGGGCAGCATGTTCTACATCGGCTACATCGTCTGGGAATACCCCACCAACCGCCTGCTCCAGCGTCTCCCGCTCGCAAAATGGTCCGCGTTCAATATCATCATGTGGGGACTGACACTCTGCTGTCTGGCGGCCGTCAAGAACTTCGCCGGCGCAGTCGCTGTGCGTTTTTTTCTTGGCGTGTTCGAGGCCGCTGTCACGCCTGGCTTCGCCTTGTTCACGAGCCAGTGGTACACGCGGAAAGAACAGGGGACGCGGACGGGCATCTGGTTCAGCTTCAACGGCTTCGCGCAGATCTTCGGGGGGCTCCTCGCATACGGGATCTCCGTTGGGGTCAAGAAACACGGAGCAGCGATTGAGCCGTGGAAGATTGTGTTCTTGGTGATTGGACTGCTGACCGCGAGTATCGGGTGCATATTCTTGTATTTCATGCCAGATAATCAGCTGAATGCGAAGTTTCTGAATCCTAATGAGAGGCTGATGGCTATAGAGAGGATCAGGAAGAACCAGCAGGGAGTGGGGAATAAGCACTTCAAGATGTATCAGTTGAAGGAGGCGTTGCTGGATCCGATGACCTGGGCGTTCACGTTCTTTGCGTTGGTTGCTGATATTCCAAATGGTCAGTCACATCTCTTGAACATTTTCAGTAGATCAAGCTAACACTTGCCAGGCGGCATCTCGAACTTCTTCTCCCAGCTCATCGTCTCCTTCGGTTACACAGCCGACCAATCCCTCCTCTACGGCACTCCAGGCGGGGCCATCGAAGTCGTGTCCCTGATCGTATGCGGCTTCCTGGGCGACCGCTATGGCAACCGCGTGCTCTTTGGCATGTCAGGCATGATCCTCTCCATGATCGGCATGCTCCTCATCGTCTGCCTCCCTCTCTCCAACAACTCCGGCCGTCTAGCCGGCTACTACCTCACGCAAGCCTCACCCACGGGTTTCGTGGCCCTGCTCTCCCTCATCTCCTCCAACGTCGCCGGTTACACCAAGAAAACGACTGCCGGCGCACTCTACCTAATTGCGTATTGCGCGGGCAATATTATTGGGCCCCAGACGTTCAGACCCAAGGATAAACCGCGGTATACGCCTGCAGAGATCACGATCTTGTGTTGTTGGGGGGTGTGTGTGTTGGATTTGGGGTTCATTGCTTGGTATTATAGACGTATGAATCGGAAGAACGAAGCGAGGAGGATGGAGCCGGGGTATGCGAAGTTGGATAAGCAGGAGTTTTTGGATTTGACGGATAGGGAGAATCCTGAGTTTGTGTACACGCTATAGGGTAGTTCTTTGACTCGAAGGGGTTGGTAGGCGAGGGTTTAGAAACCTGGAAGCTAGTGAGGAGAATAGAAGGAGACTCGAGGGAAGAAGGAAATCGAATATTAAATATTCGTCCTATATTAGGGAAGTTTTTTTCATTAAATAAATGAACAAGAAATGAACCATCTACCTACGTAATAGTTAGGGATCCTTTCCCCTATATACTATGTTAGAGTTGGGCCCTTAGAACCCTCCCCCTAACCTCCACAGCCACCACAACCACCCCCACATCCACCTCAAGGACCTCAGTTAGCTTCACATTTTCAACCGGAGATTAAAAAGCAAGGAAAAGCTGGAAACAACTCACCTCCGCCACAAGCACTCCCACAAGCACTACCACAAGCACTCCCCCCAGGACCACCGCAAGCCCCAGCACCAACATCCCCCGCACAAGCGCCCGCCGCACAATTCCCCGGCAAGCCCTCCCCAGGAATAACGCACGGATCCGCAACATACAGCGATCCATTACACGGGTACGCCTGCCAGGGCCCATACATCATATACGGATAACCCCACGTATCCGCAACATAATACTCGCTCTTCGGTGGGATCTGCCTCCCTTTTGCTTCAGCCCGCTTCACAGCTTTTTTGTAGGCGTTGTCGAGCTGTTGTTGTTTCCGACGGCGGCGCGCGGCGTGGAGACTTATCAGCAGGGTGGTGCCTTGGGTGCTTGTTACGGCGTTGTGTGAGCTGATGTGCGCGGAATTATTTGGGGGGCAGAGTTGCGCGCGGCCTGAAGAATGGAATTCATTCAGGACTTTCTCTTGGGTGGAGAGATGCAGGGCTTTTGCTGTGGAGGAGATGTGACTGGAGCGGATAGCTGAAGAGTGGTTAGTGCCGTTGAGAGTGTGGTGATGGAAGGCTTACTTTCGCAGTACCAGCAAGTGCACTCGGAGTACGCTTCGTGAAACTTCTTCTGGTATATTTTACTTGTCCATTCAAACCCCGTGGCCAGTTTATCCTCCTCAAGCTTATCATCATGGTTAACAAATTTGCGGCAGTTGCGGACTGAATACTCGTAGTACAATTTAGGTGACAGTTGATGCGTGTGCCATGCAAGATCCACATCTAAGGTCGGGACAGCGGTCCGGTTTGGGTTTTCCGCAATAATGCTCATGAATCGTTTGTACTTTTCGATTAGGCGTGTCATTATTTCGCGAGAATTTGGACTGTGTAACCAATCGATGGTGCACATTTTGTCAACGAAGACGGATTGCCGAACGACTGCACTGCCGAGTTCAATGCTGAAAATGGAGGAGTTGCCCCAGTAGCACGACATCATCTTCCGGACGGCCATGCGTTCTTGCTTAGCCAAGGCGCCACTTCCAGTGACAGTCTTGCCATTCACTGTCTTAGTGTTGACCTTTTTAACTTGATCCTTGTCTTTAATACTTCGTTCTATGGCTCTTTTCACTTGGTCCATTGATGGCTTGGCGCTTCGGAGGACTTTGAAGACTTCATCGAGAAGTTCAGTCTTGACAAGGCGGTTTGGGAAAGTATTGAATCGATTATCCCAATTTTCTGCAGTGGCACCATCGGGCATTCCGGTTGATGGGGTCAGAATCGTTCCTCCCATTGGGAAATCTCTATACCGGAGGCTTTCGATGTCTCGTTTAAACCTGTCGACTGCAAGGACTTCGTGGCTGAGCCCGAGCAGGGTCCCGGTCCCGTGACATAGCCGTGAGAAGTCGGGATCGCCATACCCGGATCCGCGCATCTTCATGATCCTGAATTTCGTCAGGCTATGAAAATGTGGTGAATCAAAGACATAACACTTACTCATCTGGACCCATTTCATCCCTCGCGCAAGTGGTCCAAGGAACAACGATAACACGAGAGCAAGTGGGACAAGAAAGCGACTTGACCATAAGATCTTGAGCATTGTCCCACTTGTGGCCCGTTTTGGTTGTGTATGCCGCTCGACCCGCTTCAGGTATGTCGTAAACGAAAGTTGTATTATCGATAGCTTCATTCACAGCGCGCCATGGCATACCAGCGGCCCAGAGTTCGGCTAAGCCAAATCTGATGCAATCCTCAAGGTAGCTGCGAGGGTTCAACATAAAGGTATGCCAAACCATCAAAACATCTGCGTAAGTCAGTTACAATAAAATAGAACCTCGGCAAAATCACTCACCAAGAGGAGGCAACATATCCGTTCTCCAGCTCATACGAGACTGAACTTCTGTAAACCGAGCAAATGCACCATGATCTGTAAGCATTTCCTTCCATTCCAGTCTTTTCTTGTTAGAGCAAAGCACTTTCGTCCACCAGTCCTGAAAACGATCGACAGCCCGGGCCACGTATAGTGCCCATCTCTTCTCGTGTAAGCTCGCCAAAGCCTTCTCTCTGTCCTTCTCGTCTACTTTCTCGCACCTCGCATCCCACAATCCGAAGAGTCCGTCTGTGTATCCCACATCTTCCTTCAATACGTGAAATGCAGAAAGAAGCTTCAGATGGGCGAGACATTCATCGGTTGTTGGAAGAGCTGAAGGGCATTCGGAGAGGTGTAGCGATGCGAAGGCCGCATTCAAGTCTTCGATTGGTGTTTCGGCTGGAGGCTCATACGGTGGACGAAAATCATTTCCGTCAGCTGGTCTGCTGATAGAAACGTCAGTTTCTCTGATAACAGCGTCTTTCTGCATCGGCAAGGGCCAGTTTTGCGTGTGTTGTGAATCCATGATGGATGAGCCTTGACAATAGTGATGTGGATTACCTTGGAAAAGAGAACAGAATCGCGCGATTTACTTTATGCAGAATGATCAAAATATAAGGATTCGCTAAATTTCAGCTTTATTGTTGTGGTTAACTCTTATTGGCAGGGCTGAACTCCTACAGTATTGATTGGCAGCCACCCAGCCTCACTGCGCCTCGCCAAGTGCAAAAACTATCGACAGCCTTATGGCTCACAGAAAGCCTGAGACTTTGAGGCTGTGAAAATGTTGGACGACGAATCTGAGTTGATTGTCCGACCTCGTGGAATGAATTGGTCCTCTCATCTGCCATGACTGATCGTTTTAAGTCCTGAGAGGAATCATCTCAGCGTATTCGTATTGTCCCCAGCAAAGTGATCAGGCAGATTCACGATGAGTCACGCTATAGCAGAATGCCTATCGAGGCTTCTTTTTGAACTGCTGAGGCCAGGATTCTTCTTTCGATGCGGATGATGCGCTGTTTTCAAACCAGGCGCGTTCGTTGCCTCTGACCCTGTGTTCACTGCTCACTCTCTGCTGCTTTGCTATATAAACTACGAAATATGCTCGGTTATAACTATGAGAAGAAGAGGAGTTCGAAATAAATGAAGTTATCAGGGTTAGAAGGCAAGGGAATTGGCCGAAACTCAAGATTCTAGCAGCCCGAAGGAAGCCGACATAATCTCTTTGAAGTCTTTAACTCTAGGCTGAGGTTGAAATTGCCTTGTAATTACAAGAAGGGTTAGAAGGTCTTTGTATTCACAGCTAAGGTAATGAGGCCTTGTTTGATATTGCCAGAAGGCGCTAGTGCCTCCTAGATTTAGGTTACATGCTCAGTGCTTCAGGCAGTACCTACAAATGCTCGAGGAAGTCGTCCTAGGTGTTTGTTATATCAACGCCCGGGAGCCATTTCCATGGCCTAATCACGATATCCGGCACTTTTCCACTCAAGAAGCCATCCTTTTCCAGAGCGAGAACTTCTGCAATATGGTCTCTTGCTTCCTCGAGTCTAAAAATACCTTCTCTTTGATCGCCTGCACTTAAGGACAAGTGAGACGTCGGGTTGCAAAGTGCGAAAATTCCCGTCCTGAAGCAAATATTTAGTCTTGCTACGCCACTTCTTGCGGATCAGCTCTATGTCGGACCCAGATCATTACCGATTGCCAAAAATCAATGGGAGCTTGAATCACTCAACTGGTTCAACTTTGAGTTAGCAGAGCTTCGACAGCTTATTTTGAGCTATATAACAGGCCCCCCTGAGCAGTTTACTTCCTGGGTCCCACAAAACCAAGATAATCATAACGTAAGTTTGAAATGGCTATGCAAGAGTCAAACAATCAGGCGCACGGATTATGATAACTCCAGCGCTCTTGCGATTAGCCTCATTTTCGGGATAGGGACGATTCTCATTGGTGGTAGCCTTTGGCTCGAAAGCCTTTCATCCACTTATAACGCCGGTTATCTCGAACGAAATTCACCTCCAGTTTATCAACAATTCAGAAGCCATCCCCTCTATCTTCTCATTGATTTCTCTGACGTCATGAATCAATCAGCTCAGGATACTGCTCTGCATCCCAAACATGACGAGGCGGTCAAGAACCTGACGACGGCAGGCAACCCCAGCAGCAGCAAAGACGGCGACATCACCAACCATGATGCCGGTACAGGTGAATCCGATAAGTCTGACCTAGAGGACGCAGCAGATGAGCATTTGGCAAGTAGCAAGCGTTTGCTCGAGACTGGAAAGTCATCCTCGTACCTAGAGAATCTGCCCGCGGAGCTGAGAACCAAACTCCTTTTGTACATGCCAGACCTGCCGACACTGCGCTCGCTTGTCCATGCTTCTCCCATACTGCACGCCCAGTACATATACGACCGCAACAGCATTCTTCGAGCTTGTCTAGACCGCGAACTGGATGGCTTCCTCGTCGACGCCTACGCTAACCTGATGTCTCGGGTGCGCGAGCTGGGGTCGCCGCGGACTGACGAGAAGATCACGGGCTTTCTCGATACCTACCGCGACTGGCTCTCGGGCTCAATTCCACGTCCATATGTCAACTTAATTGATCCTAGCTACGTTCGATGGCTGGCGGCGTACCACCTATCCGTTGCTCGGCCCCTGGCTCGCCTGTATAGCAAGTGGGCACTGGCAAACCTCAGAGAGGCGGCTTCTTCGTCAGCAGCCCAGGAAGGAGCAGCAGAAGCATTGGTGGCACTTAACCATCACGACGTTAGGCTGAGAAGAAGTGAGGAGATACGCGTTTTCCGAGCTCTCTATCGGTATGAGACCTACTACCACCTCTTCGGTCGGAATCATGGCCAACGCCGCGGTGGATTCCGCCATCATGAGATCAATGAACTCTCCTTCTGCCTTTTCAACCCCTGGGAAGCTGAGGCCGTCGGATGCATCGATTTATTCGTCAGGCAGAAGTACGAAGACATCTTCGACGAGGTCAAAGGAGATCTGCACCCCAAAAATACTAGGTTTAAGCTCGAGAATGGAATTTTCAATTATGAGGGATCGTTCGATCTTATTGGGGAGCATGACGGTAAGCATGACCTCCCACCCGCACTTCAAAGCCAATCCACGTTGCGCTACGCTAGCAAGAAACAATCCGCATCTGCTAATTTGGACGGCAACAGATTACATGGACGGCACCGTCTCACGCGGCCTGAAGATGCTAGTGCGGCTGTTGGCAATTGACGACCACGAGAAACTCGTCACCAAGATGCAGCGGTGTCTCACTCATGACCAAAGTCTAGATGCCCCCATAAGGAATGCCCTCGGGTCAGCAGCCCAGAACGACAGGCGTGAGATGTCAACCAATTTCCCTGACACCAGGGACGCGGCCGAGCAGAGAAGAGAGCCGATGTACTTCGTTGGTGACGCCGTGCCACCCGATGAGCCTCCACTGGCGTGGGTTCTCTTGTGGGGTGGAAAGTATGCTAATATCTATGGAGAATATGTGCCGGAGTCGCTAAGGCGATGGGGTTATGTCATGTGGAACGAGAGTCGGTGGACCGAGATGGGAGCAAAGGAACTTGTGGTGATGCAGTGGGAGACGGCCCCGGAGCTGGTTGAGGAGATCGAGGTTGATTGCAACTGGAGCCCCGTGGGACGCTAGAGCACAACTACAAATTCTGAGTAGCATCTGAGCGTGCCCAGATGAACAACAAAATACGCTTGTCATCCATCACACGAGTCCACAATCAGAGCTCATGTGAACTGGCAAGGAAAACAATAAACTTATATCAACTTGGCCGCTGCAATCCAGTCCAAGGATGGCTGCCTAGTGTACAGGTCCACATCCACGAATCTCTCCCAAATACCCCTATCTTCTCCATGACTATTTCCCTTTTGAGAACCCTGCATGAACGGATCACCAGCGGAAGCATAGACAACGGAACCGAATATGTTTTTATAGACTGTACGAGATACATCATTCGCCAGTCTCACGATCTAGATGCTTTCGGTTTCATTGAACATAGAGATATAATAATACAGGATGGTTGGCCTAGTTAAGTACCGCGATGGGAGATGCCCCTTTGGTGGTCCGCTTTCAGACGTATCCCCTCTCGATGAACCCTTCAGTGCCAGTCTCAGCACAATGTTCGATTCAGAGAGGCTTCTGAAATTAAATTCCCTTATCTTAATAGGGTTTATATTTGCATAGTAGAGCGTATAGTTATTTTGAAGCACAGTGACCTTTTGCACGTTTTGAATGAACGTTGACAAAAAGATTTATGAATAGAAGGCTTTTCACAAGATCTAAAGGTCATCTAGGCTATGGATCTACTTTATTAATTGCTCACGGTTAAATGTCGAAACACATCACGTGCGCAAAATTATGAGCGAGTCACAGTCGACTCCGAGTTTTGCACAACTGTGCAAAACCCCTCGCTAGATGTTAATGCACACAATCCTCTCCCAACGACAAAACTATCAGACTCCAATCTTCTCCACTGTCGACAATGCTAGGGGTCGCAAATACCATCATGAGGATCGGAAACCAGCGCCCAATTATTGTGACCTAGTCAAAAGCATGGCCCGTCTCGTCTGTGTATGCCTGTAGATTTCGACCCTCGAAGCTTTTCGGACGGCGTGGACAGAACGTGGGCCACCACATCTCCTCAGCCGAGAGATACTGGACTTGTGACCTGGTCGGCTGAATACGTTGGAAAACATCGTGACGGAACCGAGAACAGTCAACATACGACATTCACCAAATCATAATTAACGATCCTAATTAGAATCGAATCATCAACTACGAACCCTCTTCAACTGATACCGAAATGTCTTCTTCCCATCGCTCTTCCCACCACTCCTCAAAAGGCAAACACTATTTATCAAAGTCCAAGTCTAAGAAGGACGATTGGTCAGACATCACAGATCCTGAGGAGAGAAGACGCGTTCAAAATCGGATTGCACAGAGAAAATTTCGTATGCCTCCTGCTCCAGAGTAGCGGGAGAGTTTTTAGGCTCTAATTTTTGGTAGGAGACAAGGCAAAAGAGGCCAAGGAGCGTCAGGACAGAGAGGCAGAGAACCGAGCCCATAGCGAAAATTCCTATGACACACCAGATCCCGGTGAGATGGGAACAGAAGAGGAACTTTCTGGGTTGCCCTGGGGATCATTATCATTGAAGCATGCCGTGTCAAAAGGCAAAGCCAAAGAAGACGAATCTAGGGGAGGATCCAGAAGACATGAAGACAGAAACTATTACAAAGTCTCAGAGCCAATCTACGAAGAGCGAGAGGCGTATTATGAGACTGACTCATACTACGAGGATGACAGAGCTTATTACGATTATGGAAGTGGAGGTTATGGAAGTGGAAGCGTATCGAAAGGAAAAACTTCGACGGACGACTCTAGGCCCATAACGGGGAGAGAAATCCTTGGCCACTTCTCTCTGCAAAATTCTCCACAAGAGCAAAATACTCCAACGTCGAGCCAGGGAACACATTCAAAGCAATATGACTCCTGTGAGACCGAAACTGACTGGGGAGAAAGCAGTAGCCCGGGAAATGATGGAATTTCTGAAACTGTGGGTATAATCCTTGGTGCAGCTGGGGGGGATGATCGCTCTGAAGATGACATTAAGCCCATACTTTCAATGGCGAAGCAACAGCTGGTGGATGAACTTATGGAGCAGTTCTGGATTATCTTCAATCAAGAATGGCAATCTGGTATCAAGAGCCACGGTGGCGAACCCTCAAATACAGCAGGATTACCCGACTCCAGAACCTTGGTCCAGAGATCTTCAGCTCAAAGGCCTCACAAACGACGAGTAGACGACCAGCGGTCAGGTGATGATGATGAAGGGGAAAGTGCAAAACGATCGAGTCAAGGCCTCTTTCCAGCTGATGAAACGAGGCGCCGAAATGACTTCGCTTGCCCCTATCGCAAACACGATCCCAGGAAATATAGTGTTAGCAATTGGCGCTCATGCGCCCTGACACCTCTAGCAACAGTAGCACGGGTCAAGTTCGCAACGCTCAGACCTGCGAAAGATCTAAGGTACTGACGTGCTCTATGCAGAGGACATTTATATCGGCACCATATGATCTTTCAATGCCCGCGATGCAAAGAACTTTTCGAAAATCAAACGAAACTCGACGACCATTTCACAGCTGTGAAAGGCTGCGAGTTGAGCTCGGCAGACCCTGCTGACGGCATCACGGCAACTATCGAGAAGAGACTGCGTAGTAGAAAGAAAACACACCCCGATCAGACTGAGGAAGATCGATGGAGGGGGATATATCAGATTTTGTTTCCTGGAGAAGACATACCAAGTCCCTGTAACTTCCTTCACACCCCATCCAGCCCTAAAATCAGACCTTTGCTAACTGTTACAGACTTTGAGCCGATCCAAGAGGACCTACCTCAATCACCTGAGTCCCAAGAACTCGCAAACTACGAAGACTACTCTCGTCGCGAACTCCCACGAATATTCCGCAGGGCTCTCGAGGCAGCTCTAAATGATGAGTCGCAACCTATAGCAGAGCGGTTACTGAGACAACTTCCGAGTATGATTCAAGATTGCCAGGATGTTGTTTTTTCGAGCTATCGGGCCAGACTCCATTCTGATAATACTGAGAGCCCGGCATTACCAGCTGAACACGGACAAAGGCTCGAAACTTCTGAGGAGACTCAGATACCGAGTACTCAAATACCGAGTACTCCAATACCGAGTACTCCAATACCGAGTACCTGCGAGCATTTCTACTCTCCGCCGTCAAATGAGAGCCATCTTCATTCAATGTTGGAAGTACCAGACTTTGAAAGTTCTTCTAGGTACCATGAACAAAATAGAGCATGGGACTCGGGATTTGAGGCTATGAATCCAGGTGATAGGGATCTGAATTACTACGATTGGGATTCGTCCTGGGACATAGGGAGGAGTAGGTAGTTTCAGGAGCGAGAGAAGCTAGAGAAGCTAGAGAAGCTATTCGACGTGAAAGAGCAACAACTGTCCGCTACCGTCGTCCGACCTGGCCTTCTTCGTCAGAACCACCCTGGGAGGCATCTTACAGCACTGAAACCGGTCTTGCTGCAAAATGAAATAGGGCGCGACCAAAGCTCATAACGGTGTGACGGGTTGGAACGCGAGATCAGATCCACAGGCAAGCTGCGTTTTATTGTGTCACGGTGGACCAGCACGTGAGTGTCCGACGTCACAAATTGTGACCTCGGATGCCTGCTCTGCACCTATAAGAATCTTTGTAACGGTTGGTTTCCCCTGCTCGACCCCGTTATTTTTAGAAGGATCCCATTTGGGTTCCAGGGAGCCGACTACATCCCCCTGAATATAGTCCTATGGAGTTGACAACTTTCGCACAGCATAACCGAATAGTAAATAAATTATAATTGGTCATCGAAAAGGAGAGCAAGAACGTGACTGAGCGACCTGAGGAGAGGGTGAGGCGAGGGTGAGTAGCGCCTGAGCAGATCTCCCTACTGCACTAGTCAACTCTTCTACGTCACGTGAGAAAACTGGAGTTGCTTGTGGGGATTGGCCCTCGCCAGCATTGGATTTTTTTACCCCGCTCAAGGTTCCCTCATACCTGAATGTCCATCTAAGATGGTAACTGAAATGAACAACTCCGCTACAGCAGATATTGCGCCGGATGGCGACGTCATTCTCGTCGTCGGCGCTGGAATGAAGAGGCTCAAGGCCTATTCTTTAGTCCTCAAAAGTGCCTCAAGGGTATTTAGCGCTATGCTGGGCCTTAGATTCAGCGAAGGCCAAAGACTTGACGACAATGAATCGACGGAAATTGATATGCCTGAAGACGATGCCGAAGCAATGGAAATCATGCTCAATGTCATCCACGGCCGCAATGATGCGGTACACGATGGTCTCGATGCGAGCCAAATCCTTCGAATAGCTATCATGGCAGACAAGTTCGACTTTAAGGTAGCTCTCACATTTGCCATCAGGGTCTGGTTGAATTGTGCCAATATCACTGATAGCAGCCAACTTTGGCGGCTGCTGAGGGCAGCCTACTGGTTTGACAACGCAAAGTCGTTCGAGGAAATAAGCCTCGGATTGATACTCCACCACCGAGGCTCCTACTTGCAACTCTGGGCCCAGGACGATATTGACTCTGACATTTTGATAAGGATTTGCCGTAAGTCCGAGTTATTTTGCCTATTCTAAGATTGCGTCTTAATTTGGGTGGCTAGTCTCGCTCGAAGAATGTAGAAACAGCATTCGCCAGAGTCTCTTGGAAATAGTTATTGAAGAGCCAATATGGAATTGCTGGAACTGTTTTTGTGGGTGGTTCAGCAAGCATTATCTTGCTTATATTCAGTCACTTCGTTCGGAACAATTGCCAGGAGGTATATTCTGGATGGCAGTATCCGAGGCTGTCGAAGCTGTGTACAGGGTGAGAGACCCGCAGCCGAAATATGCAGACCTCACGGACAAGAGCTGTCCAGAGCACGGGCATCATCAACGGAACTCCGATTTTGTCATGAGTGTAAGGAAGCGGGTGGGCTTTGCCAATGTGGGACTTTGCCTTGATTGTGTTCACTCACGTGGCCAGCATGAGGCGCATAGCAAGGCCGTGTAACCGGACTCTGGCACAAACTATTTTGTATTTAGCACGAAGGCCTCACTTCCGGTTCCCATTCTTGGAAGGGAATGAATAATACTTCGAAAGTTTCCCCTCCAGAACTGTTGCTCGGGTGGTATTTTGAGCATGCCGTTCTCCTGACGCCGATTTCGAACTTTACTATATTAAACATCTCCTCCTTTTTCCATGATCCAAACAGATTCCCATTCCATTGTAAGATTACCAAATCACCTTAACCATATTACACCAAATTCTCATCGCATAATAAACATGCAGCACATGCAGACATATCGGCTACCACGCCCGCCTCAGCACGGCCCTATTCGGTTCCTGTTCCTGGCTCAGCCGCGCAGGGACGACGGACGCAGGAACGTGGAGCTTTTGTGGGGTCGTTCATGCGTTCACTGCTGCTTGGTTTCAATGGTTGAGATAGATCTGCAAATCGTTTCCTTTGCGCTAGGGAAAGCAAAGCAAGGCAAGGCACTCGTAAATACGTGAAGTCATGTTGATCCTGGGATTTGGGTGGAGGGGAGTGTTGCAGGCATTTCGATTCGTCCTTGTGACTATAATTTAAGTATCGGTTGGGGGCCAGGTTTGCTCATGTACAGTATCGGAGATTGGGATCTGGGGTGTTTGCTTTGTAGAGCGATCATTACTGCGAATGCTAGAATCACTGAGGACTGTACGAGCGCATTGGCTAGGTAGAGCAGAGGGCATGCAGCGAGGTCATGATCTCGAGCCTGTGTTCTTGTGTTGTGCACCTGGAACTCAGGTACAGACAGCCTCGCAAATGCTCTTGTAGAGCCATGCGTTGGATGCTATGAATCGGCGTTTGCCTCAGCTCTCTGTCAAAGCATGGAGACACCCAAATGAGCAAGTGAACCACGCACAAGCAATGTGGGGAGCTGAACCGCACGCAGACCACGGTACCTGTCACTGGACAATCACAACTGAAAACAATCGTCGCATGCGTTTCCTCGATTCGATTCGAAACGAATTTAGGGTTCTCACGTTTGAACTCTCAAACGCTACCCAGACCGACAGTCAGTCATGGGATGAGATGGATCATGGATGAAAAGGGGGAGCGCAAGGTCCGTGCAGACATTACACCGTGAGGCTCTGTGGTGAGTTTAAGCTTACGCGCGTAAAGCCCGCTCGAGCTAGCGCAGTCAGGTGCGAGCATGACTCGGTGGCAGCCCCTATCTTCGCACGTTGAGCGACGAAGTGATTGGACGGCCGTGGGGAAAGGCATACTCCGTAAAGGCTCAAGCCTCAAGCCGATAATCGATCGTGCTTATTGGTCTCCGTCGGACATTGAACGAGGATCAGATAAGAAAGCGCACAAGGAAAGTGTAAAAACGTGGTTCGGCCTCCTTCGAAACCTGCAATTTCACCACCACCATCAGGATCGTCTGGACTCCTGGTCCTGATCTCGCCAGTTGATTCGCTGCGTAGCTGCTGAGCAAGAAGCCCTTCCCGAACAGAGCGCAAAGTGCCGCGGGCGGTCCACGAGGCTGGATCATTCGGAGCTGAGCCTGTGGTCCCCGAGGTAGCATCGTCGCCCAAAGGGGATGAGAACAGTGGAATCTCACGCCACGATCCCTGGCCCGTGGCGTCCAGATTCGTTTCATGGGCCCACTGCAACCCCGGATCGCGATTATGCGTTCGCCCAGCAGGGCCACCGCGCCCACACACACTGTCTCGATGTCACCGCAAGACCACTTTCCCGGGACCCCACACTTGACACTGCTGGCCAGTGGAGTGCCGAGATGTCAAATCCACCCCCCTCCTCGGCCCGCTAGGTGGAGAGGAGAGGCCTCCCCGGGCACAGGGACCAGGGCCGATATGGGACGGGGGTTGTAATAACTTCTCCATGCACACACTCGGACGCGATGAATGAGCATTCTCGGTCCACCAATAGCCGGCCACGAAAACCCCCCAGGTCCTGCCAAAAGCTGTTTCTTCCGCCGGGGTTAAGGACGACTGGCGTAAATGGGCCAATGGTCACCCGCGCACCGCGGATGTCGCTGGGTGGCCCAGCTGCAGATTCTTGCGCTTCTGGTGCTGCCCAGCCCAAGGTCCAGGTCGATCCAGCGCCCCCCGTCGCCTGCAAGTGCAAATGTACAAGGTACTTCTGGAGCGAGACGTGCACATCGCACAACAAAGCATGAGTCTGGATAATACCGGGAGAAGGGGCCTTCCTGCATAACACGCCCGTTGGTGCTCTGCTCGCCCGGCCTCTTGGACGACCTCTCCCGCGCCTCCCACGACCTTAAACCTCTGCTGGCTTTCAGCCTCTTGGGTCCTGCTTATACTCAACATGCACCTCCACTGACGTCTTTCTAAGACATTGGAATCGAGGACTTCCTTCGATCTTGCTCTTGCTCTTGCTCTTGCGAGAGACATCTGCTATTGGCCATGAGGCTTCCGCGTCTCGTCGCTGGTGTGCTGGTGGCGCGCCAGGCCGCCAATCTCTTGCCCTCAACGTTCTGCTCCCCCGAGTGTCGTCAGTACCCTCCCCCGCCTCACCAGAGGAATTGAACCACAACTAACCCTCTGAAAAGCGTCGTGTAAAACAGACGTCATCGCATTCGATGGAGCGATAACATCGTGTACCCCGAACTCATCCTTCATCGAGGACTGCGGCCACTGTCAATCATGCGTCGAAGAATACGCCATCGACAACGGAAGCACTGCCTCGCTGGCGGCGCTGGAGGTGGCTCTGTCGGATATCATCAACTTATGCGCGACTGTGCCTGCCGTATCGACTGAGATCCAGGCGCTGCAATCGCAGGCGTCGAGGTTCTCTGTTCTGGGGGCGGTACTGGCGTCGACGACGGGCTCTGCAACCATGACGGGCTCACTTACTATCACCTCCGCTCCGACTGCGACTGCAACGTCCGGGTCAGCAGCCAAGACATCCTCGAGCTCGAAACCCACACAATCCTCCACACCCACTCCCCTAAGTCCAACCTGGATCGCCGGGCCCGTCCTCGGTTCCGTGATGGGCATCGGCACCGTCATAATCGTGATCTTCTTCACGCGGCGGAAACGGAAGCAGCAGGACATGCAAAGCAAAGCAATGATCAAGATGCACGAGATCGAGAAGCCGAAGCTCTTCCACGACAACGATGCCGACTCCGCCGCCTCGCCCCCTGCACCAGAGAAAGCACGGGTCCATGCCGAGGTCGCCGCCGAGGTTGCCGCGCCAGTGGAAGCCGAAGTCCATGAGGTGCACGAGCTGCCAGCTGTTGAGCCGGTGGGGAGTGAGCTGAGTACGCCGATTTTTGCGAGGACGCGAGAGGATGTATGGCCGGTTAGTCCGATGACCCCGGCGATGCCGTTGAGTCCGCTGCCGCTGCTGTTTGCAGAGGCAGAGCTGCGGGATCAGAGGAAAGGCGTGGGGGATAAGTCGCCGAAACATAATACGTTCTATCATCCTTGAGAGGTCGGTCAATGGTGCTCGGGATTTATATTACGGACGAGGGTCTACGGCTCGTCCCGCGCTGGGATAGTGCTTTACATCATTCTCAATATGGGGAATGGTAGAGACATTGAGGTGGTGTGGATGGGATGGGTTTTGGCTAAAGTCAGACTCGCCGCTCGCTTGAGCTGATATATTGGGCATTGGGTTGGAGTACAGGATCACTTGGGCTTGGGAATTCAGCGACGGCGTTGGGGCAAACGCCATTTCAATGATGGGCAAAATAAGGGAATGGGGACTGGCGTGGCCATAGCACGCCTAGTGAATGGGAAGGGTAATCACCAGCGGAAGAAAAACTCTCGTTGGTACAGCACAAAGCATGAAAGGAGCAGTGGAAGATAGAAACGTGCCTGGTGGCACAAGAAGAGGTCACTCGCTCGATAAAGTTTAATCAATATCCAAAAGGAAAACAATTCAAAGCATTCAAAACTTAACACACATGAGTGATCGGCATGTCTCGGCTATTTGACCTTGGGATCTGCGCATACACTTGATTTGTAGCGGGAAAATTGCAGATCGATCGATCGTTTGGTGGGGCTTAGCTCTGATCTGAGCCTCGTTTTTCATGCGAGGGCGGTTTTGAAACTCAACATGGTTTGTTTGTGTTCGTCGTTCATGCGATGTGGTGTTGAAACTGAAAACAAAAGAATAGGAGGGGCTGAGTGGACGCGAAACTTGTTTCTCAGAGGTAATACCCGGGTGGGAATTCGGATCAGGAGCTGGCATGCGTAGGTAGGTAGGCAAGCGTTGTGTAAAGGAAGGTGAAATCAATTTATATAAGTGCTTGTCTGGGGAAAGGGGATGAAGAACGGGATTTCCAACCAAGAACAAAAGGCACATATCCTGAAGGTAAAATGAGAACAAACGAAAGCGCAGATATATAGGTAGGAAAGAAACAAGAAACTCTGAGATGTTCAGACTTCCCCCACTGCAGGCATACCTCGACACTCCGTAGGTGAAGAGGCTGGGGAAATCAGAAAGCCCCTCTGAGGAAACCTTCTCCACGGCCTTCACCACCAATTTGACCCCAAACAGGGTCCAAGAAGGAGAAGAGACCACCAGAGGGGTCAGCTACAGCTCCATGTTAGCTGTTCTGTGTTAAGACTAATAGTAAGAGACGCAATTGGATCTGGAGGGGCAGAAACTTACGAGTTGCGTTGCCATCATTATCTGTTCCTGAGTCTGTGTCATCGGTATCATTCGGGTTGGAGCCAGTAGCGTCAGACCCAGCAGTGTCAGACTCAGCAGTGTTAGAGCCTGTTGTGTCTGAACCTGTTGTGCCTGGATTGGGTGTATCGGAATTGGTTGTGCCTGAGCCAGCAGCTTCTGGGGGTGGGGGTCGATTGTTGGGTGCTGTTGGGGTTTTGCTGGGAACACTAGACGCGCCAGAAAAACTTGAAGGAATTTCAGTATTCGGGAAGTTAGGTGGAAAAGGAGACCTAGTAATGTTTGAAGCAGCCGAAATATTCTGAGAGTTGGAGGGGATCGGGACCAGTCCAAAGAAATAGATATAAATTCGGTCTCCTGCGCCACATACTAGATACATGATGAGCTTTTGAAACTCGTCTAGACTGTTGATACTTGTACCTTGACTGGTATTTGCAGCGCATGGCAAGGCGATTGGCTTCTCACAGCCGGATGGCCCAGTGATCATACCGTTTGGAAACTCTTTCCGGCTATCCAAAGGAACGTTCGTGTCACACCCTAAGAAGGTGAGCTTTATACATAGGTTCGTCAACAAAGTGAACTTACAGCATTCTTCACCATACTCGACACCGGCATATTTGAAACTAGCAGAGAGGCATCCTGCTTGGCAATGTTCGATAGTAACGCCACCTATTGTTTTGGCAGATTTTTGGGTTCGTAAGATACGGGCAGAAGCAGAGTCCTTATAGCATCCCAACGACTGCCAACCCCGAGTTTGCGTCAACGATATCGGACGGCGAATGAACAAAGTCGGCGCGGCAGGGGAATAGTTAAGACCTCGCCGTCCATTCCTCCACAAGTCAGAGTCTGATCGTTTGGAAGATGTAGGCAGAGGCAAAGCACTCCGCGCAGTAATACTAACAGTGACGGTTGGTTGACGTGCATCTAGGGAAGGAACTGGAATGCTGTTATGAAGTAAGTCCAGCCACTTGGAGAACTTTGGCGGGATACATACATATGCGCAGCACATATGAAAGTTAGAAGAAGAAAAGCCTGGACATGAGAACGCATTTTGAACAAATACTAAAATAATCGGATGTGGATATGAGGTTATGATGTGTAAGACGGTCCAAGATAACAGTGAAATACTGTTGTGAAGGAGAGATACGGGAATGCGTTTATCTCTAAGAAAGATGACAGCAACATGAAAGCACGAGAAAGTGGAATACAAAGCGGGTGAAGTGATGATTTCAAGTTGAAGATCACGATTTTAAGCTGCGAAATGTTTACCTAACTCCGCCAATTCTCTTAGCAGCTGATGCATTCTGCAGCCTGATTTGGTAGAGATAGAGATATGCACTCCATGCAAAGGGTGCACGACGGAGGACTCCCTGACCGCATGCGCAAAGTTGACCAAGTCTCTAAGCTCGGAGTTGCCATGAGCAGTCACCCCACATCTTCCAACGTGATGCTCAGCAACACAAGCAGAGGGGAAGGTCATCTAGGCTTCTAGGATGAAGAGCGTCGGTCTATAGACGATCAGTTGACGGATCAACAATCTTCATTTCTTCCAGGTAGCACAAATCATCTATGTTGAAGCATCTCGCAAACCAAGGTAGCCGGACATATCAAAGATACCAAGACATGATAATAGACAAATAGGTACGTCCCTTACAAGCTAACAGGATGTAATGCCCTTGCCAAAGCTTCGAGTATTGCCTGTGCAGAATCCACTGGGAGCGACAGAACAAATGCTAGATACTTCAGAGATGACGACGACGAGGAGATCATCGAATGCACCCGAGGACTACCTGAGGTCTGCAAGTCATCGACAGGTACCCACAGGCAAAGAAGCTTGACACTTTGGAGGTCCAATGATAAGACCGCGACCCTGAAGATGTCGTGGACGCCTTGAGTGAGATCGATGGCAAAGCATCAGCGATCTGATCTGACAGCATCTGCGTTTGTACAGCATCCAGAAAAGATCTCGACTATATGAGCGGATGCTCACTTCCACGGTAGTCACTGCGCCGAAGTGATGACATATTGTGGTGTTTGTGGTCGGTGGATTGAAGTCGATGATGAAGTCCAAACTCGAAAGTCAATACAAAAGCGCCACGCGGCCGCTAGTGCGCCTCTTCCCACTGCCCCGCCATTCATTCAGATCATCCCCTCCTCATCTCATCTCCCTTAAACCACATCACCACCAACCCTCCCTCTACGACCTAGATCTCCAGACGCCGATCTCGAAATGGCAGACACAGAAGTCGAGCATGCTCTACCCTCAGAGCCCCAATCTAGACACGTCGTCTACTGCGGCGGTTCGTATCCCTGCCCCTCCCTCCCTCCCCTCCTCTCCACCCACAGCACAAGCTGATTTTGACTCACGTGCAGCGTGTTCATTACCACCCGAGGTACGAATCCAATATTCTTTCAAGAAGATTTGAGAGAGAAAGAGGGACACAAGCTAATTGCAGAGGAAGTAGTACTGCGAATTCGGCGGCATCGTCAAGAAATGCCAGGACTGGCTACAGAAGAACCACCCTGAGATGTACGACCGGCTCTGGTCTGAAGGTACCTCCTCCTCCAATTTGATAATCTTGTATGACACTAATGCGATGATACGACAGATGCCCTTGCAGCAGCGACATCAACGCTCTCCCTCGATGCCCAAAAGCGGGCAGAGAAGGACGCCCATAAGAAAGCGCTGAAGGCCGAAGCGCTGGAGCAGAAGCACCTGCAGCAGATCGCGGAGTCGAAAGTGACGATCAAGCGGGTGGAGCGCAATAAGCGCAAGTTCGTCACGACTGTCACGGGGCTGGAGGCTTTCGGACTAGAGAATAAGAAGGTTGCGAAGGATTTAGGGAAGAAGTTTGCGACGGGCGCCAGTGTGACGAAGGTCCCGAGTGGGGGCGAGGAGATCGTGGTGCAGGGCGATGTGAGTGAGGAGATTGAGGAGTTTTTGTTAGAGAAGTATAAGGTTATCCCTGAGGATAATATTGAATTGGTGGAGGATAAGAAGAAGAAGGGTGCTGGGGCTGGGGGTTGAAGTTGATCTGATAGGATAAGAGGTCATTTCTGCATTTGTTTTGTTTCGAGTGGAAAGAACACAGGAACCGTGACGCCGTGCTAAGTAAAACTCCTACGCCATATCCCTTGACAAAACTCTCGACCTTTTGCTCTCTCGGACAGCTACACAGTCATTCCTTGCGAGAGCCAGTCCTTTTACACATCAACTAATTCCTCTTCCTCAGCACTCTCCCACCAGTCGTAGGCGCAGCAGCAGGCTTGCTAGCTGGCAATTTCTTCTGGCTTCCCATTCCCTTAATGGTCGTCATGACTGTCTTCTTCTCCTTCTCAGGCGCAGTCTTCTTTGCTGGAACCGGCTTTCGAACCACAGTGGTGGTGCTCGAATCACTCGTATCACTAATTGCCCTTCCTCGTCCAATCTTCGGTGCTGGTGCAGCTGGTGCAGTTCTCTTTCCTCGTCCTGCGCCTGTACTTGTGTTTGTACTGGTGCTTGTATTTGTGCCCTTCCGTGTGCCCACTGCTCGCGTCGTCTTTGCTTTCTCAACCATGTTTGTGAGGATACCTGCTGCGCCACCAGCGGGTGTTGGTGCTACTGGTTTCAAAGGGGAGACGGGCCGGGCTAGTTGGGATCTTGCTGGTGGGACCGCAGCGCGAATTGGTGACCTGGGCATGGAGCGTGAGTTTGCAGAGCGTGGTGAAAGGACTTGTGAGGGTTGGAGTTTTTCACGAGAGGTGGTTCGTGTGGGGACGATAGGACCACGAGCTCGTTTCTTGGGATTCTCGATATCTTCGTTCTCTTTGTCGACGGATATGTCATCACTTTTGGGATTAGCAGAGCATGCAAAGTCGAGGCAAGGAAACATACCTCAGGCGTTTCTGACCGCGTTGTGGTGATGGACTGGCGCGGCTTTGCTCTTCTTGAATCAGATTCTTGGCTGGTGATCTAGGCTTCTCAACCCTTGACGATCCTGTAGTCGCTGTAGAAGCACCTTGGCTGTGCTTCAATAACAATTCCCCCATATTTACTTTCCGCATTGCCATTGGAATACGATGGACTCGGATCTCGATACGCGATCGTAAAACCTGTGCTTGGTGCATATACTGTGCACGAAGTTTTCTGGCGCGTTCCGTGACTATTTTCAAGAAAATTAGTGATGTTCTCAGCGTGCATTGCAGTATGTTGTGCTCACTCTCGAGTTGTAGGTTATCGATCAATGCCTGCTTCTGCCCCAATGTGATTCCCATCTTCACTTTCTTGATCGGACTTCGATTTGATGGAGTTCTCGCTGGACTGCGCGTCTTGGTGGCTAGTATTTGGGAGGGGGCTTCGACCGACGCTGCAGATTCGGTGGACTTGCGCGGCTTCTTGGAGCGCGTCGGTGCCATGCTGAAGTGCTACTTGGCGGGTTGTTGCGATTTCGCGTATTTGAAAGTTTTGCAAGAATTAAAGAGCAATGGTTAGTTTCAAGCGTGCGATTGCGAATGGCGTTCTGTGAAGTTTTGAAGTTATTCGTGGTTAAGGTTGCTTCCTCGAAAGTAAACAAGAGCTTCGAGCCGCATCGCTCCGCGCTAGGCTAAACGTAGGCCCGGGGCTACAGGGATCTTGCACGACAAGGTACGCGCAGCCACAGCTACCTTGAGCCTTCAACATCAATTCCGCCATTCTTCTACAACGCCCCCAAACAACACAAAGATCCCACGAACCCGTCTCTTCAACTCCCACCAAGTCCTCCACCGAGGCACAACGTCAAGATGGTTCTCGAAGCAGTAATGGTAGTAGTGGACAACAGTGAGAGCAGTCGAAATGGCGATTACACACCCACCAGATTCGAAGCTCAATCCGACGCCGTCTCTCTCATCTTCTCTGCAATCACACAAGCCAACCCGGAGTCATCGGTCGGTCTGATGAGCATGGGCGGTAAGGGACCCGAGGTGCTCGTCACATTAACGACGGACCATGGCAAGATTCTGGAAGGTCTACATCGAACGAAGAGCAAGATTCGAGGGAGCAGTCATCTGGCTACGGGGATTCAGATCGCCGGTGTATGTCCGTCCCGTCCTACCAGATGACCAAATAATACTAACAAGGGTACCGCACAGCTCGCACTCAAGCACCGCCAAAACAAGTCCCAAAAACAACGCATCATAGTCTTCACCTGCTCGCCGATCCCAGAAGACGAGAAGACGCTCGTCAAGCTTGCGAAGAAGATGAAGAAGAACGGCGTGACGATTGACTTTGTCGCCTTCGGCGAGCTGGACGACGAGAACACCAAGAAGCTGACTAGCTTCAACGAGAATGTCAAGGGCAGTGACGGCAGCCATATTGCGATTATCCCCCCTGGACCGGGACTGTTGAGTGACCAGCTTGTGACGAGCCCGATATTGAACGGTGATGGGAGTGCCGCGGGTGCCGGAGCGGGAGGCGAGGGCGGTGGTGGAGGCGAGGCGTTTGAGTTTGGGATTGATCCGAGTGTGGACCCTGAGCTGGCATTGGCGTTGAGGATGAGTATGGAGGAGGAGAAGGCCCGGGTGGAGAAGGCGAATAAGGAGAAGGCGGAGCAGGAGGCTAAGGAGAAAGCTGCGTTGCCGGAGATCAAGGAGGAAGATGAGGCTAGTCAGCCGCTGCTGAATCAAGATGGAGAGGCGAGTGCTGGCAAGGAAGACAAGAAGGACGATGGTGCAGATAAGATGGACACGGCATAGAATGGGGATTCAGCATTGGCGGCGTTGGCATTGTAGGATTGTACCATTAGATTTGCCATAAAATGGTAGCGTGGACTTCTTGGCCCGAGCTATGATCTTTCCATCTCATGACCGGCCGAGCCTTCTGCACCTCTGCATCTTCTCTGCTGCAAGAGAAGTGTGGCCTAACCAAGACGTCTTGCTTCTTCACCGGCAGGCATAACCAATATGGCATCACTTCCCCCCATCCAGAAGCCATCCAGTTCCATCCGCGCCATGCCATGCCACGTCTCTCCCTTCCCCTCCCCAAGCCACCCATCTCCTATCATCACATCAATTATAATCCCTCACCCATCCCATCCCGCCCCTCTACCGCGAATTAAGCACCCTCAAATACCCCACAAGCCTCCTCTCCCACCCCTCACACCGAACCGGCATCTCCAGCTGATAAAACGGATTCTTCATCACATAGTCCCCATACAACTCATAGATCTTCCCCATCACCTTATCCACATTCGGTTGCTGCGGCTCCGTAAACAGGAGGAACTTCGTGCCTGTTAAGGTGGAGAAGCATTGTAGCCGGAAGTTCTCGGTTTCTAGGACTTCGATTCCCGAGGGGGGGTCGGGGCGTTCTGAAGAAGGGGGAGGAGGGGGGTGGAGGGGGTGGAGACGGGTTGTTATTGCGTGGACGCTGGAGGGGTGTTAGTTTGAGGTTGGGAGGGGGATGGGGATAGGTACCCGTGGAATGTACCGGCGAGGACGAGGTAGTCGTTGATGTTCAGCTTGTTCAATCCTTCTGCGAAGTCACGTTGGTAGATCAGTCCACCAGCTTTGTTGATAATTATCAAGGCGTAGACAACCCTGTTTAATCAGCTAACGTTTCTTCTCTTGGGTTGGATGGGTGTACATTGTGCCTCTTGCTCTGTTCGCAACAGAGTACACTTCGATAGCGGTAGACGTCTGGAAAGAAAGGCCGCAGAGCTGTAGCTGAGTACAACGAAGCTTCACTTTACAGTGTGAGAGGTCGACGAGGTAAATTCGCGAAATTATGGAAGCAGGCGCATTCACCGTTCCTCATTGAAGTTGACCATCTCGGCAAACTTCCCCAGATTCCCATCCCTCGCTTCAAATCCAAGCGCGCTCTCGACCGCCCCTCCACCACCTCAACCTCAACCTTAAAATTCTCGCACCACCACCACCTCTTCCCTCACACCCTCACTTCCTCGAAGCAAGTTATCCAAGAGCCCAGCAACAGAGATGTCAGCACACGCCCCCACCTCGCGCTCCCGCGAAGCCCCGCAAGGCGACGAGGAAGCCGCCGCGGAGCTCAAGCTCGGCGAGTTCCAGGACGTGGACGCGCTGACGCATAGCGAGGCGGCGCTGGTTATTAATGCGCTGGTGCAGAAGCGGAGTGCGGATCGGAAGAATGTTAATGAGACTGAGTGCGTGTGCCCTCCTTTCCTTTCCTTTCTTTTGGTGAGAAGGCGAGCGAGGGGTCTGGATTGGGTTTGGAGATATGGGGGATGGAGTGGTGGGAGGGAAAAGGCGAATAAGGGCTAATGAGACATAGAATGCTCTCCAAAACCCGCGACTACCTAGATCACTTCGCGCGCTTCAAGCGGAAAGAGAACGTCGAGGCCGTGGAACGACTACTCTCAGCGCATAAAGAGCTAGCGAAGTTCGAGCGCGCGCAGCTGGGTGAGCTCCCCTCTCCTCGTCCTTTCCCATAAACATTAAACCCTGGATTTCAAGAAAAGAGAAAGGAAGAAAGGGAAGTGATACCGGAGGGCTAACGATAACGGGGAACAGGCAGTCTCTGCTGCGACACAGCCGAAGAAGCAAAAACGCTTGTTCCGAGTCTGCAGGATAAGATCACAGATGACGATCTGCAGGAGCTGCTAGATGAGATTACGAAGTTGATGGGGTATGGGAATTGAGCTTTGGCTGCTGGCATTGATGGGAAATGGATGGATGGGGTATATGGCGGATGGCGTTTTGTTGGTTTACGGACGGGCATTGCATGGGATGGCGTGGGAGATGTTTGATCTGGAGGGCGTTTTATACTCATGTTGGCTTTGAGAGGGCAGTTTGAGGGTATGGAAAGAAAAGAAAAGATTGACAGCGGTCAAAATTGCATGGAAGGAGATATCAGGCAGGAAGCCTTGGATACCCAGTCGAAGTTGAGGTCAAAACAAAATAATGGCAAACGATAGATGGTGGATTATGCATTCAAAGCATTCGCGAAGTCACAATCCAACAGAGCAGAGAGTTTATGAGCAGTGTATTGGTGAGTACTGCTGAGAAAGCCTTCTAAAATACTAAACTCCCCTTTCGCTATGCAGTTTGCAACCTTTAACTCCCCACTCAAATGCCATTCTTAACCCCAAGCTCTCGCTGAACGCCAAAGCAAGTAAGGTATCATGTATCCATACATATCCTACACCTCTCTTCCTCCCTCCCTCTCTCCATTCTATGCACCACTAACCACCCTCTCTCACCGCTGCGCCCACGTCTCCCAAGTCTTAAAATCATCACTGGGTGTCATCCCCGTCGGCGTCTCACCCGTCGGCGTCGGTGTCTCAGCATTAACCTGCACAAACCTAACTTCAACCCCATGCATCTGGCCCACAATGCGGTTCCCGCTCATCTCGCTCTCGGTATTCAGCACTGTCGCGCCGCTCCAGCGCTCTTTCTCCTTCCCCATCTCCTCCATCTCCTTTCCTGTCTCCTTTCCATTTTCACTCTCTTTCTCCTTCTCGTTCTCTTTCTCATTTTTAGAAGAAATGGAGGCAGAACCAGAGAAAACCTCCTTCTCTCTCCCATCGCGCATCTCAAGCATCAGTTTCGCGGCGTTAGGGAGCGGGGGGAGAGGGTGGTTGAGGTGCGGATACCGGGTTTCTAAATGGAACGGGGATTGTGGGGAGATGGCGGAGTCGGGGTTCTGGGTTTGGGTTTGGTATTGATGTGGAGAGTGTGAGGAGACACCCAGGCCGATCGGGATGCTGTATGTGCTTGCGAGGGTGTTGTTGCGGACGCGGCCGGTGGTGGAGAAGGATGCGTAGTCTGCTGGGTTGTAGGGTGCGTGTGTTTGTGGTTGTGTTTGGGTGCGGATTTCTAAGGGAGGGGCAGTCTTGCTGATTGGTGAGGGGGGCCTGGTGGTGCTGGGCGAGGTGTAGTTGGATGGGACGTCTGCCTCGAGCTCAGAGCGTGGTAATGGCGGAGGGGCGGTAGTGGTGGGTGAGCCGTAGTAAGATGAGGCGTCGAGTTCGTGGCGGGGGGATTCGGGGATGGATGAGATGACGGGCGTGATGTCCATGGGACCTGCACAACTTCCTGCTCTAGGGCTAGACTTTTGACGCTTTACTTGTGGAGTTCGGTGAGGGAAGGTTGCTGCTCGTGGGGAAGAGCGTGGGGAGGAGAAGGCAGGGTGTTGGGAGAGTTGCGAGACGTGGTAGGCGGGGTGGGAGGTTAGAGGGGGTGAGGAGATCGGTTGGGGTGAGTTGTAGGCTGGTGGACTGGGGAACTGGCCGAGGGAGGATGATGTGCCGATGTTGAAGGCGGGGTGGTCGACCATTGGTGGTGGTGCCAAGCCGGACTTCTCTATGTCGGGGATGACCGTGTCGAGGGGAGACTCGATGGAATCGGCTTCCTCTATTACGGCTTGTTGAGGAATGGGAAACGGAATAGGAGCACGTGGAGGTACGGGAATGCGAGCAGGTACAGGCCGACGAGGCAGGGGAGAAGGGGTTTTGTGACGTCCTGGGGCCTGGTCAGATGGATCCTCGACGATGGGGGAGTATATCGCACCTCCAAATTCCGCAAATACCTCCCCGTCCTTGGGGATGTTGACATCTGGGGTCAGTGCCCGGCTCAGAACGTACTCCCTGGTTGGCATTCCATATTTGATAATGGACTTCCGTGCGTGTTTCTTTTGTTGTCTTCGTTTGCAGCAGAACCATATTAGAACCGAGAGTATCGACACTGCTACCACGCCACTGACAGTTCCAGCGATGATTGGTGTTGCCGAATTCTTTGATGATGGTTGTGGGGATGGAGTTGGAGAAGGTGTCGTAGTTGCAAAGTTCGCTGCAACGTAGGTCGTTTGTGTTGTGGTAGCAGTCAAGACGCCCGAGATGGAAGAAGAAGACGAGGACGAAGAAGACCACGAAGCTGTTACCGTTTCTGTTGGAGTGGTACTAGTTGTATCTGACGGTGTCGAAGAGGAGGATGTCAAACTCGATGAAGCTACATTTGGGTTTGGTGGAGAATCCGCATCTGGACACCATGGGACATCGCAAGCATTGACTGAGCAGCAGCCTTTCCAACCACTGCTTGAGCATGTGTAGTACTGAGTGCCGGCTGAGCATTGGGTATTGTCACGCCCAATGTTTCCGAGATACATCTTGAAGGTGGACCAAGGAAAGGCAGCACACAGTTATGATTATGAACGAGTCGAGCCCGACAAAGGAAGTTGAAGAAAAGCGATGAAGCACATAGGGAAAATTGGGACGGCCAAGCTTCGCGGGAAAACAGGACAACGAGTGAATATGACCTCGACGGCTTGCTCCTAAATAAATGAAGGTGAACAGGCGAGACTTATCTTTGGCACATGGAGCTTGGGATGGCCTTGCGTGGGCTGGGATTCACCCCCCTCTGCAGCACCGCACCCTGACTGCAGCCTCACGGGAGCTGTGTTCGGGATACGGCTTGCAGCTCATGTGCATTTTCGGATATATCTTTGGAGTGTCGTTTGTGCTCCTCGCTTGGCTTTAAGGATCAATACCTGCACCCATGAACGTCTCTGCTTACCAACAGACTTCATCATTCGCTCTGATTCGCTCTCGGGATTAGATTGTCCTATGACATACGAGATCTTCATCCCTTCTCTGCTACTCTGACGATGAAACGAACAATGGTCCGTGGGAACAGGTACTGTGTCTTTCTCACCTAATGTGTTGTCTCCCCCAGCTGAATCTGTGGGGGGAGAGAGAGGCTGGGTCTCGCCGTACGAGACGAATATGGAGCGAATAGGGCACGGAAACGGGGTGGTTACACAGAAGTGAAGCCGGGAATGGTCGCAGAGGATGAAATAGCAGTCGATTGTGGACTGTAGGGTAGTGGACAGGCCCCCGTTCAGGCTTAGGGCGCGGCTAAGCGCAGGCGAATGGTGGCCCTCCAGCGACTCCGCCTCATCCTTCCTGCCTCCATCCACGAATAGACGCAGCACATGAAAGCCTCCATCATCGCAACTTCGCTCCGCTCCCAAAGTCAGCACTTTCTTTATGACGAGCGTCGGAGATGATTGAGGCCAAGTGTTCCATACGGCAAGCTGCACGAAGCCTGCAGGATCTGCGCCAAAAGCGCCTTCTTTCACGAGCTCCGAGGAGGGAGTCGTGAAGTGCCCGTGATCTGCCCGTGATCGATGAGCGATTACCGAGATCGAGATCAAAGGATACGAACTTCACGCTATCTCACTTGAGCATTTCCCTTGCCCCTCATGGGTGTACAGCGAGTTTGCTTGGCCTTGCTAAACCTCTTCTATTTCCATGTTCCCTGCCATCGCAAGTTCTTCCCACTTACCAACATGCGGCTAAACAGCCACCCTATAATTATCTCCGTGCCTTATCAACCGGACCCGACAGACTGTTCCAGCGTCACCCCGCTATAGAAAGCTCTATAATTGAGCCGCGGACACAGGGCCAAACGGTCCGGCTCAGGCACCCCGATGCACGTCAGCGTCGCTTGATCTGCCGTGCCCCTGCGGGAACCGGCATACAGAGCCCTCGAGCGAGCCAGTTGGAATCCTCTCCCTTCCTTCCATGCATTTTCCCTCGCAACGGTAAATTAATATCTGTATTTCGGAACACCATGGTCAGACGAAATATATGAATCTGACCAGATCTGTTCCTTGTCCCTGAGTAATCCAACAGAAGTACTTCGGGGCCACTGCAATTGTGCCTCTAGGAGTATTCCGAGGATGCCCTAGGTAACCTTTCTATTCTCGAAGCTTTTCGGATTGGATTAGGCACCTATTAGTCTTTTCGGATGTGCAGAGGCACACACATCTGAACCCTTAGCCTTGCAGTTGCCATTTCTACATCAACATGCGGATACAGATCGAGCCGCATCACCGCGCCACTTTACTCTCCACGCCTCTCTTCCTCCGTCGATCGATCGCCCCCAACTGTATGACTGCGTTATCATGAGAGGGATCAACGATCATCTTCACCTCGTCCACCACACCAAACTCCAACATCTGCAAGTTAAGAATCCTCATTCGCATTCTACGCTATCAGACGAATGATCTGACCTTCCTACACCAATTGCCAAAGACTGTTTCCCATCTCCATTTCCATCTGCTCACCACCGCAGTTAATCTCGCCGCAGAACCGCATCTCACCCCCTTCATCTGCCTCACTTCTCAAAATCTCAACTTCCTCACCCCTTTCCATCCCCAACCTCTAAGCGTAATCAATCTCAAACCCACCGCTTACACCGTGCTCTCACTACTCACCTTCGCTCTCGCATCCAACACTCAGCTTACTGGACCACAATCCCACTTTCTCATCTTTCACTAGGTATACTCCACAGCTCCACCCATCTCAAGATTTCGCTCTCGCTTCCTCTAAGAGTGGAGAACTTGAAGTTTCATGCTTCGGTGGGCAAGGCAGCCTGTACTTCTAATATAGGTAGCTCTTACCAAAGCTTAGATTTCCATCGGTGAGATATTAAGATATCCTTTGAATGTTCCCTATTTTCACTTATATATTTCTATAATTAGAGAGCTAGATCCTGTCTCGAAGCGAGTTTCTAAGTCTATCTTCCTCTTCCTAATTCCCATCTCGTTTCACTTTCCTACGCAATAAATACTAAGATAAATTTGAAGGATGTATAGACCTTCTTATCTCTATATTATATAATTAATAAATACTTTCCCTCATCTAACGTGCTTATACTTAAATTCATCTCATCCTTATTATTTAAGTAAAGGGATCAAATCAAATCCTTTAGCGTATCTGTTAGCTGCCTCTCTCCCATCCATGGGACTTGGAACTGGGAATTTGACACTTGAAACTCAAATCTCAGAGCGCAACCTCTACTTGACTGGTAAGCAATTGCCTGTGTAGCCTTTAGTTCGCAATCTTGACTTTCCTGCGTACTCCAATTGTGGTGTGTGTACAGTGCTATAGTTTGGGGACTAAAAGGTAGCCTAGATTGCGATAGTTGGTAGATGATGCGGGGTGATGGTGTTGGGGTTAAAGGGGGAGAGGGTGTTTAGGTTATGGAGCCGAGATGATCGACGATAGACGAGACTTCTACTTGATGTGTACGTAAGTCTAAGACTTGCAGCATAGAGTTCACTTTAGGACCAAGCCTCTCTCCTACTTTTCAAGATTGATTCAAGAATTCCTATCCCCGTTAAATAAATAAAAAATTCTTGAACAGCATATTGATTTCTGCACAATGCTTTTGATTCGACTTGAAGTCCAAGCTAGACTGGAAGATATGTTCCGAAAAATTCGGCTAGAATGTATTGCGCTTATGTACTCTCCGCTTGCCTATTGAGGAATCCATCGCAGCTATTTGGTTGTGTTTGTTCTCGAATTAATGTTACAATTAACACCCATGCCCATGCACCATTTTCCCATCCACTCCATCCACACCCCTTCCAACGCACACCTAGTAACTATACCTATAGCAAAAAGTATGATCACCGATCTGGACCCCACTCATCGTATTCATGATCTGCCCGATCGTGACGTCAGGGAAGATGTCGGCGACAGTGACGACGGTGTTCAGGGTGAGCGGGTTGCCGAAGTGGTCGTCGCCGTTGATGGTCGTGAGGCGGGCCGGGTCGGCGTTCTCCCAGATGCGGAAGTTGTGGTCGATGAAGGAGTGGTGCATCCAGAAGATGGGGTCGCTGGGGCTGGCGGAGACGTCGGACATGACGGCGCCGATGCCGTTGTGGCCGTAGGCGTGAGGACTGAGGGGTTTGTTAGTATTTTTGAAGTTTTGAAGTTTTGATGGGGAAAAGGATAGGGGGAGACTCACCCGCCCTCAGAACAACTCTCCATGCTCGCGTAATCCGTGCGTGAATTGCACAGGTTGACGAACCCAGAGTTGCACTGCGCCGTCAACGTCTCGTCCACCATCCTGCTCAAGCAATGCGGGGTAGTGGTGCTCGTTCCGGGACCAATATGGCACGTCAGCCCAGCAAACGCTCCACTGACGATACAATACGGATTTCCGTTCGGATCCGGGCCGGGCAAGTGTCCGAAATAGTTCGTGTTGGTGAACATGTCAGAGTTGGCGAAGTTGCCAGCATCGAGAGTCTCGTCCCACCATGGGAAGGGCTGATTGAAGCCGCACTCGTCACGTAGAGTCATCTCCCACGTCCAGAGGAAGTAGCGGTGCCAGACTAGGAACTTGGGGTTGCCGTGGATGTTGGGCATCCACATCTGGTGCAGGCGGACGAAGTCTTCATATCTGCTTGTCGCTGGTGGGAAATTGCCGGACGGCGGCTTGGCCATCAGGCACTTGATGGCTGAGATGAAGGCCAGGCGTTGCGAGGTGGAGTATGAGCGCCATTCGATTCGAACGTTGGGGTTTGCGCTGCAGGCTGCTTCGGCGGCAGATACGGCAGCGCCTTGAGCGCCGCCGAAGGGAGAGGTAGATTGTGTGGTGTTGAGGCCTACGAGATCGGTGCCGGCTTGGGCATCAGAGAAGGGGAGGACCTTGGTAGGCGTGAAAGCAGAGGCGGGGAGGTTAGTAGCCGTTTCGCGCTTCAAGATCGAAGCAGTGGCAGAAGCTGCCAGGACGGCGAGGAAAAGAAAAGACCGCATAGCGAGTGACGGTACTTGAAGAAGATGGAGATCCGCGAACGAGTGAGCGGATTAGAGAAGGATAACCAGGAACAGCAGTGAAAATCTGGGGTACAGCCCGTTACTTATTTCTTCTGGGCAGGCACGCCCAGTGCCAGGCTTCTCATCTCCCACAATACGACCGTCCAGAGCGCTAGCTCAGATCACCAGCTGATCGCTGGTGGTGAGAAAGGAGATCAGACGGGCATGTGATAGGCTGTCCGTCGTCAATACGAGATGCTCTCGTTGCCTGGGCCTAACGCGCTGGTCAGGGGCTCAGCGGTGGGGCTCCACTCCCTAGCGCCAATCTCTCTCGATTGGGCAAATCTGATCCTCGCTTCGCTGCTGGCTTTTCCTTCGGAAATTGGGACCGACGCCATACGGGCGTTTGGCAGCTTCTTTTAGCTTTTTGTTTGGGGGCTGAGGCCAAGCTTGGGAAATGCGTGACAAACACGTTCACGCGTTGTAATTTATACGGTGCTACCGTGCTAGGTTCCACGACAGAGATGAGTTTGTGCTGTGAGCTGTGTTTTCGTGAGGAGAAAACAAGGTCGAAATTAGCGTGAGACTGCCGCTGGGGTGCTACGAATGTGGAAGGTGGAGGTGGAGACGCTACGGTGCGATCCCTGAAAGGAGGCCGCTTAGTGGCCCAATAGGGTTCTCCAGCGCGACGCTGGGTCTCGGCCCCTGAATTCGAGCCTGCGGTTGCGCGGTTCGGCGCGAGTGATGTCAACGTCTATATTGAGATATTAAAGTTGACCTTGAGAATGATTGGTTGAGGGCAAATCTTTCAAAGATACGAGACTTAAATATAGTTTAACATACAACGCAGAGTTGGAGAAAGGATTTGAGAGGCAACGCGCCGTGACGAGCTTGACTTAGCAAATAGTAGATACTTGGTCTCAGGAATCAGTGGTTATACCCTGGCGCCAGCGAACGTTTGCTGTTGCATGAGTATATACAACTTGTCTTTCCGTGTCTAAGTGCGTTGTATTTCTGTCTCTCTCTGGCGATGCAGGTTGGGAAGATTTGGTTGACAAGGGGGGCTACAGAGGCAACGCTACCAAAATGGTTGAACTTAACGAAGATGCACACTGAAATTTGGGATCCGCGTTCTAGGGTTGTAATTTATCACACACACTCTCTCTCTGATATGGCTGTGGCGGAGCTAAAATGAGGCTGCAATCGTCGTGAGTGCTGCTGCCCCTATTTAACCCCTTTCGTAAGCGAGAACTCTATTTCGGATCCAATATCACAACACTGGCTCTAAAAAGTTGCTGGCCATTTCGTGATAGGAACTGGGATATGGTAATATGAATGTATTTTGGCGAATCTCGGGTTTGAGTGGTCTTATTAAACTCAACCTCCGGTAAAGGACACTGGAAAAAAGCGGGTGGTAGATCGGCGCATTCAGCGCCGTAGCACTCGGAAGCATTTTAGCTAGTTTTTCTAGTACGGTGTTGCATCAAAGGCAGTGGCCAAAGAGCGGGGGATAAACCCCTGTACAGGTAAATCGAAGCGTTGAGGTGTGTGTAGTGGATTATGGTATGGCTTATCGTGAGGACGAAGGTGCTGAAGGTGAAGTTACGAAATGAGTATATAAAATTACTATCATTGCAATTTTATAACAGATGAAATAAATATTTCACGCTGCTCTTAGCTCTATATAAACGCTATAGAATGCGCGTAGAAATAATACTTAGGTCCCAAAGTAACAATCGAATTGATACATTGTAATTAGGGCTCTAACGCTGTAGTGCACAACCTAATCCACTCTCGATATAATGCAAAACCTGGAAGCAAATCACCATCTATCTAATAATTCACACTACACAACTAAGTTTAGTACAAGAGTAGCAGAAACGCTGACGCTCGAATAGTAGGAGAATTCTTGCGATTTATCGAGCAACCGTTCTGTTACTTATTTGAAACGAATTCGGATAGTAGAAATATCTACGTTGCCACTACTTCCGAACATAATGTAGAAGCGCCTAAGCAACTAAAAGCTTAGATGTCGACTTGCATAAAGATGGGTTGTTAAATAGGCGAGGAGAGTGTGCTCACATATCCCCCTCTCTTAGGTATAAACCAGAATGGGGGTGTTTATTAGGCAGCTATCCTCTCCACTACATACATTTTCAAATAGCTACCCAGTCTCATAATATCCACCTTACATCAAACGTATCTCATTAAAGCTCCTAAGATGTCCACCTCTACCTTTGAATTCTTCCCCAAACTCCCACTCGAGCTCCAACAAGAAATCTGGCAGCTCGCCGCAACCTCCCCGCCCTCCCGCATCCACCTCATAGCCCCCGACCCGCGCGGAACCGTCTATCCGCGCCTCCTCCCCATGCTAGACTCCAATCTGAAATACCGGCCCAAGGATTTCTACCCTGAAATCCAACTCCGCCTCCAGCATCGAGCGCACGTCCTCCCGGGCCTCTTCTCCGCCTGCCACGCCTCCCGCAACGCCATCCTCCCCCTCTACACGCTCTGGGAGAGCGAGAACGGAAACAATGTGTACGTGAATGAGAAGAAAGACGTGCTGTATTTCCACAGCGTCAGATTTTGGCTGCTGAGGATCTTTCTCAAGATAGGCGGGATGTCTGAAGATGACCAGATCGCGAGGTTGCAGCATATGGACCAGTTGAAGGATTGTTGGAATCTGGCGTTTGATATGGATGCCGTGCCGCCTGTGAAGTATCACTTGTGGTTTCGCACGTTAACGGGTATGAAGACGATGGTTGCGGTGGTTAATGCTGAGAAGAGAGAGGTGGGTGATAGGAGTAGGTTTGTGGTTTCTGAGAAGGAGGAGGTGGTTAGAGAGGCTTTGGTGGGATCGAATTGGAGTTTTGACAGGCTTGATTTCATTGCTAAGGATTTCCAGGATAGTCGTGTGAGGGGGGCTGGATTTAAAATTCCGGATGTGAAGTTTGTGTTGATTTCTAATCCGGGAGCGGAAGAGAAATGGTCGAAAGACCTTCCAGTATATGCTATGTAGTAAATCATCTAGGGGTTTTCAGGAATTTATTTTGAGTTCTTGACACAAATTCCTCTTTGCGGAGAAAAGTTAATATAGAACATCGGCTTGAGATGTTTTATAGGAGATGTCTTGCGCGAGCCGCCGGAGGCTTTCTGCCAGTACCCTGAGTCGTCTCAGCTGCACCCACATTCAACGTCGCTTCCCCAATGGCTGCATAAGCCACATTAAAACCTTCCCCCTATTTGTTTCAACTTCAGCCCCGTTTCCTACCTATTGTCGAGAGTTCTCTTGTCAACGGCTTATCACCCACTGGACTCCATTTTCAAATACAATTATCACGATGTATAAAATCCCAATCTCGGCGCATTTGGCCGTCATAGCGCTGTGGCTTGAATTCGCCCTCCATGCGCTCTTTTGGCGGTTTCTTGCGGTACTTTTCATCTTTGTCCTTGGTATATCGGGAACTTGGGCGATTGCAAATTACTCCTGGTGGGCCGCCTTCGTAGTGGCTTCGCGCTATGTGCACCCTTTTCTACCCCAATGCAAGGCAAACGTTCGTGCGAAGGCGTGGGAGATTGCCAGAAGAGAGCTCCTTTTTCTCGGTGAGATACGGAAGATTTTCAGAAGCGGTAGCAATGTTGGTATTTGGATTGGAGTCTCCAGCGTTCTGAAACGTTTGGGAACTCCTGAGTCGTGGAAAGATGCGAAAGATATCTACCAGCTTGTCGCAAGACCAGAAGTTAAAGCCGAAGCACGGTATAAATTGGTCAGCGGTGCGATATGGGCAATTCTTGTGACAATAACTCTTCGCTTCGACAGACTCGATGGCCCCTGGGCACTACCTCGAACCCACTGTAGGTGTTTCGGAGAACTCACTTCGAATTCTGGCCTGTATTATGATTCGCTCCTAAGACAGTTGTCTCTCCCGACAAAACCCCTATTTGAAAATTTGCTAACTTTCCCGTTAACCTAGGGTTGTGTTGGGTAGTCTATGCCAAGGGAAATTATGCATTGATTCGAATGGCTCATATGGTTTGGATTGGCATATCCCAGTTCAAGAAAATCCAGATCCTTCAACTTAGAGCATTGTTGTGGTTTCAAAGATGGGCCTTGAGGTTCATGTCTGGCATCAACATCGTCTTTGAAGAAATTCTGACAACTTCAGCAAGGGCTGTACTTGAGAACTATGATCGCTTGGTTTGGGTTCTAGGTAAATGCATCGCATCTCTGCTCGGCCAGCTCTTTTTCGATCTTATCATTACTGGAATTTATCGACTCTGGAATGGTCCCTTGGGCACTTGGGACTCCAGTGGGAGTAACTTGTATTTGACTATTTATCTGTTGATAGTTAGAGCCTGCATTGCAGTTTATTCCGTTTTTTTATCACGACACGACTTTCCGCAGCAGACGAGTACTGAAACCGATTGGACGAAGCAAGAACAGTACGCCTACACTGGATTGAACGAAAATGGGAGAACTATACGTCTACTGGTTCTGCATCCTAGATTCCCATTTGCAGCAATTCGGTGCACACTATTTGAAGTATCACTGAAAGATCTACCCTCGTATGACGCCATTTCATACAAGTGGGGAGATCCTAATATCAGGGAGAACATCTGGGTCAACGGCAAAGCACTGAGTGTTCCGAGGAGTTCTTACACCATTCTCTCAAATCGAAGCTCTGTGTGGAGGCCGCAGCTCCTCTGGATGGATGCAATCTGTATTAATCAAGAAGATGGAGCTGAGAAGAGTATCCAGGTCCCACTGATGAAAGTAATTTACACCAAAGCTTCTATTGTATCGGTCTGCCTGCGGACACCCAGTGCCACTAACGGGGCCAACCCTCAACCGAGTCGATTTCACGAGCTGAGAGAAGCATTTTATGCCTCAGATGTGGTCCACGAATTGGCATATCTAGATCTCAAAACATTCTCAGGCGACCTAGAGATCTACCTAAAACACGCTAAATCAATTCGCCAGCCCAGATGGCTCGCATTTCAGGAACTGGTCAGAAATCCTTGGTTCACGAGAATTTGGGTCATACAGGAAGTCGCACTGGCTTCTTCGATCCGGGTTTTCTATGGAAGAAGCCAATTTTCTTGGGCGCTCCTTGAAGCTGCCATCACTACTTGTTTTCGACATCCAGGCCTTGCCTCGTTTCTAGACATTACGAGGGAGGAGAAGAACTCGTTAACACGATTACTTCTACCTTTAGGTCCAGTCACTTTCTACATAATAACGGAATTTCGCCAAAGAGTTAAGGACAACAAAATGTCTTTCGCCTCAGCACTATACGAATCTAGAGTTTTTGCTGCGACGAATCCAAGGGATCATGTATTTGGGCTTCTTGGGTTTTACCGTGAGGAGAGTAATTCCGAACATCTTGAGGATAACAGCAAGCCTAGCTATGATTATTCAGCAACAAAGCTGTTTAATCACATTGTGAGGCACTTCATTCGCATTTATAAGGGAAGATCGGGTGCTGGAGAACCTAATGCTGGAGACAGTACCATCTGGGCTATGCCTGATCAAATCAAACCAATGTACGCCAAATCAGTAACGAAAGTTTACAAAGATGTCGCAAAATATCTCCTTGACCAAGATCATCCATTACGTCTTCTATCCTACGCCGGGATTGGTTTTCCCGATCTAGAAACAGCGCTTCCAGTCGATGAGAAGAGGAGCTTTGATACTGAGACCTTACCCTCCTGGTGTCCAGACTGGAGCAGAAAACCCATGGGGGTGATCCTCAGTTATGATGCACGCCGCCAAGACCATTACAGCGCTGGAGGAAGAATGAGCGAAAAACCTAGGTGTCCCCCGAAAGACGAACATGCATCCTTGGTCCTCCGAGGTCGTGTTCTGGATATAATTGTCACTCTGGGACAACCATTTACACCCCCATCTGCCTCCAGCGCTAAGTCAGACCAGACATCCAACTCACTACATAACAACTCAACATCCTCTACCACTGAATTATCGTCTACCTACAGTGTCGAAAAAATTATCGATTTCTTCAAAGCAGCCTCAGACTCCCTAGACTACCTCGAATCAACCTTCAAAACGAAACTCTATCCCTACACCACCCCCCGTCAGACGATCAGGGAGGTCTTCTGGCGCACGCTAATCGGGAATCGGACTTCCACCAAAAATCCGGCTCCACGTTCTTACTCAACTAGCTTTGAACTGTGGATGCTGTTTGGTAAAACTATGTCGAATCTTTCCGGTCCCTTGAATCCACATGCGCAGATGCGGCTGGATGTAACGAAGGAAAATTTTGGGGTTTTGTTCACAGGGTGCGGTTTAGGTAGACGAATGTGCGTTACAGAAAAGGGGTTCGTAGGGATGGTGCCACCTTTGACGCTGGAGAGTAATGAGAATGAAAAAAGAAAGGGGGACGTGGTGTTTTTGGTTAGAGGGGCTGAGGTGCCGTTTGTGTTGAGGCCTGTAGGAGAAGTGGAAGGGAGAAAGAGATATCAGTTGGTTGGAGAGGCGTATATCCATGGCGTTATGGATGGAGAGATGGCGAAGTGGAACAATAAGGGGACGGGAGAGGAAGAGATTGAGATCATTTGATTTTTATAGGGATTAAGTCTCATAGATTGAATGTTCAAGAGAGTAACGGCACTCGAACCAAGCACTTGCTAGCTAGTGATATCACACTTACTGCTAAGTCTGTTCCTTAGAATTGGCAAGCCACTAAATTCGTTATATAGCTCATATTTAAACATCGTAATGCGAGTAGATGCTGGGTAGCTTGGACTGACTATACATTCTGTGCTTCCTATACAATGGTGATACTTTTCGCTTCCAACTCCACCATCCTGCTCCCAAACATGATATCAGAAATCTTCTCATTACTCTCACAAATCAACGCCTGGCTGATGAAACTATATCTGGTGCCATGTTCAGCTCTCAGAACCATTGGAAAGCGGGCACCGTAGATGATCCAAACCTCGTCGCCGCAGGCTGCAACTTGACTGGTGTGTACTCGCAGACCAGATGGCGTTAGGAACGTTTGAAGGGCAGACTCATCGTATGGAGACCCCTCCATGTCTTCTAACGCCTCCACAAAATTGGCGTTGACCTTCATATCTAAGATGCATTCGTCCGATTGGTCTTTGAGAAATTTAGGTTTTGCTGCCTCGTTGCCTGATGCTTGAAATTGCTCGTTGTTTCCATCCTTATTCCGAATCTGTGTAACGCGTTCTTCGAACTGGTCTGCGAATAGCTGCGAATCGTTGCTCGTCCACTTGATTATCTAACAGTCAGCATTCTTTCTTTGCAAAGTTTCTGACATAAAAAAAATTAAAAGCAGAAAATAAAGTTGCGAGAGCTAGGCTGGACAGAGGTTGGGAAAGAGAAGTGTGAACTTTGCGGCAACAGGGGTTACATCAGGGCGTAATGAAATGTACATGTTCTTACATCTGGGACCCAAGATGGAAGAAGGTGGCCAAGCTTCTCCCGACCGTGCCTCACATGCTCTAAAATATCGAGACTGCCCTCAAATGCGATAATCTTCAGAGCGGTATGGAGCAGAAGGTGTACGATTGTGTTCTCCCAGGAGTAGTTTGGCACAATGTTATATCCTTTGTCAGCCAAGCCGAGAAATGCGTAGATCTTGTCTCGAGGGTCGGATGCTTGACATCGGCGAGAATGGTCAAGTACTTCTTTGAGCCCAAATACTCTTCGTCGAGTACTCTTGCCCTTCCTAAGGGAATCCACAGGCTCCATAGATGACCGAAGCTTAGGTAGAAGTTTTTGAACCTTCTCGACCGAATCCTGGGCTTTAGATAGGGCTCTTAGGGTGTTTCGGAGGTCCTCTAATTGCTTCTGCCGCGGGTTTGGGATGTCTTCTGCCAGGCGTTTTCTCAAAGATATGAGCTTGTCGTCAATGATTTGCACTTCTCTCTGATATTTCCGATACTCTTCAGCGAACTTTCGACGTGTTTTTCCAGTATGTAAAAGCTTATTTCGTTCTTTGTCAGCTTTTTCCAGCAGTGGCTTTAGAGAAGACATCTGAGAGGTGAGTTCTTCGATTTGTTTCAGTGTGGGTTCCTTGGTTTTCATATTCCATTCGAGCATTAGGCGAGCTTTCTCCTCCTCGCCCAAAGCATTCTCCGTTTGCTCCTCCTCTCTTCTGGCTTTGATCCACTCCGGGATGACTAATGTCAGATCATTGAGAGTCTTCTCTTTCAATTTGACAACACCCTCGAACATCAAGGACAATTCGGCCCACGAAACGGTACACACAGCATCCGATTTGAAGACAAAAAAGGCTCGTGGGGCCATGATAAACTCTTGGTAGATCCATGCACGACTCCACCAAGGGCTGCTCAGAAAGGTGTATAGAGAATTGAAACACGAAGGCATATCTGCTAGTGCCTCGACGTTTTTTGACTTGATGCTTTCTCGAACAAACAAGTCTATATCTTGGAAGGGGCTCAGGCCAGAAGCTGATCCTCGGGAGTGTAGTCCATACTGCAACCACGTTGCCTTCTCTGGAGGTTCTGGATTTGGTTGATAGTATCGATTCACGGTGGGCGGAGTGTAGATCGAAATGCAAATGATAGCATCTTGACTTCTCCTGTATATGTCTTGCATTAGTCTCACCTGACTCGACCGCTCAACCTGATCATCTTGGTTGATACAGATCTGGTCCACCCAGAGCAATAGATCTGTGCCAGGATTTTTTGAATTCCAGAATTCCAGAGTGCAATTAATAGCGTGCTCCAGATTTGCAAAGGCGTTGAAGAGGATACCGTTTACGAGAATGCTTTTGACGTTCTTTGGGCTGCCTGCGCAGTACGAGAGAGCATGATAAGTTCCATCGACTCTAGAAAGCGGAGTTGTGTCTACAAGTTCGCAGGCAATGGTAGGCTCTCGTTTTCTGGGATCGTATGGGTATAAAATGTGGCTAGGCTCTCTATTCCATTCTGGATGGTCGATCATGTGCTGATCGTAAAGCTTTTTCTCTGGGTACACTTTCAAAAGTCGTATCTCGCGCCGAGTCTCATCAAGTTTGTAATAAGGCGTCTTGGAGTAAAATTCCTTGTTTTCGGGTGTGTAGAAGTTGTCAAACTCTGAGGCTGGCCGATTTGCCAGAGCAAGTCTCTCCAAAGCGACAATCAGATTTTTTGGCGCTCCATCGCTTCGCAATACCACAGCTTTTTCGATCTCCGGGGCCTCTGCGATCTCCGAAGAACTCCGCTCGAATGCGACGCGTCTCGCTTTGCTTGAAGCATTCGCCATGTCAGTGGTACAATGGAATAGCCGAGCGCCTCTAGTGTCGCTGTTCGAAGTTCGAGGTCAGACCTTCGCACTATCTTCGAGAAGTTGCCAGTGCTTTGGTCAGCCTGTTCAGAGGCTTAGAATGTGCGATCCTCAGCTCTGATGAAAACGGATGGGGCTGTTATTAGAGGTCTTTTCCGACTATAGTGGAGTAGCGGATGTGAAAGAGTCTGCTTGGTAGCTGTATTCAAAGAACAATGAGAGAAAGGACTCGAAATGAATCCAGATTGCACGTTTAGAAAGACTGAAAAGAAAGTGACAGCCTGCCCACTTCGAGCAGCTTCTGCGAGCGAGAGAATACCGAAAGATGAGGCTGAGCGGCCGGGGTCATGCAAGGGTGCTCAGCCTCAGCCCCCACCATTGCTATCCCGCACAGAAGAGGCTGTGCTGCGCCATCCAGCAAACGGGATTCTGAAACTTCCAAATAATGGAAGCTGTTGGCACTTCTGATCGGTCTTTCAAGACGAGTTGGGAACGAGAAAACCCGACGGTAGTATCCCTGCTTTTGCTCAATGGGAATTATGTCAGTTGGGAATCACGTGCATCTGCCCCCTAGTCAGACCAGGGTACCACAGCCTATATATATAGCCCGATAGCCCCTTCTTAGAACCTCAATAGAACCTGAATTTTGCAACTGACAAATGAAGACTGCTATTGCATATAATCATAGTGCCTTGAGTTCACAAGTTTGAATAGGTAATAGAATAGAAACTACCTTTTTTTATTTTTAAAGATCATCTCGCCGTGAAAACGTTCGGACTCGCTAATCGATTCCTCTAGAAAAAACTAGAGAACTGGGATACTAGTATATGTAAGATTACTTCGCACTAAGAGGAGACCATCTAGTGTTTCGTTCCAGTGTCTTTTCAAAACGTTTGAGATTGGTTGCGAGTGCTAATACCTAGTCTAGTTAAGAGATACACATGGGGTGAGAACCAGGATTCGTTTTGAATGGATTCCTGTGTGGTCTCCACGCTTCTTCTTCAGCAGACGGCTTATCTTCCATTCAGCCTTGTCTTGAGATATCAGGCAGCAAGATAACACATCGTTAAGCTTTCAGTTTTGTGCGTGTGCGGCTGCATACGCCACATTGGCTCTTATTTGACACCTTGCCGAAGAGAGTCGATTGGATCCTCGAGTGACTACCACAGTATGGTATATGGTAAATCCTTCAGGCACATATAAAACTTGTAAGTGAATTCTAGTTTATGGTTGAAACTCGGGTTCCCGATCTGGGCCCCTTGTATCCTTCTAATAGGAACCCGCATCAGGCCCTGACTTATGACTGTGGGAATTCCTCGAAGAGGGAAATCGATTGGTGCTTATGTTAAAGATACGAGCCACCCGCTAACAAGGTTAAGGAGGCAATTGGCCAAGTTTGAGAGACGTCTCCCACCTAAGCGAAGGGCCGGTTCAGTGGCTGGCGCCGGTCTTCTGTCTTGCAGTGACGAAAACAGCTTGGGCGAGTAGGGTGATGTTGGGGATAACCAGACGCAACTAGAGAGGCGCTCCACTATCGAACTCAGGGAACGTAGAGGCTAGACATACTCGTTGCTCAATTTGTTCATTTGCAGTCCAACTATTCTAAGTTACAGTCTGAATGGTAAGTTATGATGTAAGAATCCTGTCTACTGACGAGAGGTCTGCCCACAGTCCAATTTTTCCAATTGAGTCTCACGAGCCCTTGAACACAATATCGAACAGTAATCCAACCGCTCTCCTTACCGATCCCTTATGGATCCTCCCCACTTACGATGCTCTCCAGCTACCCATTAGCATAGGGCTACTTCGCCTTACCCTGCAACACCTCTCTAACAAACTGCTCAAAGTTAATAGGTTTGAATCCGGATACAGCTCCCTGGTATCCAAATACCCCAAATACTTCGCATTTGCCGGACAATTGTCCTCCCTCACCAACTTACTATAGCTATAACTTTGCACTGCAACTGCGACGTTGAACCCCGTCTTCCCCGACGCCGCGGCTTCGGCTTTCGCGGCATGATAGATGAACTAGGAATAGTACAAATTAGTAGAGCTTCTTGATAAACCATATACCTCCTTATATCGGATTACATACAAAATTATCAATGATTTAGGCCGATAGACCGATATAAGAGGGAATCCGATATATATATTGCAAAAGAAAATTGAGGTTCACTCGCACTAGGCCGAATTAGGGAGGATTCCGATATGTAGCGTGCCGACAACCAGGTTTGATTATAAGCTTATTTCGTGTCCACTCTTAGCGCAATCTGCACCTCTGCCCTACGGAACACCCGCTGGCGATGCGGGGTAACCTGATACTATTGGCCTAAGCCCCTGACTCCTCGTGTTCTTCCTTGATAATTCTTCTACTACGACCCTATGACCTCGTAAGACGGGTTGACCATGTTCCGTTTCGCAAGCCTAAAATGCCTTGTTTCCCGTTATTCCTGCGTTTGCACCTTAGCGTCGCTTCAGCATCATTTTTACTTCCCTCCTCTACAGTCGCTATAAGCCTCATCACTCGTTTTCTACCTTATTAAATACTGCCTGTTTACTGCATACGGACGGAAGGACAATCTGAGTATGCGAACATGCTGACTCTCGCTGCGCAAGTCTTCTTCCTCGTTGCTCTTGTTAGAGCCTCAGAGTTTCCATTACTGCCTCGCTCGGGCCCTTGTGATTCGAGCGGCCCGGACTATAGCGAGAGAGTCTGTGGTGATATTTGTCTCCCCGTCGGCCAATTCTGCTGCGGCAATATTCCAGCCCCCCCGAGTCTCCTCTACGCATGCCCTATAGGAACAGTATGCAACGACTACGGTATCAACAATTCGGACTACCTGGCCAGGTGTTGTGAAGGTCAATACAACCCCCCTATAGGCGCACTCGCCTCCTGCCAGGTGGTCCCCCTTTTTCCCTCGACAAGCTATATCTCAGGAACCGCGACTGCGCCAATCACTGCTCCATCGTCAACGGCTTGCGGTGCGGAGGTTAATGCTGAGGGTTATGGCTATCGAGACTGTGGCAATATTTGTCTTGACGTCGAGAGCATTTGCTGCGGCTTTATCCCGGGCACAAACAAAGCCTGGTCGTGCTCGGTAGGCCAAGCATGTTTGACTTCCGGTTATGCCCCAGGTAACTGCGTGGACGCTTCAGGATACATTGTACCAGGCACAACCTTCGTTGCGAGTAACACTACGGTAGCAAGTAGCCCTCCGTCAACAACAACCACAAGCACGGTTTCTTTGTCAACACCAACCACCACAAGCAGTAGTGTCTTAACTACGTCCTCCACGGGTGGTTCAACCACCACAAGCAGCAGTGGCTTAACTACATCCTCCGCGGGTGGTTCAACTACCACAAGCGAGAGTGCATCAATAACCGCCCAAAGCACTAGCAGCTCCACGACTAGTCAGCTGCCCATATCTACAACTAGCATGGTGGGAACGGGCTCGTCGTCACCAGGGACAGCCACATCATCTCCATCACTGCTAGCGTTTACAGGAGCTGCAACTAGGCACGGCCCTATTGAAAACGGTGTTGTTTATGTGCTTGGGGGTTTGATTGTAGGAGCAGCGGCAGGGGATTTAGGACTGTTTTAGGGCGGTACGGTACTCGGTGGGGAGACTTGTTGGATATATGCAACCCGGAGTCACTCATTGTGTGTGAGCGAAAATATGTAGTATTTTCAAGGGAATTAGGGTGCGTGTCCTGCTCTGTTCTGTGATTTGTACTATCTTTCTTTCTTCAGGGCCGTCTGTTTGTGCTGTAGCAAAGGTCTTTCTCTATTGAAGACCTCATTTTAAACTTAATATCTTTCTGAGCATTATCGATTCTACTATTTGACGTTTTAACCGTAGAAGAGCTGCGAAATCATCTCTTCGCGGAAACCTATGGATAGTGAGCAACGTTGCCAGAGACGATGGATTTAACCAGACTATATCATTTGGTGCAGAAAGCAATGCAAGATATACTCAGACTTGGAATTGCGAGTGATTATGTTGAGAAGTACTTGAGACTATGGGTGGGGAGCAGAAGAGTCAATAGGAGATCATGATGGTGCGGACTATCCAGCGATAATGTGGAGAGGAGGACTTGCCGTCTGAACACAGGGAAGGGTAATGGGTGGGCTGGATAGAGGGTGAGTAATGCAAGTTCAATTGATACTGCAAAGTTTTGCTAGACTTTCGCTCGCAATATGATTCAATTGATTGAACACGATGCTAGGTAAAAATAAGCTTGCTTGCTCGATCAGTGCCAAAATCTCTAATAGACAGAGGCAGAAAGCCTTAAACCATTTTTCACCACTAAAACTTCTAATTATTTGGCTCTAGGTTGAGCTTTTGGACGAGATTTCCCTGTTTACATTCATTGAGACTTGCTAGGCTTGTGACAACAAGATACAGCGAAGAGATAACGGCTGGATCATCGTGCAAGTAAAGGAGTTGGGCGACTTTTGTAGCACGAGGAAGTCTTTAAACAATAGCATGAGAGACTTTCATGTAAAAATTGTGCGTTACCTTACCCCACGTTGGATGCACGTCAGACAAATCACAAGGCCAGAAAGTTGCAAGGGCTCGATAAAGCCGATGGTTGCCTAGAAGCCTCAAAACAATGAGCTTCACCGCCTGAATCAATGGGGACCTAACCATCAATCTCTGCAGAGAGGAACAGGAGAAGCATCGAGCTCATTGCTCTATTGGCATACTTCCGACCCCGCAGGCCACCTCAACTCGTTTCCCAAATGGCGGGGCCAGTCCTTACTCCAGATATCGATACGTACAAAGGCAACTGCCACTGTGGAGCCTTCATATTCAAAATCAAGATTCCAAAACTATCGTCAGTTACTGAATGCAACTGCAGCATTTGTTTCAAAAAGGGTTACAAATGGATCTTTCCAAGCAGCGGAAACTTTACGGTTGAGAAAGGCGAGGGAAGCTTGAAAGATTATAAGTTTGGGACTCGGGAGATAGTGCATAAGGTACTCCTCCTGATTGAGAATTTTATGGGTATGAGGTAAAAAGCTAACGAGGCGGGTATATAGTTCTGCCCGACATGTGGAACAGGTATCATGAGACAGAGGCAAGACGGGACCGACCTCGCAGTCAACGTAATTCTACCACTCGTTGTGTTCTAATTCTCAAAACTTAGCTGATGCTGGATATAGGCCAGAGCTCTTCAAGGTGTGGATCTGTGGTCTCTGAAAGTGATCAAATACGATGGAGCCGCCATCGAACCATTCTACAGCCCCCTTGCTTTCACGGGTCCGGAACCCACAGCCGAGATAGAAAACTACGTACGGTACACTGGATCCTGCCACTGTGGCGCCGTAAATCTAGCTTTGAAGAATAGTGGTCCGCTCGTTCAGAAAGTAGCGCCAATTGAGCCAGTCGATGGGGTGATCGGAGAATGCGACTGTAGCATTTGTGCACGTGTAGGTGGCCGAAAGCTCGAACTCTCCCACCACCCTCTCATTTCTATATCTTGATGCCAAAAAATTTGCTAATACGAAGCTCTGGGAATAGATGGGCAGAATTTTGACATATCGCCCTCCTGCCCAAATCTCGGTTCATCTCAATCATGGTATCATCCTCAGCAGTTACTCATTCGGGTCCACACAATTCGAGCATAGATTCTGCCCTGTATGTGGAGTTGCTGTGGGTGTTGATGATGTGGTCGAAAATATGAAGGCTGTAAACCTGAGATGTCTCGACGGGGTAGGTTGGAAAGAGATTGAGACTTACAAGCATAGGGGGAGTGAGGAAGGGCCGGCTTATATTGATCCTAAATAAATTCTTATTGACTGTGAATGAGAAGTAGCGGAGGATCTTGACAAGCGCTATGAGTAGAAGTACATATTCTATTTAGCTTTCATAGTTTAATCATTGAGAATGCAAAGTCTCGCTTGATAAAGGGGCGAGTTTGTCGTGATATTCGTATTCAACTAAAGAAAATATCATATTTATGATATTAGCTATATGTCTATTCAGAGATTATATAATAGCATTAATTATTTATCTTTTCTATACGTTCTTAGAAAAATATGGCGTCCGCATGATATGAGAAGACCCAGCAGGCCTAGCGGTGCAATTTTAGCTACAACGCAACGCGGATTCTCTACTTGATAGTACTTAAGTTGGTGGATATCACGTGTGTATTTTAATTATAGCTCACCGCTCAAGAAGATAAAGAGAATCGTAACAGCTGGCCGACTCGAAAGCTGGGCACTGCAATCTTAACGCCGTGGCGGAGGATAAAACATCTAATGGGGTGGCTTCACTCTGAAAGCCCCGAAACACTGCATCGCATAGCCCAGACTGCAACACTTCGGAGTTAAATCTCCTCAGGCACCAGCCATAGCTGGGCCTTGGCTGCTGCGAACATTGGCGGTTGCATGAGTACATCTGCTGATTCGGAGGATCAATTATTCAGACAACTGTCCTCCCCAAATTTCACAAGTGGCATTTCGATTCTTCTCGACCCTCAAAAATTCCGAATCCCTATCATCTCTGTTTTTCCTTTGAAAGTTCCTAAGTTCAACAACATTTCAAACCCGAGATGATTTCTGTCAACGAGGGCAACCTCAACATCCACCTCCAAGTTCTCCTCTTTTTACGTTTTGCGCAGCTCTCGACTACAACACTCACAACCTACGCTTGTTGTTTTTATATTGGCTTCAACGTATTCTATCGTAATCAAGAGGCTCCTGCGTCTGAGTACTTCCTCCTCTTCACGGTCTGTGCTGCGCTCTCTTTCCATCCACTTCTCGCTGTTCTCCCCAGCTCCTATTCCGGTCCAGGATAATTTCGATCATCCAATTATCGTGCACTATCACAGCTCTAATATTTCTTTGGAATGCAGCAATATGTCGCTTCCACAGTATGCTAATTTATCCCAACAGTCACTCCTCACAGCCCTCGAGCTTTTTCTCACAACATCATGGACTATCACCCGCGTTCTCACGTCGTCCATCAGAGGTATTAATTATCGCTGGTACATCGCCTCTTCTTCCATCCTGACACTCCTCAACTGGTACGGCTACTCGTGGCTGCGCACCGTTCCCTACCTCACAGAATACAACGAAGGAAACAATGCGGGCATATACTTCTACGCCGACTCTCTTGAGCACGGAACGTGTGCGATTAATGACATGGCTATCATAGCTGGAGGATTAAATGTGTAGGTCTACACTTCGGGAATTTTTGAAATGGAGGGAGTGAAAAGACACTAAGTAAGCTTTTCAAATACACAGATTCTTCACCTTCCTCATCACAATCTGGGCAATATTCGGGCATTACCACACTAGGGACGACGCATCAAACTCAACCCGCTCTCTCGTTGACGTCTCTGACTCGAACGAAATCGATTATCTCCTCCCGATGGCAGAAGACGGGCTTGGAGGACTTCTCGTGATGGAGGGTTGTGAAAAAGATTAATCTAGAGAATCGAAGCAGCCGTTGGAAGCAAGGCCCCTACTCGTTGTTAATCTCGCGGATTTTTCTACTCCTAAAGTTGTCAATTGAAATATCAGTATTCAAGATATGTGGAATATGAATTAAGGAATCTCATAGCCAGCGCCAATTCAACATGATGTCTGGAAATCCGCTTAGTTTGCTGTTTGAGGCGGCTCGATATAAGCAGTTTCCACCAAATATACAGTCAAATAAAAATTTAAGAATGCAGAGGACAGCAAGATTTATGACTGTCCTGTCTAGTCGAACAAGTATAGCTTAAAATTGTCTCTTTCTCTTCCCATGTTATGCCAGTTTTATTCAGGGCAAGAGTGTTCGCACGGAGCCCAAGTACGTAACAATCTCAGCAGCGTGATAGAAAAGTAAGATCACTAATAAGACCAGCTTATCTCTTCGAGCTGTGGAATAACTGAAAGTAAACGTCGACCAGAGAATTAACAGCCTGGTATGCTAAATCCATGTGTCGTTGACCGGCACATGTTTTCACTGCAATTTTAGCGCTTTCGGGGAGGGTGGATGTTTGAAGAGGCGGGCCCAGGCCCTGCAGGCAAGTCATGTGATTCGACACCACGGTCACCGCACTTGCGATGGCATCCCAGTCCTCATCAAAGCACTGCAATTTTAGCCTCCTCGAAGACAATACACATGGCAATGGTTCCTATTCAGAGCATTCAGCTAGGCACTTCCAGAACATCTGTTCAGGACCTAGAATGTTTGTGACTCGCAGCACAGACAAATTGTACGTCCACATCTTCAACACTGCAATTTTAGCCCCATCGAAGCCAACGACCTCGTGAGGCTTGCTCCTGTGACCGTATCAGAAAACACGCTAGAACTGCACTGCAATTCTAGCGTGCTCGAAGACGATACCTTGCTAGATCGAGCCAACCGGAAACTGCCAAAACTCACTGCAATTTTAGCTCTCTCGAAGAGGAGACTCTGAAGACAGCCCACTGCAAGATTAGGTGAACTGAAAAAACCTCGTCACAAGGCTCTGTGATTTCAGTTTGCTCAAAGACCTGCTCTCTCGTCGACGAATCAAAGAACGGCACAGCGTCTAAGCTTCCCAAAGGAAAGAGACTCGCCTTTCGAGGCTGGCCAGTCAGAGCTGGGTTCTTTCCAAATCCAGCTCCCTCTCTTTTCACAATTCCTTTTCTCCACCCTCACAGCGAGCCAATCCAGGCAAGAAGAAAACCAAAGGCAAGGGTACTTCTAGGGTTTTGAGCGCTAGAATTCTATGAAATCCTTGTGCGGCCTTAGATCCGCCGCCTGCACTGCAATTTCAGCCCTCTCGAAGCCAATGACTGTAACTCTTACAAGGCTTACTCCTATTCCTATAACTCGATGAGGAAACACGCTAGAAGTGTTCCGCGATCCCTGTTTCCTAAGCGAGCACTGCGATTCTTGCTGCATCGAAGAGGGCACCCCCTTGGCCCAGGCTGCACCATCCCTGTGCAGCTGTGAACGGCACTGCAATTTTAGCCCACTCGAAGGCAATACCCTTGTTTAAGGCTTGCTAAGCCCGCCGCATATGCACTGCTATCTTAGCTCCCTCGAAGCCAACAACCTCACAAGGCTTACCCCCATGACCAGTTGAAGCAGTACGCTAAGTTGTGTTCTGACATAATATCATTTTCGCACTGCAATTTTAGCTCCCTCGAAGCCGACGGCCACAGCTCTCACAAGGCTTACTCCTGCACCTGTGACCCGAATAGGAACCTCGGCCACCGTCCCACGAAAACCGAGCACTGCAATCTTAGCCCCCTCAAAACCAACATCCCAAGCGATGCGCTACTCGGTCAGCTCGCTTAATTAGGTATCTATTGAGCTTCACGCACTACTGAGCTTCACGGGTGCTTGGAATACTCCGAATGGCTAGCCTTAACAAGGGCATTGCCCTTCGAGCGGGCTAAAATTGCAGTGTTTTTGAAGCTCTGAAATGAAGCTCAGTAGTGACACCAGCACTGCAATTTTAGCACCCTCGAAGCTATTATTCTCGACAGAATAGCCAATCAATCTTCGAATCTTCCTAGAAGAATTCACCAGCCCACGCCTACACCACTCAAGCGCTCAATCCTACTTTTGAAGTCCTCAACGCCACAACTCGACAGAAAGAATGCGATATTTGAAATCCTGAGAGAATTCTCTATGTTTTGGTAGGTTCTTAGAATTTTCCAAGCAAGTCAAGATTTTGGATGGGGTAGGGTGGGGTAGGTCGGCGAGCATAACTAGGCGAGAGCACTGCAATTTTAGCCCCCTCGAAGCCATTATTCTCGTCCTCTTACCGTACTATTCAGAAGTGCACGGTAATTCTAGCTAGATCTTAAGGATATCCTACGGCCAAAGCTCGTTATCCCTATTGGTCCCTACATGTCCCCTGTTAGCACTGCAATCTTAGCCCCCTCGAAGCACGCGACCTCACAAGGCTTAACCTTACTGCGAGGTTGTGACCCGAATAGGAAATTGGGTATTTGGAAGCACAGCACTTTTAGGCCCCTCGGAGCCGTCATTCTTATTAAGCTACAAATCAGCACTGCAATTTCAGCCCCCTCGATGCCAAAAACCACAGCTCTCACAAGGCTTACTGCGAGGCTGCGGCTCGATCAAGAGATACTCAAGGTGTGAAGATTTTCGTCGACGCTAGATTTTGCAACGCTCATGCAATAACGCCCGCTTACGCCGAGAAACTGCTATAGATACAAAGCGCAAGTTCATCCAATTACCAAGCTGGGCAAGGTTTTCATGGACACCAAGATTGCAATGCACCCATGACTACTCCTCAGTAACGTAAAGGGCAAGCCAGGTTCGGCGATGCGTCTTTTGGTAGCGAGAGGATCGCAGCCACAGAACAAGACTGGCTCAATGCTCATCTTTGCCAGTTGTAGAATATCGCAAAGTGAGCATCGACCAGAGAATCCACAGCCTGGTATAGCTGATGTAGATTAACTATGTGCCAGTAAACGATAAGTGGCGAGCACTGCAATTTTAGCTCGATCCAGAGGAGTAACATCCTAAGGCTTTCGGACACCCGGATATTTTACCAGCACTGCAATTTTAGCATATTCGAGGAGCTCAAATCTCATAGGGAGCCTTGTACCAAATTGCGAGCACGTCAATCTGCCAAGCACTGCAATTTGAGCTCCCTCGAGAGTAGTAGTCTTGGAAGGCAGAGGGGCGAGTCGGGGGCGTCGCTTAACGGCACTGCAATTTTAGCGCCCTCGAGAGCAGTAGCCTTAGAAGTCAGGAGGAGGGGTGAACCGGGGGTTCACAGCCTTGCACCACCAGCACTGCAAGCCTACTTCGTGTCAGTATTGCGGTGAAGCAGCGCTAGAAGCACTGCAATCTTAGCTCTCTCGAGAGCAGTGTCCGCAAGCTCAGGACTATGAAACTAGCTATGAAAGTTGACGGCACTGGAAATAAAATGAGGAGGTAGTCGCACTCCATAGCCTCGGAAAGGACAACAAAACGTGGAACAACTTCGTGATTTCGATTGTAGCTTTAAAAGCAATGATGCCAGGCTGAGAAGCTGTGCCGCATGGCAAATTTAGCCAAACAATTGAGTGCAGTGCATATAACACTGCCAGCGCGAGGGGATAAAACGATAACCAAAATGCATGTAAAGAGAAGTAAAGTAAAGTCCAGAACAGAGGGGTTGCATAGGTATCCACTTCCCTCATTCTAACTGCAAAGGACTTTCCTCTTGTGAATTCATGTGAAGGACGAATTGCAGGCAAGAGCTAAACTCCAAATAGCTCTCATTAATGCTGCCTAAACACCTACGCCAGCTAGTGTACATCCGCCATCTTCCCATGCCGTCTAGTTGTATTGCATATAAGTAGCAGTAGAGTTGAACTTCAAGTTCCCCTTGATGACCTTATCGACCGCACTCAGGAAATCCTTCTCGGTAGCAACCTTTCTTCGTGCACGAATGGCAAACATACCGGCCTCCGTGCAGACACTTCTGAGCTCAGCACCGGTCGAGTTGGGGCAAAGACGTGAAATCAGCTCCCATCTGATATCCCGCTCGACGGACATGGATTTGGCGTGGATTCGCAGAATGTTTGCACGTCCCTCAAGATCTGGAAGCGAGAACTCAATCTTTCGGTCGATACGTCCGGGTCTCATGAGAGCGGGGTCCAGGGTGGACGGTCTGTTGGTAGCGAACATGACCTTGATGTTTCCTCGAGCATCGAAACCATCCAGTTGAGTAATCAGCTCCAACATAGTTCTTTGAACCTCGTTATCTCCTCCAGCACCGTCATCGAAACGAGCTCCTCCGATAGCGTCAATTTCATCGAAGAAAATGATACAAGCCTTTTTCGTCCGTGCCATCTCAAAGAGCTCCCGGACCATTCGTGCACCTTCTCCGACATACTTCTGGACCAGCTCGCTGCCAATAACCCTGATGAAAGTGGCATCTGTTCTGTTGGCAACAGCTCTGGCGCAGAGAGTCTTTCCAGTTCCTGGTGGGCCATAAAGTAAAGCACCCTTTGGTGGATCGATACCGAGGTTGACGAATCGCTCTGGTGACAGCAGCGGCATCTCAACAACTTCGCGCAGCTTCTCCACTTGCTCCTTGCATCCCCCAACATCGCCATATGTAACATCAGGCTTATCCTCAACTGTCATCATCGTAACGCTAGCATCGATCTTCGGTGGAAGAGGTAGGAGAATTTGGTACTTGTTTCGGTCGACACTGGTCTCAAATTAGTCACAATTCCAACCAGAAACCAGGATTTTCTCACCCAACTCTCATTCCCTCCTCAATATCCGTAGGACTGACACGCTCTCCCAGATTGACCACAAATTTTGCTATTTGCTTAACGTTGATAACGTATTTGCTCTTCTCGGTGTCCTTCTCATCCTGAATGATCTTTGTACATCTTGCCACTTGTAGAGGCTGCTCCTCAGACATCCGTTGTCTGTCGGCAGCAACATCCCAAAGATGCGGTGGTGCTAATCCGGTATCTGATTCCTTGACACCAATCTTCTCGTTCACGCTTTGCTGCTTCTCCTTGATCTGTTTCTCGAGTGTCTTCAGAGCTGCTGCGTATGGCGCGGCGCCATAAGTTTTTAGCACCTGGATGTCCCTGAGGAGGTCAGTATATTGAATGGAGTTGACGGGGGCGGTTCGTACTCATCGGATAAAGGAGTGATCTTCTTCTCTTCGATTTCGTCGTCGGCGAACTGTGTATCAAGTCAGAATCGATCCAGTGCATCTATTTGGACCAGAAACACAAACCTTTTTGGTGAACTTTTCCCAGTTCTGGCCCGTAGCGCTTTTTCCACCTCTCTGTTAGCTTCTGGGACATGTAGAGGGCCAGCGAGGGTGGATAGAAGGCAACGGATGCTAAGGAAGAGCTGGCGGAGTCGGAGCAGCGCAGGTGCTTCCCTTAGGAAAATGAGTTGCGGCAGAGCGTGAGGAGTACGTACCTAGGCATCTTGAATGTCTGTGAAGAGATTGGAAGATTATGCGCGTTGAGACGATGATGTTGAAGTGTTTGTGTTGTGGTCTCGAGATGGCAAGGCAGGCCGAACTGACGAAGCACGGCAAGCTCCGAAACGGGTTTAGCGCCGCCCGACCCTTGGAATCGCCTTTGGAAATTTTGTGCAGACGCGGTTGATCAGGCGTTGAACGCGACGACAGCTCTTTTCAACTTCTCCACAACGAAAGCTGCTTTCCATTCTTTGAGACAATATCGGAATATTTCAGGATGGCGCTCTCTCAAGCGTCCGGAAATTCTGGCAATGCGGCCTTCAAGGTGAGAGCTTCTGAAGCTTCCAACGCTTTCCATGGTACCTAATACAGCTTGCAGGACAAGGAAAAGCCGATGGCTGTACGTGCTGCGAATATCCAAGCAGCTAGAGGTATATCTCAGGAGTTTTTGAGATGTTTGGAAACAAAGTTGACAGGAAATAGCTCTCGCAGATGCGGTCAGAACGAGTTTAGGTCCCAGAGGCAGTATGTTGCAACACCCCACCCGTTGAAGCTCCTAAATCTTGCAAAGAAATTGGGCTAACAATCTACTAGTGGACAAAATGATCATGTCTGGAAAGGGCGAGACGATAATCACGAATGACGGATCTACGATGTTGAAGAGCATGGCTGTTCTACACCCCTCAGCCAAGATGTTGGTGGACCTGTCCGCAGCGCAAGATGTTGAAGCCGGAGATGGAACAACCTCAGTTGTAGTGCTATGTGGGAGTCTATTAGGAGCAGCAGACAAATTACTTGGCAAGGGTATACACCCATCAGTCATCGCCGAATCGTTCCAAAGGGCGGCAGCAGCAGCAGTTCAAGTTCTCCACGACATGTCACATCCAGTCTCACTCACAGATACCTCGACACTCCTACAAGCCGCCACAACCTCTCTCTCCTCGAAAATCGTGTCGCAGCACTCAGGCCTTCTTGCTCCCATGGCAGTCAACGCTGTGATTAAGACAATCGATATCAAAACTGCAGACAACGTAGACCTGAAGAATATCCGAATACTGAAGAAAGTCGGCGGCACTATTGAAGACAGCGAGATGGTAGAAGGATTAGTGATGAATCAACAAGTTCTTAAGAACGGTGGCGGACCCGTTAGAATGGAGAAAGCGAGAATCGGCCTCATTCAATTCCAGCTCTCACCACCCAAGCCTGATGTAAGTTTCCTTTCATTCCATCCCTGAACTTCATTAACACTCTTAATTTAGATGGAAAACTCAATCGTAGTAAATGACTACCGTCAAATGGACAAGATTCTGAAAGAAGAGCGCACCTACCTCTTGAACATGGTAAAGAAAATCAAGAAAGCAAAGTGCAACGTGCTCTTCATCCAGAAGTCTATCCTCCGCGACGCTGTTAACGACCTCTCCCTACATTTCCTCGCAAAGCTCAACATCCTCTGTATCAAAGACATTGAACGAGACGAGGTAGAATTCATCTGCAAATCTACCGGCTGCAAGCCAATCGCCGACATCGACTCTTTCACTGAAGACAAACTTGGCTCCGCTGACTTAATTGAGGAAGTTCAAAGCTCGGGAAGCAGGATCGTCAAGGTGACAGGCACGAAGAGCGCAGGCAAGACGGTGTCTATTGTATGTCGAGGTGCCAACGCCATGATTCTCGAGGAGGCAGAGCGCTCTCTTCACGATGCCCTGTGCGTCATTCGATGTCTCGTGAAGAAGAAGGCGCTTATTGCTGGTGGTGGAGCACCTGAGATCGAGATTGCGTCCCAGTTGTCGAAACAAGCGCGTGCTCTCACCGGAACGGAGGCAATCTGCTGGAAGGCCTTTGCGGATGCAATGGAAGTGATCCCAACAACTCTTGCTGAAAATGCCGGTTTGAATTCAATCAAGGTGGTCACGGAGCTACGACATAAGCACGAATTCGGAGAGAAGAATGCTGGTGTTAGTATCAAGAGTGGTGGGGTGAAGGTCGACATTGCGGACGAGAATGTATTGCAGCCCTTGCTTGTCAGCACAAGTGCCGTTGAATTGGCTTCCGAAACTGTGAAGATGATTTTGAGAAGTATGCCCTCATTCCCCCCCTTTGCTTGATAGAATTTGACTAATTGCGGTGTAGTTGACGATATTGCGCTCTCGAGATAGATGGGAGGGATGGGATGGCGTATGGCTCATGATCATTGTAGAAAAGCCTATGTAGCAATATCAAGTCGTGAAAGGGCACTGCCGCCTACCCCGTAATTATCTCGCATTCTTCCGACGTGTCCTTCTGAGTTCTTGTTGATTCCGTTTGGGAAGTGAGCTGGTATTACATCCCATATGTCCGCGTTCAAACCCGCTTGAAGCATGCGTCCCCCTGAGACGCGTAGAAAGCAAATCGAACTCTAAGCCCCAATTTCCCAAGTTAAGATGGACATTTAGAAGAATTACATTTCCAATTGTATTCTCAATTTTACAATATTTTTCTTGTTCATTCGAAATCTACGGTTGCCATTTGTTCCAAATATTGCAGGACAATGACCAATGCATCTCTCTCAACTCGTCTGAATGACCAGCTTCGACTTGGGACATCGAGGAATTGTCTTGTTCCTCTCTTGCCCACCTCGAGATCGAGTGGTGTTTACATAGCAACGATTACCTGGGTAACGCATAAAGTTGTGCAGATCTCATTGGCTATATTTATGCATCGCACGTGATACAGGATAAACACACCGCCATTTCAATTGCGATTGGCTTTACCCCTGAGCGCGTTCGGTGCCAAACCCCACCACAATCGCACTCCAAAACCCTCTTGCAATCCCCCAACCACTGTCGCATTGATTTGCTTTGCTTGTACTTGCAGAGCTGTCATTCCATCTCCAACACACCTTCCACACTTCACAAAACCCCCATCTGAAGACAAAATGACGAGAGGCGAGGTATGTTTACCTTTTGGCGCTGCGGAGTGCACCTCCGCGGTTGTGCACCCCCCTCCCGTGCCCGCGTCCCAGTGTCGATTAGAGGCTGACGATGCTGCTGTTGATGTAGATCCTCCATCTCCATATCGGGCAGGCTGGTACGCAGCTCGGGAACAGTGCTTGGGAGCTGTAAGTCTGCAAAGTGCATTGTGAACGAATACTCGATTGACTTAGACAAGATACCTCCTCGAGCATGGCCTGAAGAAGGATGGTCGCCCTGACCCAGATGCGAAGGCCCTCCATGAATCCGGGGAGCTCGACACGGTTTTCACGGAGACTGGCAGCGGCAAATATGTCCCTCGATCCATCTTCGTCGACCTTGACCCATCCCCCATCGACGAGATCCGCACTGGTGACTACCGCCAGTTGTTCCACCCTGAGCTGTTGATCAGCGGAAAGGAGGACGCGGCCAATAACTATGCTAGAGGTCACTACACAATTGGCAAAGAGATTTTGGACGGGACATTGGACAAGATCCGCCGTGTTCTGGTAAGGCTATGAGATGCCTCAGTATGGCAAGGCTGATCATTCTAGGACAATTGCTCTTCTCTCCAAGGCTTCCTGATCTTCCACTCTTTTGGAGGTGGAACTGGATCTGGTTTTGGCTCTCTCCTTCTTGAGCGTCTCTCTACCGACTATGGCAAGAAGTCCAAGCTTGAATTCGCCGTCTACCCCGCACCCCGCGTCTCTACTGCCGTGGTCGAGCCTTACAATGCCGTCCTGAGTACGCACTCGACCATTGAGAACTCGGACTGCACATTCCTAGTCGACAACGAGGCCGTCTATGATATTTGCCGTCGCAACCTCGATATCCCGCGCCCCTCCTTCGAGCACTTGAACCGCTTGATTGCTCAAGTTGTCTCCTCGATCACATCATCGCTCCGTTTTGATGGTGCCCTGAACGTTGATTTGAACGAGTTCCAGACCAACTTGGTCCCGTACCCGCGAATTCATTACCCGCTCATCAGCTACGCCCCGGTCATCTCTGCGGCAAAGAGCAGCCACGAGAGCTTCAAGACCCAAGACTTGACCCTGCAGTAAGCTAATGTTATGCGTCTTTTCACGTGTCTCGTACTAACAATGTGAAGGTGCTTCGAGCCCAACAATCAAATGGTGGTCTGCGATCCGCGCAACGGAAAGTACATGGCTGTGGCTCTCCTCTACCGTGGTGATGTTGTACCCCGCGACTGCAACGCCGCCGTTGCCTCACTGAAAGCCAAGACCTCTTTCAACCTCGTCGAATGGTGCCCCACTGGCTTCAAGCTCGGCATCAACTACCAAAAGCCCATCTCTGTCCCATCGACTTCTCCTGGCGACGGTGCTCTCGCCTCAGTCGACCGAAGCGTCAGCATGTTGAGCAACACAACAGCTATCGCAGAGGCCTGGTCAAGACTGGACCACAAGTTCGACTTGATGTACTCGAAGAGAGCGTTCGTGCATTGGTATGTTGGAGAAGGTATGGAGGAAGGTGAATTCAGCGAGGCACGCGAGGATCTGGCTGCGCTGGAGAAGGATTACGAGGAAGTTGCTGCAGATAGCTTTGATCCCGAAGAAGCTGGCGAGGAATATTAAGCATCTGAGAATGAGATGAGACAGATTGATGGATCAGAGCAAGCGATGTTTGGTTCTTGTCGCGGATATCCAAATTTGTAGTGATTTTTTTCTTTTGTTTAGTTGGCTCTGGTGGTGGAAATAGAGAAAAGAAATTATGGGGCAGGCGGGCTCAAGTAGGTAGTATTTTCGTACGAGACAATACGATGTTGATTTCTCTGATCATTGCTGGTATCATGATTTGCATGCTGAAATGGACTTGATGATGTTGTGTGCTGAGATGAGAAAGCAATTTACGCCAGGTTGTGGCACGCAGGCTTCCCACTTCACCAATTAGTGGGCCGCACCTCAAGTATATGGATAATTGCTTGCTATATGTACAGAAGTGAGGCTTATGTCCCTTACGGCTGAGAAATTTGCTTGTTGAGTTTTATATAGCGGGCTTTTGCCCTAGATCTTGGAGGCTAGAAACTAACTGTTTTCAAGTCAGAGTTGCCCTTATCCACGCGTTTTGGAAATTGGAGAGAACATAAGCACATTTTTAATGTTCTGATGAGATATTGAACTTGTCAAAATTCGTTTAAGCACATAATATAGCAAAGGATATTATGTCCTTCCCTTTGCGTTACTGGGTTGTGTATCATGACTATATGAGGAGGAATTGAGGGAATGCCTTGACGCGTTTACACTGCCGCTGTTAGTTTGCACCCCTTGAAAGGGCGAACGTATCCTTCAAAGCAGGATTCTGCAGAGAACTCTTGTCTAAGTGGGAAGTGTTTTTCTTTCGAGATCCTAGCTGAGTAACTCGAATATGCGTGCCTAGGCCTGATTGTAACCATGCAGGTGGCCTCTCGGCTGGCCAGTCGGCCATAACCTATTAGGCTAGAACCTGAGTCGATCGCCTTGTCTTCATTCGATCTGGATACAGCAGCAGGAGGCCTCCTGCATTAGTTGCTGTGGAGACGTGAGATTGGTGTGGGAACTAGTGGATGATTAACGTCGTGCATTGTGTTGGTTTTTGATGTGGACTACGGCAGAAATCCGATTCGTGTGCACATGTGCGTGAGAGGTAGTTGGCTTGTGGGGCGGATGCACCCATATTCTACGTGGCAGTTTGCTACCCGCCCTTTCATTTCGGGTGTTCTACAAAGTAGGAACTGCCAATTCGGAAAGCGTGCTCGAGCCACACGGGTCTCTGGTAGCGGATCAAGCTTTGCATAGCTTGAGCCTGGATTACTTTATTGCTATGCTAACTCAGCACCCTAACAAGCTCACGACTCCATCAGCTTACGACTTCAACATCTCCTATGACCAAGCACACTCGAATACCTGGGACACACCTGAGGTGATCTGTATGTACAGGAAAATTCGGCTTTGCATTTGGTAAGAAGCGGGGCAAGGTTGTCGAGATTCGTATTAACTTACTTATTGAAGCTGCTTGGTATTAATCATGGTAGCTACAAAGAAGGGGCCACTTGAGAAGAAGAGGAAACAAAAGCTTCCAAAGGAGGGGACGATGGCTCAAACCCCACGATTCTCTGCCGAACATCGGCTCCAGAGCCGATTTTATGAGCCGTTAGTCCTCCTCCATATTCTAGATCGAAATGGTCAGCAACACATCTCGCGTTGCCCGTCGGAGGACCTGGTTGTACCTCAGGTACAGCTGCGCGAATTGCGACGGACGTTCTTGGGCCAGCTTGCCTATGTTTGTGACTATATTAAGGGGGGAGACACAGTTACAGCCATGGCCCTTGAAGCACAGCCATACGGTGTTACTTTTTGGTTAGCTTCTAATATCAGCCCATCCGCAGGGGTAATCTCTTTTCTTCGAGGTATTCTAAACACCCTACAAAGCCTCGCAATCTCTCGGCCTGAACAACGGATTATTGTAGAAGATGATATCGCCCGGACGTGTATTGACTTTAACCTCAAAAGGGTTAAAGCATATCGGGACCTTATGCAAAAGCCCTTGCAGAAATGTTTGGAAAGCTTAACGAGCTCTGAAGAGCCTAAAGGTAGGTGGCTATGAAGCCTTTCTTAGTGAATATCTACTGACGCTGCCATATAGATAGAGGACTGGCAGAATGGCTCAAGGAATTCCAAGGCTTCAAAGACAACCTGCCAAGCCTATGCCGCTTTTCATACCAACAAAGGTCATGCCAATATATGTGGGAGCTTCAAAGGCACATCGGCGACGAGCCTGCAGAGTTGGACGAGACCGAGTCCAGAAGGCAGGCCTTTCTCCTGACCCGTCACTACATCGGACGCCTTGGGTCTCATTTGAAAGCCGCAAAGATACTGACTACCGCTGGCTGGAGAATGCCAGGTCTGTTTGAGAACTTTACTATCCAGACTCGGCCCTCGCCAAAGCCACCCACCTTGCCGCCTCTAACTGATCAGCAAACGACATTGAACGGAATCATAAATCGAATGCTCCCAAGCGGCTCGAAAAAAACCCTGCCGTATCAGGAGGCTCTCGCAACCATGGACGCCAAGTTCAATATTTTGAACCGTCTCAAAGCACAGTTCCAAGACAAAGACTTCCTGCCGAGAGTCCACGCAGAACTGAATCTGCTGGAATACTTTTACAGAGAACGATTGCCATTTGTGGACGATGACTGGTTCATTGCTTGTAGCAAGCCAGCTTGTTATTGCTGCTATCACTATATCATTTTCCACCCTGGAGGCTTTGTACACCCACCGTCTCATGGTATTAGGTATCTCAATTGGCGAGCGCCAGATCTGGTCGAAGAAAGAGACCTTGTCGAAGAAACGGACACGCGAGAGAAGAATCACCAGGGTGATATCTTGGATAAGATGATTGCCAAAATCAGACTTGATGCCCTACGACAAATTGAACAACGTAGAGGACCAAGTGCGTGGCACCCGGATTCTACCACCGGAATCACCGATTTGAAGCAAAATATTTTAGTCGGAAGCACCTCAGATAGCAGACTCCCATCTGACAATGACGCTCTATCCGATGATGCGGAGTCATTGAATGGTGACGCTTCAACCGATGATGAGCTATCACTGGGCGATGACAGAGTATCTAATAGTGATGAAATGTCATCTGGTTTAGAACATACTTCGGATAACCTTGGAAATTCCCGTTAGTAACAAAACTCCTACCACGCTCTTGCACTTTCAAGCTGACTTAGCCGGTAGCTCACATCTCTGGAGAATTAAATTCTGGTTTTTGCAGTGTTATACATGGCGATGAGAGTTCGGATTCAGATGGTGGCGCCATATTGTGATTAATGGAAGAGACTTCAGGTTGAGAGTGGTAGGGGCATTGTACGCTCCCTGGCAGCCTCGGTCCCAGAAATACAATGAGCATGAGACCGTATAGTGGGAACATTCTCCTTAGACATGCAATAGGAGAAATATTGTTTGAGATTTCTACTATATACTAGGGCTCTGCAAATCTACAAGAAACATGAGATGGTAGGTGATTTGTGATACAGATTGGCATAATCTAAAAGATCTCCTATTAACCTATATAATCATCTCCTTCCTGGGTTTTCACTATGTTTACTTTCGTAACCTAGCTAGTCCGAGAACCGCTTAGTGTCCGATTTATTATAGGTGAACTATATCTTCTAACTAATCATCGTCACTGGGTTATAGAATCAGAGGCCGCCTTCGCGATTTCTGAGCACCTGCCAGTATTATGAGTTGTACAACGAGGATTGCCTGATAATGTTGTCTGTCAAGAGTTGTCTCATGCACAATGCAGTGGACATGAACAAGTGTACATCACTGTTTACTTTCTAATCTTCACTTATAACTACTTCAGGAGAAAAATTTTAGCCCAAAAGAAAATTCGTTATAGGAGTAACAACCTAGATATACGGTTCCTTCAAATCCAATCTTTCATACCCATAATCCTTCCCTACTCCTTCCCCACGACGAGAAGAGGTCAGAGCTGCATCAGTCCTTCGCCGGCGTTCCGCTCTCCTACCTCAATCTCTGCCAGACCTCGAAAGGCCTCAAATCCCTCACACATCAAATTGCTCGCGAGATCTGCAACGCCCGAATTTAGATGATCGAGAAAAAGGAAAAGGGAAATATTAAGCGTTCAAACTCCAAATGAAATCAAGCTCAAAATTCAAACTGGAAAGAAAGAAAACCCCGTGATTCCTTCCGCTCCAGACCGTTAGGCACTCTTACTAGGCTCGATAGCCGCTCTTATTTTCGCCAAAGCTTGCTCGAAATCTGCTTCGGTATGAAGCTTTTTTCTCTCTTCGTAAGACAGGATGATGTATGGCAAGATCATGTCTCCAGTGATTTCAAGCTTCTTAGGGCCATGAGTTATGGACCCAAACGCGAAATTCCAGGCTTTTATAAGGGCCTCAGGGACTCGAAGAAGTTCCTGATGATCATGCTTTTGGCAGTGAACGCCGGCGCTTTCTTCTGTTCTCCTAGCTCGGTCCATCTCCTTGTGACAGATTGGGCAAAGAAATATGCCATCGTATACTTCAAGGGACTGTCTATATACCTCAGACCGGAAACGGGATCTTGTGTTATAATCATGCTCACGGGCGAGATGCGTGAAGGCTGATTCATAGTCTTGAGAGACCCTCTGGCAACTTGGGATCGGGCAAGGGCAGAACGGGCCATCGTGATGAATTGATAGATGCGCGTTCATATGATCTTTGTTATAAGTGCCAAATGGGCATCCCGGAATACTGCAAATGTACCTTGCCAAGAGGTAATCGTTCCACCTATCATAAGCGAATCCGTAGTCCGTGATCAGTTTTCGGTTGGAGTGTCTGGCGCCATAGTCATGCTGTCCAAGGTGATCAATCAAGCCAGCCCTATCACCTAGTATTTCGGAGCATCCGGGTAGCACACAGCACCAGTTGGTGAGGTTGAGAGTCTTCTCTGCGCGCAAATGATCACGTAGTTTGTCGCTTCGAGTAAATACATGCCCGAAACCAGATGGGCAATCAACCACAGGGCAACGAAACGTTTTGGCATTTGATTCATGCTTAGAACGGAAATGACGAAGCCGATCTTTGTTGCGTCGAAAGGTTGTTGTGCAACCTGGATGTTCGCATCTGAGTAAGTCACTGGTGGTACTAGATTTGCTTGCGGTATTTCGAGCCGCTCTTTTCCCATGTACTTGGAGATTGCTCTCTCCTGTAGACTCGACAAGCTCCTTTCTCACTTGCTTGGCAGTAGCCAGAGCTTTTGCAACATTCTTCGATAGTTCCTTCAGAACAGAGCAAGGGAGAGATTTCAGATACTCTACATCGCTGAACTGATGTAGGCTTCCATGCCCGTCCTGATTTGGTTCGCCTAGGTTTGAGAGAAGCAAAAGATTTCTCTCAGTGGGGATGCCAGAGACTTGAGAGAGAGTCTCCATTGTAGAGCAGTAACTCGAAGTAGGCGGAACTGTTCCATTGCTGTCCACAGTAGCCAGTGGTAGGGCTCCGTAGTCAAATATCTGGTGTCCTGGGTCCGCAGAAATCAGGTCGTTGTGGATGAATTGGTTGGTATTGGAGGAGTCGAAATCGAAGGGAGTGACTTCGGGGCGCTCGCGAAATTCACGCTCCTCAGGTGTGGGCGCCCCAAAATCGATGGGAGTGACTTCGGGGCGCTCGCGAAATTCACGCTCCTCCGGTGCGGGCGCCCTGATTCTTTGTGAGCTAAAAAAAAAAACAAGGGCACTCACCATTCTATTTCGGGCCAATCGTCAAGCGGCATGTCGAAGAAGCCGTCCATGATCATTGGCTGATCATCGAAAAGCGGTGTGAATGACGGCTGGTCCATGATGCGAGGTCTCGTTAATGCCTTGAAACCCTGTTCAGGGCGCTGCTTTGTTCGATCTGGTGGTGGAACGGCTGCGGGAATTTGGATGGAAATCTCGAAAGTTGATGGTGGGGAAAGGGCTGCTCTTGTACCTCTCATGTGGTACAAGGTCTGATGCGCGGAGTGAGAAGGGCGCCGCCCCTCTCCAGACCCCTGTGTAGCGACCACGACTAGGGGCCCCGTACTTGAATCTGTTCTGCGCCATTCCGCCATTTGTCTTTGAGCAAAGATATGAGAGATGACGCGAGACAATAATATATGGCGAGAAGAATCTGCCTTGAGAGATCAAAGAATGTGCTTTTAGGGTGAGGGGGGTTCCCGTTTAGGCCCAGGCCCCCTGGGAACCGACCTAGTTCATCCAAATATAATCGTGTAGAGTTGTCAATTTTCGCACGGCGGAGCCGACGGGGAAGCACGTCGTGATTGATTTATAAGCGAGGGTTATTCATGTGACTGAGTGCTCTGAGCAAAGGGCGAGTGGCACCTGAGCAGAGCGGCGATGATGACCAACTGCGTTAGAAGGGAGGTTTAGATTCGATGAAATTACCACTACAGTATACACCACGGCTCTGCCAAGCCACAGGAAACATGAGATGGTAGGTTGATTGACGATGCAGATTCGCACAACCTAAAATATCTCCTGTCAACCCATGTGACCAACTCCTCCTTGGTCCCTCAACATGTTTGCTTTTACAGCCTGGCTTGTCCACAACTGCCTACTTACCGATTTATTATGGGTCATCTATATCTTCCCATTAATCAATGTTGTTGGCTTATAGATAGAGTCAAAGGCCGCTTTCGCAATTAAACCTAGTTATCCTGGCAAAGTTTATAGTCTCGCCGAGATATCTGATACCTCTCCGTTCTCTCCTTTATATACTCCCTGCGCCTCTGCAAATGCCTTGACAACATCATGTTCATGCAGCCATGCGGTATTTGAACCCTTCGCTGCTCTTTCTCTCAACTGTTCGTCTGTCTCGCCTTTTCCATTTTGAATCTTCTCGACTTTGGCATTGTTCCCCGCATGCACTATCTTCAAGAGCTTCTCAGCATGTGGTCTGCGGGTAGATTCATACAACTCTAACGCATTTCTGATTTCTTTCAAAGATGGTCTCTCTGGCGCTGAGACAGGAAAGACCGAAATCAGGGAGAGATAGAGGGCGTAGGCATCATCAATGGCAAGTGAGCCACCCGTTGCGTACGCTCCACCGTGAGCATGTGCTGCGTCTCCGATCAGGGTCACTCGATCTCCAAAAACCCATGTATCGAGGGGTCCAGAACACGAGAAGTTGGGATGGTACCGAATGTAAGGCGTGACTTCCGTCAAAGCTTTTACCACCGGATTCCAGTTCTGTCAATGCATTAGTCGCTCTCGTTTATCACTACTTCTGGAGTCTCACCTTGTAGTCCTCTCTCAGTAACTCAACATCTCCATCGTCATCCCAAGCAACGTCTTTGAATCTTGCATCTGGATCATCGGGATCGACAGTGACACCACCGACAACTGTGTACATATTCCTTCCTAGTCTTGATGAGAAGAAATTTGTCTCTGGACCCCACCAATGGGCTGAGTCTTCGGGGAGATCCGGAATGCTCTCAACTAAGGACGCATCGAAGACAGATCGGAAAGCTACCGATCCGCTCCATTTGAGCTTGAATCCAGGTACCAGTGCTTGTCTTACTCCCTGAAATTTGTCAGTCCAGGATCTCAAGCTCCGTCGGGAATACACACTGATCTCAAGCCATCAGCTCCAACAGCGATATCTGCCTCCGTTATGCTACCATCTGCGAAAGTGACTGTCACACCTTCCTCCACAATCTCAATCCCAACAACCTTCTTCCCCAATTTGATGCTTTCTCTCGAGACATGCTCCGCCAGCTTCCCATGCAGATGACCTCGATGAAACCTCGTCGTTTGATGCAGCCATTCCTTAACATCAGCATGCACATCCGTTCCAAGCACCTCATTCGTCTTCCAATGCCGATACACCATCCCCGCAGTACCTGTCCCTCGGTACCCATTCTCATCACTGATAACATCATTCAAACCAAGCCTCTCCAATGTTCGCAAGCCATTTGGACCAAGTGCGATGGATGCCCCTATCTCCTTGAGCTCTGTTGCTTTCTCGTAGATCGTGGTGTTGATAAGTGGGTGGTTCTCTAGCGCGATAGCAAGAGTGAGACCTGCGATTCCGGCGCCGATGATTGCTACGTTTAGCTTTTCAGGCTCCGGACTTGATTTAAAATCCATGTCAAAGGGCTTTTTGGCTCGTCTTTAAGCTTGAAACATGAAATTAGAGACGCAGAGGATGAATTGAGACGTAGTGAGCTCGGTTCGAACGGATCCCGGTACTCCTCCTTCGACAGATTTGTGCGTCTTGTGTGATAGTGTGCACCCCACTCTTCTTTGTAGGAAAGCTTGCTTAGAAATTTAAGCTGGAAGTGATTAGTAAATTGTGGGAATAAGGTGGAGAAGTCATAGAGAGGATGAGGCGAGATTCTACAAGATAAGCACGCAATATCGTCACATGACTTGAACATTCACTAGCTTCAGGCAAGAAGATTATAAGATTAAATAAAGACCTATGGATTTGCTACTATGGGTAAAGTAACAACTAATCCTGACTGAATGAAGGTAGCCCTACGTGGCCGATGGACATGTGCGAGTGTAGATGTGTGGTTGAGAAACTGGATTCTAACCGATCAACCTTCCACCGTCAGCTTTCTCTCGCTCGCAGCTGGAACATTAACCAGCATAACCAAGTAAGAGTTGAACTTCTGAATGGTTTTAGCCCTGCCCTAGTAAAGCACACGTCCTCCTGGGTTGTTGATGCGCCGCACAAAGTAAACTTAAAGTACTCTTTACGAGCAACGGAATTAAGAGCTATATAAAGTAGTAATGAAAAAAAATCCAATATCGCGGTAGATTCGGTTTAAGCGTAAGACCGCTCTTTATTAAGAGAATATATATAATCATATAATATCTAAGTATATTAGCGGCTGCTCGTGGCATTGGTTTTGCAAGCGACTATAGGTGGCGATTTAGAGATTAGCAATAGATGATTATGATCAATAAAAAGGTTAGATTATTTCCATGGAATTTTCGTGCTTGGGTAAGCGAAGATATTATAAGTAGGAGGAAGACGGGGCTAAGTTTCCACTTTATTTAGTCTGTTTTTCGTGCTAGATTAGAAGTTTCTAGGAAGCATTAAAATATGTCGAGTGGGAATAGACTCTTAATTGTATAAGGCTTGGATAGGACGTAGAATGGCCAATGTTTAAGAGAGATATGATTACTAATGAGTTGATATCGAGGGCAAGACAATAAAGCTGTAGTATTAGAAGACTCAAGATTTAGCCCCCAGGGTTCTGATAACTTAAAATCTCCCAAACATACATCCAAACATTTGTACTCATCAGAAATTATTCAGACTAATTGGATATACTCCTCCTTCGGATCAGCACTATACCACGCATCTCGCGTGAGCACAGCAATGCCAATCCTTTCCCAAAACCCATTTCTCTTCTGAATCAAAAGAGCATTCATTCCCCATTCGTCGTCCTGGATTGCGGTTTTGGTCTGATGCTTGGTAGGTGACGGACCAGTCGGTTCTCTGAGAAACTCTCGTATACCCAAAGTCTCTGTCACTTTGTCGGAGTACGCCCAATATTGCATAGTGGAGATTAAGACGAATTTACAATCCCGAAGGACTTCACTGAAACTGAGGACTTCGGTAGAGTTTATCTGGATGCCACCACAGCGTTGTTCATCTGTGAAGTTGTAGTCCGAGATCAAGGGAGCTTCAGGAATGGCGAGTACCCGAGACACAGAGTCGCCCTGCCCTGCTGAAAGGCTCATTGCTCCCCGTTTCCAGCATTTGGTGTGATACAACAGAAGACCTTTGTCTTCACCTTTCTTCATTCGGAATGCACTCGAGTCCACAGAAAATGCCATGAAGTGAAGCATTGCTGGATGGCCTGTCAGGGAGAGACATACCGGAATCCGGCTGTTCTTCTCGTGCTGCTTGATAATTCCAGCCTCTTTCACCTCTGTGATCTGCCCCTCCTCTTCAAGTAGAAATTGAGATACACAGGTTAAGTATCTATGAATCGGTTCTTCAAAATGCAAGCGGTCCACAAGAAACACGACTGCTCCTTCCCACCCACACCACGACCAGGAAGGGAAATCTTGGGATGGAAATTCAGGATCAGACATACAGTGAACTCGTCTCGTCAGAATCGTCTTCCCGATCCAACAAAGCATGGATGAAAATACAGCTTCTAAAGCGCCTTTCTTGACGAAGCTAGAGAAGTAATTTGCGCACCTTAAGGAGAGCGCCGCGAATGCTTCGAGGATATCTTCTGGGTAAGTGAGATGTCGTGCAGTGTATTGTTCCACAAGAACCCAGTAATCTGATAGATCATAGTCCATGTCTGTCCGAAGCCTAGAACCTTTAATGGGAAGAGGACTCCAGCCATTGCGAGGGGGATCATATATGGGCTGGTCGCCCTTGCCGAAAGAATTGCTGGCGGAAAGGCCAGCTTCGCATTGGAAGTAGAAATAAGTCGTAGTGAAGAACAAGCATCGTCTCGAAAGCAGCCTTTCTTGGAATGTCCATGCACGTCTCTCGTACGGCAAAAACTCTAAGAATTCAGGCAATTCGGGAGGACAAGAGACATAAGCATTTTTTTTAGTAGATGCCGCTAAATCCAAAGGCAACCCTCCTGGCGCCTTTCCGCTGAACCCAAGCAGTCCCACGCCCGCATTAGGACAGCTTAGCACACAGATAGTGAGAAAGGCCTGCCCGTAAATGACACCCATTAAAGCGATTTGAGCATGCTTATATTGGGTGTCATCTTGTACAATGCACAAGGCATCGCACCAAAGGTAGCGTTCTCCTAAGTAACGGGTCAAGCTCATTGCGTCCTGTAGCACCTTTGGAAGTTGGTCTTGCACGATCAATAGAGCTCCACTCTCTTGGAGACTTGCCAAATTGTTCAATACTGTTTTGAACATTGGAACTTGACCCCAAACATAGCTTAGAGCTAGGTATCTCGAATCTTTACAGAGCATCTTGACCAATCTATTCTCCGTTGTATCGATGAGTATGATCTCGAGCTGCAGTTCCGTCATGAATGCAGGACTGGCTCCGCTAGAGTGGGTGTGATTGTCTTCACATTCCCTCAAAGCCCTTTTAAAAAATGAGAGATCGATGTTCGAGGGTGAAGGAGAGGCCGGAAGACTTGAGTAGAATTGATAGTCTTCTGTCTTCAGATTTAGTTTGCGTGAAAGCTGAATTGCGGAAAGCCGTCGAATATTACGTAGATATACGGGAAGAATTCCATCTGCACCAAAGGCTTCTCGTAATTTAGATCGTGGCAGTCCATCATATCGAAGATTGAACCCAGAGCTGGGAAGATATTTCACCAAGCTATAGCGCGTTGTAGCGTGGGGGGTCCGAGAGAAGACGGCAATGAACCCAATTGAAATCGTGTCGTACCATACCTGTAAGCGAATCATTTGCCTATGGGCATTCAACACCAAACTGATCTTGAGGTCCGCTTGTGGCCACAAGTTACTCGATTGAGGGCTTGCAAGAGCTTGAGAAACGATATGGAGGGACACTCGACAAAGTGGGCACTTGTCAGTGTATGCGCGCGTCGTGACCTCGCTCATCAAGCCGATCTCAAATTTTTTCAAGTGAGATACACGAGAGAAGATTGATTCGTGTCGGGAGAAGTTTGTACAGATGCTGCACAAGCTATCCTTGGGCGCTGCAGTCCAATGCTCAGAAGAAAACAGCTCCTTAATCCTAGAGCCGATCGCCTGACAATTCGGGGGGATTCCCACTTCCCGTTGACGTATCTTGCAAGGTCCAAAGATCGGAGCAAGTTGCTTATCTTGATGGCGATGAGAATGGTTGTCGCTGTAAGGCTGGCTCGTAGGGTTCGGCACCTGAGACTAAGTCGCAGGTTGATATTGAATGATGCAAAGCCAGCGCCAATGATGGGAGTCTCGACTGGGGGGCTGACAGTGTCGAGAAGTTGTGGGTGAAGGAAGGCTGATCTGCTTTGAGAAGCTTGATGAGAAGCGCAGCTACCTGTGAGGTGGAAGGATCAAAGTTGATCGTTGCTTCCTTTTTTCGTCCCCGGGCGGCACAGTTTTGAAAATCGGCTATTTTGCTAAGCGACGTCCTTGAAAATCGGTTCCTCGCCTTTGAAAAATCGCAATAAAAATCCTTACAATTTTAGAATTACTAAAAGATAAAGAAAAGATACTTGAGCTTCTCTTCTTTCTCCTAGAGCTTAGTTTAAAGTATTTGGACGTGGTCGCGTTACGATGCGCCATTTTTAAAAGTGTGAGATTTTGGTGTTCCTCACCCTAATTTATGACTGATAATATCTGACTTTCACACCACCGAGCACGGTCAGCTCTTTGTGACCACCCTCTACAGCTTTTTGGACGTCCTCTGCTACCCTCTTCTTCACCCAATCACCAGCCTTGATTCCTGGAGCATCATCCATCTCGCCCTTCAATCCCAATCGCTTCAACAGCGGGCTATCTAGCGTCTTCAGCTCGAGATCATGCGCAGGTCTCACGAAGTACAGCAATCCCAAACGATCCAGATGAGCCTGGTCATCAGGCGGTGTGACAACACGATGCACGCTGCTCTTCAGATATCCAGCAGACCAAAATTGCAGCGCATCCGCGATGTTCACTGTGATTGACTCAGGACGCGGCTTCACCCACTTCCAACTTCCGTCCGACATGCGTATTTGCAAGCCTGCAATGGGTTGTCGGAATAAAAGACTGATGGTTCCGAAGTCGGTGTGGCCACCAGCATATACGTTCCCGTACTTGGCGTTTACTTCCGGTGAGCGTGCATGGTAAAGCATGTATCTGAGATGGCAGTCGCTGATATCCTCATAGTCGTGGCCATTTAAAAGACTAGCCTCCGGCATTTCCAGCACAATGGCAATCAACACAAGCAGCTTCTTGACAATATCATTAACAAGGTGCTGCTGAAAATTTTCAATCAATGCGCGATTCTTCAGGATGATATCAGGCTGCGACCGCTCCAGCTTCCCGTTCAATTTGAAAAGATTATACATCTCGACATTGTCTCGCAGACCAGGGAACTGCTCCCTCGTGCCTTGCGGCCGATAGCCATTGTAACTGCCATGTTCGACGTCTGCAGGGTGCTTCATCTTTTCTTCCAGTGGAAGTTCGAACAGTACTTTGCCGATGGCGAATTGTTGGTCTACTTCGTCTTGAGTGAGCCCGAAGTTGATCACGTAGAAGAATCCATGTTCGTGTACGGCGTTACGAAGCTGGTTGGCAAGCTTCTGCTTCCCACTGGGGGCGTCAAATTGAGAGAGGTCGAGAGTGACGAACTCTGCCCAGTCCACTTCAAGAGAATAGTTAGCCATTTATTCTTCACTGTCGAGAATATCAGCTCACTCACAATTGTATTTGGTCTCTGCGGGTTGCTGGTACTTGGGCAGAGTAGCTGCAGGCACAGTCTGGGTTTCTGTAGCCATCTTCGTTTAGTTTTCTATAATATCGAAGAGCAATAAAGTAGATAGACGTCTTCAAATCGAGGTGGAATCGGGGTGGTAAAGCCGAAAAGGGTATACTGTCACTCAGTCGACGACGACCTCGTAAAAAAAATATTAACCTCTATTCGCGGACAAATTTCCGGGCACATCAACGCAATCATGTGCTTCCTTCCTCTGGAATGAATCATTTCTGCAATGCTGGCGTAACACTGGGTGCCTGGTTTTCCCCGCGATGTCAGAAAATACCGATCCCGGTCTTATGCCGATTGTGCAGATGGTTCGGTCCTGCACCCAATACGAGTACCAGGTAGGATTCCCCTCTGGCCAAACATGGTCATCACAGCTATCTTCATTTCGCGTTGTAGGTCCAAAAAGAGGCTAAAAGTATAATGGGGAGGGATAATTTTATTAACAACCAGCACAAGGTGGTGAGGAATCGAAATGTCTAGCCTCTTTAATTCCGTAAAAGCTGCTTAGCACTCGTTTTTCCCACTTCAAATTACAGATTCCACTAATCTCTGCTTTCATATGCAGCCACATCTCTCGAAATTGTGTAAATCTTGCGCTCCCTGTTCACGACCCACCTTCTGTCATGGTCATCTTTCTGTTAGATGAGCTTTGTGTTAACGAAACCTGTCTAATACTAGCCGATGAATAGATTTTGTTAATAAATTTTGCACCTGATATTAAGTCTGAGTAGGTTTCATCTCGTTGGATGAGGCGTGTCAGCTGGAAATTCTGATAGACCAGAGCGTCGTCACCGCTTTAGCGAGGGACGACCCTCGACCTTCCACAAAACTTTTCGAAAGTTGCATGTTATATAGGCTTACATATCTTTAAACCTTTGGGAATTTGGGCATGCCTTTCTTTGGTGTATATACTATCCATTATCTTGAATCAAAAAAGCAAGGCCTAAACCCACGCTACACACCTGCCTGGTCGACAGAAGAAGATACCTACTACCTTAATCGAAAGCTGAGTGGGACTTGTTAATCCCAAATTTTAAAAATTGAAAAAACCTAAATGGAATGATATTTAGCACTCCCTCGTGGATTCTGGAATGAACGGGAGGGGTAGTACTTGGGACTCATAAGCAATCAGAGTTGACATGCGAATAAAGCGCCGGTGGATGCGGCAAGAGCAAATGGCGCTGCCTGGCAAGACGAGAGATTGCCATTCGATATCTCTGGAGGAGAGCCAATGCAGTCACTTTTGTCTGACCGTGCTTGGGATCCATCTCCTCCTCATCCCAAATTACGGCAACGAGACGTGCTGGAAATAACATGACAGACTCGCTTTGCTGAGTCCTCGTTGGCGACTTCATCGGTATTGCGTTGTCAGCAATCACAGTGCTCGATAATTGCTTATAATTCTTACCGCTGAGTCTTCAGCCAACACGCCCTGCTCAACAGGGATGCCAAGAATAGTTTCAGTGTCTCGGAGAAGTCGAATGCCGGCGCTGATAGTTGCACAAGCGCAGTTCAACGCGTGGCCGAAAGGATCGAACTGGGAATACAACTCCCCAAGGCGGAGCCCCGGTCGCAAAGTGACATTTAAGCCTTCGTCGCCGTTTTCAAACATTTCCAACGGAGAGCGGCGGTGCCTTTGTTCGTCAAGGCCACGCTGCGGGTTTGCAAGTGCAGATTTTGCCAATGAGGATAAGTGCTGATATAGTTTCTCGGAAATTGGAGCCAAAATCTTGACACACAATACATAGCAGTGGGAGGCTAGCAGGGCGTCTTTTGTTTTTAAGCACTTATGAGGATCATTACGGCTCATCCTAGGATTGGATTGCAGCGTATTTGCTGGTTCGTCTTGTCGTAAAATGATTGGCAGCTTCTTGAATGCGTGGAAGACATCACCGATGGGGTCTGTTTACTTGAGGCGTAAGCGAGTGTAATATCAACACGGGAGCAGGTGAGCGGTGTACAGCATTGAATATCCAGCTCAGGCCATGCTGTACCCATACGGTTCAGCACGCCTTCCAAGATCTGCGATAAATCCACGAGACTCTGGGAGAGATCAATTCGAAGATTTTCAATAACCCTGCTGCTATGACTTTGGGCAGTGGCTTGTTCGCCAATATTCAAAGGCATGAAGTCCAGTGATATGTCTTTGGGTGTGGAACTTCTAATATTTCGCTCCTCTTGCTCCGTCATATAACGTTCGGGCGGCTGCCCCCACCAATCCCAATCCTGTGAAGATGTCGAAGATGCAATGCTGTCTTGGGTTATATCAAATGACATCTCCAGAGACGTGTCTAAGCTGGATATATCGATTTCGTCTAGCACTGGCAATCCTGACCTTTGAGTGTTGTGGGTAGCTCCCTTTCCAACATCATTGTTTCTTTGGGATGTTTTCCTGGGAGACCTGGCACTGTATGAACAACTGAGGCCTATTCGCTGACATCGTAGGCATTGCGAGAAAGATACCCGGCTCCCAGAACACTTGAGCTTCTGAGTATGGCAACGATCGCAAGACCTTCGAATAGTCCGTGGGCAAGCGCTTCTATAAGGCATTCCGACAGAGCCATAGAGTTTTTCTGAGGAGACTCCTACATTCTCTCTACGTGAGATATGAAGATGCTGGTCCATAGCCATACTGCCGCGGCTAATACCAACTGAATCACCTGAGTCTTGTTCAAAACTCATTCTTACTCGTTATGACACCAGGGAGTCGAGTAAACTATGGGTCACTGTAGCATGAGGGACTCGGTCAGCACTTCATAACTCTGAGTGCAGGCGACGGGAAGTGCGAAGATGAGGGCGGAACCTTTAGCGGAGGATTTGGGCTAAATAGCCTCGATAAAATGTAGTTTGATCTTTTCTTTAAACCTCTATAGACTATAAATTGAGTACAGTACAAGAAAAATTTCTTCGAGGGGGGCGCTAAAAGCTGGTCCCGCGGAGAGCACATCCCCACAACACGTCTGACAAAGAGCACGTTCAAGTAAGTACGTACATTTTTGGACAACAATTCGCTCTCCATAATTCTTGAGCCCCGCAAAGATAACCGGAATATTTCGTGAGCAGTCCGGGGAATTGAGGACCTCTGCCCCGCGACGAAGATCCATACACCCCTGAAGGCGTTCAAGGTCTCCTATTTAGCTCTAGTGCTTATCGTCCAATTGTAGTGCAATACCAGACCATGATCTACATGGCCCAGAGTTACGGGCAGCAATTATGGTGTTATTACGACACTTCGCCAACACTTTTACTCCCCCCTCCACCTATTCCTTGTCCCTTTGTAACGTTACCCCACCTTTTGTGGGATAAGGAGCCGATGGCGAGTACGCAATCGGTAGTGAGATTGGTTCGGGAATAATTCAAAACGCCGAACTATTTCGGAGCCACTTTAGTGAAGTTGTTTTTCTGTGTTCCTCTCAATTCGTTGAATTATACGATACCCCACCAAGGTGGCTGCGGGGAAAGTTAGGCCGTAAAGTCAATCTGGAGACGAACGTTATGGCCTAGAACGGGCCGCTCCGCGGACAAAGCATTCAGAGCGAAAGCGAGATACTACCAATGCTAAGCCTAGTAGAAGCGTTTAGTAGCTAAGCCAGCCAAGAGAGGCAAGCAATTCGACCTCACTCTAAAGCCAACACTAACACAACGTACAAATCGTAAGAACCAGAGAGAGCTCAGATTTGATTGAAGTAAGCCCCACACCGACTGCACATCTTCACTGGTGTGAGTGGAGTGATTAGTTTCCCCGCCTTCCCTTTCAAGCCGCAGGCAGCTAGTCCCGCCGCAGTCCAACATATTTCAAACTTCTCATTGTGCTATACTCAACGACATCGGCTGCATGCAAGCGGCGCTGTAAGGACGGAACCTACAGATATCCCCATTAGGTTAGAGCTATGGTTGATAACAGAATAAGATCATCTGATGTTTGTCCTCAGAAAAGAAAAAGGATATGATCTGAGCAGCAGAATCTAGACCAATGAGCGGGTCCCCATTGGTTTGTAGCAACCAAGCACTGAAAAGGAGCCTCCTTGTTGTGTTTAGCTCCGACTACGGAATTTTGCACCCCATGCCCTTCTTTGTGGCTGCAATACACCGATGGAGATCGGCTTCGTGGTATTTCTCCCCGTGGTGGTGTTGCTGCTGCCCACGCCACTGCCCGATTGGGACTTGTGGGAGGATCACAACGGCTGGATATCAATACACTGAAGCTAATCTCAATATAAAATTATCAACTTGCTGAACCATTCTATCTACTATCTCCATTCCAACCCCGGCCTTTCGAGCCACATTGTATTGAATATCCATTTTCTGGTCATCGTTGGCGCCGATGGCTCCAAATATCAACTTAAAAGGGGTCAATGAGCCAATTGCAGTCATTGGAAGCGGTTGTCGATTCCCTGGAGGAGCGGATAGTCCATCAAAATTATGGGAGCTTCTCAAGCAACCCAGAGACCTGCTCAGCAAAGTTCCTAATGACCGTTTCAATGTAGATTCATTCTACCACCCAGATGGCTCATTCCATGGGCGGACCAATGCGCCATATTGTTACTTGTTGGATGAAAATATTCGTTCTTTTGACGCAACATTCTTCAACATACAGACACACGAGGCAGAAGTCACTGACCCACAGCACCGACTACTCCTCGAGACCGTCTACGAGGCTTTGTGCTCCGCTGGTCTTAGAGTTGAGGACCTCCAAGGCTCTCCCACCGCTGTATATGTCGGTATGATGATGAATGACTATAAAGATATTGTCAATCATGACATCGACGGCATTCCGACCTATGCGGCGACTGGTACTGCAGCGAGTATCTTGTCGAATCGGGTATCTTACTTTTTTGACTGGCATGGGCCGAGCGTATGTTCATTCATCACCTAGGAAATTGGGAGATTTCTCTTGTTAACATGCCCACACAGATGACTATAGATACAGCGTGCAGTTCATCTTTGGTGGGTTGATCTCCTGGTTTTGGCTCATGATCCATCTAATTCGCCAAGGTTGCCGTACATCATGCTGTTCAACAACTTCGAAGTGGTTCCAGTCGAGTGGCCATTGCCGCTGGCGCCAACTTAATCTTGAGCCCAAGTGAATCCGGTCTTTCCATGCTCGAATAGAAAAAAACTAATAGATGCTAGTACCTTTCATCGTAGAAAGCAAATTGAACATGCTCTCACCAACTGGAAGGTCACGCATGTGGGACGAAGCAGCTGACGGTTATGCCCGAGGCGTAAGAAAACCTGCCAATGATTTCTAAGTATGATGATGCTGATTTTTCTTTCGTTAACAGGAAGGTGTGGCCAGTGTTGTGCTCAAGACACTGAGCCAAGCTTTACACGACGGTGACAGCATAGAATGTATTATCCGCGAAACTGGTGTCAATCAAGATGGTCGGTCTCCTGGCATCACCATGCCTAACCACAAAGCACAGGAAGCGCTCATTTACGACACGTATAAGAAAGCAGGACTCGATATTTCTCGACCGAAAGACCGCTGTCAATATTTTGAGGCCCACGGTTAGCCGTTGGTACCAACTTCTCTGAGCTCAGCTTACACACTCTCTAGGGACCGGTACCCCGGCAGGAGATCCACAAGAAGCGGAAGCCATCTCAAATTCTTTTTTTGGTCGTACGCAACGGGGTCACGACGAAGATAGGCTATATGTTGGTAGTATAAAAACTATCATTGGCCACACCGAAGGCACTGCTGGCATCGCCGGTCTGTTGAAGGCATCCTTAGCTGTGCAGCATGGTGTCATTCCTCCAAATTTGCTCTTCAACAACCTGTCTTCTAGAGTGGCCCCGTTCTACCAAGACCTGTACCTCGTGACGAGACTGCAGCCATGGCCAAAACTAGCACCTGATACACCAAGACGTGTCAGTGTCAATTCCTTTGGTATTTATCCTGTTAATTCTCCCCCACTCACTGAAATTGCTGAACAATAACAGGCTTCGGCGGTACAAATGCGCACGCCATAGTTGAGAACTTCCAAGAGAGTGCTCACGAAAAGCCTCGCACAAGCTCTTCAATCGGAATTATACCGATTACGCTCTCAGCAAACTCTGAGCGTTCACTAAGAATCACCATGGAAAACCTGCACCGGTTCCTCAAAATTAGGACAGCCATTCAGGTACAAGATGTAGCATATACCCTACTGCAGAAACGATCCATCCTACCTGTATGCCGTGCTTTTGCTGGGCAGACAATACCTGCGATTTGTGCCGCACTTGAAAGAGAAATCTCGTCTCTTGAAGGTAAAGAGGGCCTTGCGATCACAACTGATGTGAGACGAAAGCCAGATATTCTTGGAATATTCACAGGCCAAGGAGCGCAATGGCCTGCGATGGGCAAAATGCTCTTGTCAACTATTCCTTATGCTAGAGACCTTGTTGCGCAGCTGGACGAGTCATTGAGTACCCTACCCCCAGAATATCGACCTGCATGGTCTTTGCAGGAGCAACTTCTGCTCGAGGGCGAGGCCTCTAACGTCAACAACGCCAGCTTCTCTCAGCCTCTCTGCTGTACTGTCCAGATTCTGCTCGTTCAATTGCTTGCTGCTGCAGGTATAAAGTTCAAGGCGGTGGTAGGCCACAGCTCGGGCGAGATTGCGTGTGCCTATGCCGCAGGCTTTATCACTGCATCCCAAGCCATTCGTACGGCACACTTGCGTGGTGTCATGTCCAAGCTGGCAGCATCAGCAAGTGGCTTCAAAGGTGCTATGATGGCTGCAGGTACTTCATACGAGGATGCGCAGGAACTGTGTGAGCTCGAAGCCCTGGTAGGCCGGATTTGCGTTGCGGCTAGTAATGGCCCAGAGAGCGTCACAATCTCCGGTGATTGGGATGCAATTCTTGAGGCTCAAGAAATCCTGGAAGACGAGTCTAAGTTTGCGCGGCTTCTGAAGGTTGACAAAGCATATCACTCACACCACATGCTCCCATGTGCTTCTTCGTACGCTGAAGCTTTGGGAAGTTGTGGATGTGCCGCTGTTGAAAGAGATCCCCAGCCGTCCTCGATTTGGATATCTTCAGTCCATGAAGGCAAGCGTATGGAGTTACTTGATGTCACTCCTGAGTATTGGAAAGATAATTTACTCTCCCCTGTTCTGTTTTCTCAAGCTGTTGAGAAAATCATGACATCGTATGGACGAGTGGATCTCGCTATCGAGGTTGGCTGCCATCCTGCCTTGAAAGGTCCTTGCCTGTCGACCATCGAAAGTTGCACTTCTATCAAGCTGCCATACACAGGTTGCATGCAGCGAGGAGGTCACGATCTGGACGCTTTCGCCAACGCCTTGGCATACATATGGGAACGCTTCGGCTCTGAGAGCTTTGATCTGATGAGCTTCAATAAGGTTTTACCACAGACAGATGCCACGAATTTAGCCAAAGACATGCCAAAATATCCTTGGGACCATTCTAGATCATATTGGACAGAGTCTCGGGTTACTCGCTCCTTCTTACGTGGAGAAGGAGAGCCTCACATTCTTCTGGGCAAACTTTCAGCTCACAGCACATCTTCAGCATTGCAATGGCACAACTCCATCAGACCCAGAGACATTTCTTGGCTTGACGGCCATCAGTTGCAAGGTCAGACAGTATTTCCTGGGGCTGGCTTTGTTGTCATGGCAATGGAGGCTGCAATGCATTTTGCCACTGGTCGTTCTGTTCAGCTCCTCGAAATCTTGGACCTGAAGATATATAAAGCGGTCACATTCGACGACGAGAATAGCTTGGTCGAGCTCAATCTAACCCTGGAAGTCGACTCTGAACCAACTTATATTAACCAAATTATAGCGCAATTCAGGATTGATTCCTGTCTTTCTAAGGAAAAAGCCATGTCTCCGTCAGTCAGCGGAAAGATTGTCATCACCTGCGGCCCCAATTCGTCTCATGCACTGCCAAGCGCTCAGCCTGAGCCACCTCACATGACTAAGGTAGGTATCGACTCCTTTTACAAGGAGCTTGCTGCCGTCGGCTACGACTACAGTAAAGAATTCCGAGGCATATGCAATTTGAGGCGAGCAGACAGCAAAGCGTGTGGTATAATGAGTCTTCCAAACCCCGAAAGTGGCAGTCAAGGCTTGCTGTTACATCCTGCCACTCTGGATGTCGCCTTTCAAACCCTTATTGGTGCCGTTTCTGCACCGGGTGATGGGCTTTTGCGGTCGCTCCTTGTCCCCACATCCATCGGTCGCATTGCACTCAATCCCTGGCTCTGCGCGCATGTCCAACAGTCCTGTGATGAAGTACATTTCAACTCGGCAGGCATCACAAGCGGGATGAACTCAATTAGTGGTGATATTGAAGTTTTCGAGCCTAGGGAGAGGTCAACTCTCTTCCAAATCGAGGGTATTAGTACCAAACCGGCCAAAGCCGCTTCTGCTGCCGATGATCATCAGATGTTTTCGAAGTGGACCTGGGATCAACTTGTGCCTGACAAACTTCTAAACGACCCGAAACACTCCCCCACTGAAGAAGACAGGGAAGTTACCGCTGCCATGGAACGAACCGTGTACTTTTACATCCGGTCCTTCCTGGAACGTATCTCCCAGAATCCCATGGTTGATGTAGCACCTCATCATGAAAGACAAATCCATTGGTTTGAACATATTCTCTGTGAAGTTCGTCAAGGGCAACATCTATGGTACGATGCGGCATGGGAAGCCGACACGGAGATGGACTGTCAAAGACTCGGTGAAAAGTAAGTTTCCTTCCTCGACTGTGATTAACGTTGTTCTGATGGCGTTAGGCATATCCATAATGCGCATATACGACTAATTCAACGAGTAGGTGAAGGCATTCTGGAAGTCTTCCAGGAAGACAGGAATGCTTTTGAATTGATGGATCATGACGGCCTTCTCACGGAGTTTTACGGGAGCGCCACAGGGTTCGGGCCAGCATATTACTACTTGCAACGCTGCATTTCACCAATTACCCACCGTTATCAGAACATGGATATCCTTGAAATTGGTATTTCAATTATACTTCGCATTTTAAATCTGCTAATACACTCTAGGTGCGGGTACCGGAGGAGCAACTAAACATATCTTGGGGACAAACCAACCTGCTTTCAATAGCTACGTATTCACGGATATCTCAAGCAGTTTCTTTGAGAAAGCTCACGAAGTCTTTGTCAAGTTTGAAGGCCGCATGGAGTTTCGATCACTCGACATTCGGCGTGATCCTGAAGAGCAAGGATACAAACCGCATTCCTACGACATGATCATTGCCTCGAACGTTCTACACGCAACTCCGAAGCTGCAAGAGACAATGGCTAACGTGAGAGCATTATTGAAGCCAGGTGGTCAGCTCGTAGTAGTCGAAATCACGAACCGTCGACATTCCCGTATCGGATTCATATTCGGGCTTTTTGCAGACTGGTGGGCTGGAGTAGATGAGGGTCGAGTTCTCGAACCCTTCGTGTCTATGGAAAGGTGGGACGAGATTCTGAAGAGTACTGGTTTCTCTGGCATCGACAATCGCTTCGAGGAGGATTCTGATGGCCCAATATTCCCGACATCTGTGTTTCGGTCGACTGCTTTGGATGACAAGATAATGAGGCTGTCTGAACCACTCTCTAGGCGTTTGAGGGATCACTATCCCCCGATAGTATTTGTGGGTGGCAACGCTCCAAAAACACTTAAAATTTGGGAGGATATGCAAGACCGTCTACCAAACCGTCAGATCAGAGCTGTCAAAACGCTACACGAGGTTCTTGGATCAAGCCTTGAGCCTAAGTCAACGTTTGTCATTGTCTCGGAGCTGGATGAAGCGATGTTCTCTGAATTAAAGAACGAAAAATTCAAAGCTTTGAAGACCATGTTCTCTCACGCCAAAAATATGCTTTGGCTTACCGAGAATGCTTGGGTTGAGCATCCGCACCAAGCCATGCTAATCGGACTTCTTCGGACGTTGCGGCTAGAATACCTTGACATCCAGATCCAAGTGATTGATATCGACCATGCCGAAAGACTGGACATCAAGTTCATGGTAGAACAGCTTCTGCGACTTGAAGAAGGGTCCGACTGGCAGGATGAGGGAATCTTGTGGTCAACTGAGCCAGAGATTTTTATTCAACAGAACAGGGCTTTGATACCGCGGCTCAAACCCGATAGACTGAAGAACGACCGTCTCAACTGCAACCGCAGAGAGATTTTGGCCGATTTGAATCCGGCTGTATCTCCAATTGTTCTATGTCAGGTGGAAGATACTCCGTATTTGCAGACCAATGACGACCACTCTCCCGTCCATTTTTCTGACCTCACATGTGTCAGAATTCGAGTTCATTATGCTCTCGCAAGAACTATTAGGGTCGGGGGTCTTGGAACTTTCTATCTTGTACAAGGCATCATCCCAGGCTCAGATAATGCCGTTGTAGCGCTCTCTGAATCCAATGGTTCCTGGGTCGAGGTGTCCTCCGATCGAGTTGTCCCACTGTCAGATTCGCAAGATTCTGACACCTCCACCCTACTTTCTATCGCAGGAGATCTCCTGGCGCAAACCCTCACATCTGGATCAGCTTCTGGGGCGACAATTCTCACTTTCATGCCGCCACATATTTTCGCCGAAAGTATTGTCCGCAGAGCAAAAGCTAAAGGGGTGCTGGTCAAGTTTGCCTCGGTCCATCCACCACCGGATTCGAATACAGAACTATGGATACAACTGCATGAGAAAGAAACTGAACGTACAATTTCTCAGGCGTTGCCAGCATATGTGTCGGCTTTCTACAACTTCTCTGTCGACCAGAGCTCGGTCAGTGTGGGTTACCGCCTGTCTAAATATCTCACAAAGACTTGTCCAACATATCAACTTGAGGATTTTGCACAAACAAATTCATCGATATGGGCGGATGACAGAGGTCAAGCACTGCAGATGCTGGAGGAAGCAGTCAAGGCGGCGAGCAATATTGTTCGACCAACAGCCACACCAGCAATTCCCGTACAGGAAATGGTCACCCTGCCGCGCCGTAGAGATATTTCGACCGTGATTGATTGGAAGACAAATGATACTGTCTCTGCCCGAATCTGCCCTATCGATTCTGGAAGACTTTTCGCCAGTGATAAAACATACTTATTGGTCGGTCTTACCGGAGACCTTGGCCGCTCCATATGTCGATGGATGATTATGCATGGTGCCCGGCATGTTGTTCTTTCTAGCCGACATCCCAACATTGAGCCCAGGTGGATAGACGAAATGAAAAAGCTGGGTGGAAACGTCCTGGTACTACCGATGTAAGTCTAGAAGACCAAAGGGCCATTGACCATTACTTACTGCAAACTATAGGGATGTTGCCAATGAGCAGTCATTGGACGCAGGCTTGGCCAAGATTTATGAAACAATGCCACACATTGGCGGAGTTGCTTTTGGACCACTGGTTCTGAAAGATATTCTATTCAAGAACATGGATTTGGACATGATGGAGGCGGTCCTGGAGCCAAAAGTCAAAGGCGCTCGTCTGTTGAATGAAAGACTGTGTGACTCAAATCACCCTCTTGATTTCTTCGTCATGTTTTCATCATTCGTTATGGTCTGTGGAAACCCCGGACAGAGTGCTTATAGCGCAGCAAATGCATACACTCATAGTCTTGCCCAACAGCGGAGGTCGCGTGGCTTAGCAGTAAGTGGACACTGAATGGTGTTTTGATAGATACATTGGCTAAGCTCATGATCACTCAGGGATCAACCATCGATATGGGCGCCATTTGGGGTGTCGGGTACATCGTGAGGCAGGGTCGCGACGAAGAATATGACGTGATCAGCTTTAAGTTTGACAAGGTTTCTGAACAAGAGCTTCATGCACTTTTCGCTGAAGCCGTGGTCTCTGGACGACCAGATTCCGGGGAGGATGTTGAGATTATGACTGGCATGCGATTCCTCGACCCCAGAAATCGGGAGCTCATTCCTCATTTTGATGACCCTCGTTTGGGCTATTTCATATTGGCGGAACAGCGTGGCAAAGCTGGTGGTACCGCAAACTCCCTGGAATCGGTCAAGGAGCAGTTGTTGAAAGCAACCACGATTGAAGAAGTCCATCAAATTGTTACAGGTATAGGATCCTCTCCTACGGCATATGTACCTGATGTTGACAAATTATGCAGAGGGCTTGGCAGAAAAGCTTCGAACAACTTTGCAAATCCCTCGCGAGGACTCCGTGAATTTGAATTCTCCTCTGATCGACCAAGGAGTAGACTCTCTGAGTGCCGTGACGATAGGAACATGGTAAGATCACAATATAATATCTTGGACCGCTCTTTAACGCTGCTCAGGTTTTCGAAGAATCTGAATCTTGACCTCCCGTTATTGAAGATCTTGGGAGGAGCATCAATTGCGGACCTGGGTGAAGAAGCCGCCGAGCGACTTCATCCGAGTGCCATACCATTAGTTAAGACCAGAGGCGACGAATGGATAGCATCTCCAAAGGCTGACGACCAGCTGGTTCTCGATCCCCCTCAGCAACACCAGAAAATGGAGAGATCTCAGTCTGATAGCTCCTCAGACGAGCGCCCAAGCTCAGATGCGACATCTACTGACGTGTCTTCTTCGCCAGCAAGCATAAAGTTAGATGAAGAGACACAAGAGCCAAAGTTTCAGCGCAGAATCCCAATGTCTCTCACCCAAGAGCATTCTTGGATACTTCAGAAGCAAACTCATGACCCAACGATATTCAATTCGACGATCGGTATGTACATGGAAGGCTACCTTGACCTTGACCGGCTAGCCAGGACTTTCAGAACTGCTTTCCAACGACACGAAATTTTTCGCACTTGCTTTCTCGAAACTAGAGATGATACAAGTCTACCAATGCAAGCTGTCATGAAGGCCCCCTGGGCAAGCTTCGAAGCTGTTACCGTAGTAGACCGAGCAGCTGCCGAACAAAGTTTCAGGGACCTTGACAACCAAAGCCATGATCTCGCGATAGGAGATACGATGAAGATCGTGGATTTCTACTGGTCACCCAAAAACCATCTCCTCATCATTGCCTACAATCGTCTAGTTTGCGATGGATGGACTTACGAGCAACTCTTTGTTGAGATCACCAAGCTGTATGACGGCGGGGAGCTTCCGCTCCCACCCCAATATGCTGAGTTTGCAGCTCGACAACGGATGGACTATGAGACAGGTCGTATGGACAGGGACATTGCCTTCTGGAAGGAAATACACAAGAAGCTCCCATCAGTATTGCCAGTGATGTCACTGCCGCAGGCACGAAACAGGATGCCTCCCAGCTGGGAGCACCACACAACGACAGCTCGTTTAAGCTCTCTCTCAGCATCTCGTATCAAGGAAGCAAGTCGCAAACACAAAGCCACGCCTATGCACTTCTACCTTGCGGCCTACTACATTCTGCTAGCTCGGCTGACTGGCACATCTGACATTCCCATCGGCGTTGCCGATGCCAACAGGTCAAGTCTGGAAGATCTGTCCACGATGGGCTTTTTCTACAATATCCTACCACTACGTCTGGGGTACTCTACGGAAGTTACTTTCGGCGAAACTCTTGCCACAACTAAGGAACATATGCGAGCTGCTCTCTTGCATTCCAGGGTGCCATATCATATCATTTTCGAGTACTTGGATATCTCAAACACTCCAGATCATGCGCCGCTTTTCCAAGCAATGTTTGATTACAAGCAAGGGCAAGCTGAGAGCGGTAGCATAGGGAATGCGCACATGGCCGGTGTCTTGGCCTCCCGTTTGAGGACACCGTATGATATCACCCTCGAGATATCAGACGATCCGACCAAAGACCCATTGATCACGTTCAAGTTGCAAAATTCTTTCTACGGCCCCGATGATGTGAAAGTGGTTATGAATAGCTACTTGTCTATACTCGACACGTTTTCGCTGGACCAGACGCTTCGAGTTGACGAGGGACTACTGACTCGAGCGTTAGAAGAAATGAAAGCCTAATAGAGCCAGGGGCTTGTGAGGGATTGACAGAAACATTGCAATTAAGAATAGAAGTTTTTTTTTTTTGTGACGCACTTTGTATTTAAAGGTGTTCAGACCTTTCCCCCACTCCTTTATAATATCGACCTGAAAATGGATGGTTTTGCGATCTCCCAGATTGAATCCAAACACTTCAACGATTCAGAACGGTAGATCAAATATTCGCATTCAAACCGAGTACGGGGTAAACAGATGGCACTAAATGCTTGATTTCTTTGACTTCAAAGATTCTAATCCAAGGGAAGACAAAATGTTATTGAAGTGTTTCGAGTGAAATTCGGTACTCGCTTCATTGCCGCTCATGTTCTAGACTTTGCCGAACACTAAGCATAAGTCTTCCTCGCCAGTCTCATAATACGCTTCATTGCCTCTCCACAGTCTTCACGCCTACTCGGAATGTGGTGGCCCCCTTCAAATTCCATCACGTCCGCAAACTCCGGCCCATAATGTTTCGCAACCAATTTCTGGGCCCGTGCCAAACTAAAGTCCTGTCTTCCATGTATATGCAAAGTCGGAACCTCAATCAACGCCTTCTCTCTTCCCCGCGCCGTGGCTTCAGCAAGCATATATGTCCCAGCTTCATCTACAAAGAAGCAGCATATGAGCGTAGCAAAATGCAGTGTAGGAAGCCATGGCAGTAGGCCAAGCTGCTGCTGCCAGAGCAGCATGGAGGCTACCAATGCTCCTTCAGAGAACGCCAACACACCCACAATCTTTGCTTGAGGATTCTTCTTTGACGCCTCCCACGTATCGATCGCGGCATGGATAGCGGCATTGATGCCGGCCAGTCTTCCGTTGATGGTAGCGCCCTCGCCGCTAGACCAGCCGTGGAAGGGTCCAGCTTCTGCAAACATGGGCAATACGCCTGGACCTGCGGACGCTGGGTATGGTGCATCCATGAAGACGAACTCGAAATCGTTCTTCAATGCTAGCCGGAACTTAGCAAGTTGCATGCGGAATATGGCCCCCGAGGACCCCGTGCCGTGGAGACAAAGTAGGGCTTTAGACGGAGTTGCCATTGCTTTAGTTCCTATTAGGCACAGTTGCTAGACTGCGTTTTCAAATAACATAGATATTTCGCAATGATTCTTACCTCAAGAGAAGGTGTGCGTGTCCTTTGGCAGGGCGGATAACACGAATAGGATTTCCGTCATAAACGCACGTATCAGCTCAAGGTGTCCACATTTCGATTGCTCAGATGTTCAAGATAACAGATTGCGATGAATAGGGCTGATTCGTTTGGATGAATATGCAAGCCTAATCTAGGAGTATGATGCAAGAGCATGATTCGGGAGGCAAGCACGAGGAGATGAAACTCAATCCCTGTTTAGGTAGTGCTCGTTCTATCAACACTTTCGGGTCATATAACAGCGAGTGGTAGATAGCTTTATCAGAACTCTCCATAAAATATGCGGTCATCACTCGGAACCATTGTTTCGATCTCGGGTTCTGTGCCAATGTTGGTTACACCGAAACGCCGAGATGAGCTTTTACCCGGAGGAAGCTCCGAAGGTGCATATCCCACTATCGAATATTTCGAGAATGCCCAAATGCATGCAATAATCTCCAATTCGGGGAATTTCTCAGAGACATGTTTTGTTTAGGACCCCGCGTGAAGAATGCTAGAAAGAAACTGTAACATGCTGGTGGGGTCCGTAGGGACATGCTCTGCGGGACGTCTGGTAGAAGCTTTGAAGCATGCATGATTGCTTTCGCAACCCAAGGCCAGAGTATTGCAGAACTCTGTCCTAATGTCTTCACTAACAAATTATTCCTTTACGCCGCCAGCGAAACAAGAGGCAATCATCGCAGGAAAAGATGGAAAAGCAATACTATCTCGCGATGCACCATGCCCACCTCTGCGATCCGATCAACTCTACATCCGCACTGAAGCCGTGGCCATCAACCCAAGCGATACGAAAATGCAAGGAGACTTCATAACACCTCTCGGCATCTTTGGCGCAGACTACGCTGGCACCGTTATCGCTATTGGATCCGCAGTCACGAATGTGCAAGTTGGGGATCGTGTCTGCGGTGCGCAGCATAGCATGTACGCGAAGACACCAGAGTACGGGGCTTTCGGACAATATAATGTCACGAATGGGGCGGTTTGGCTGAAGCTGCCGCCTTCGATGAGCATCGAAGCTGGAGCTTCTTTAGGTGCTGGGATTAGCACGGCAGGCTTGGCAATAAGGGCGCTGGGCTTGCCGTTGCCAGATGCACCTACCGAGAACTCTACAAGGGTTCTGGTATATGGTGGTAGCACGGCGACAGGAACTATAGCAATCCAATTGCTCAAGCTGTAAGCTGCGCTGTTTGTATTCCACAAGATTATTCTTCATTGTTGACCTATATCAGCGCCAATTTCATTCCGATCGCGACTTGCTCACCCAGAAACTTCGAGCTCGTGAAGTCTTGCGGAGCTGAGGCAGTCTTCGATTACCATGAATCGGAATGTGCTGCAAAAATTGTGAGTCCACATCCCAAATTTCGACGCGCTCCTCGCTGATTTTTGGGGGTAGCGCTCCTTCACATCCAATAACTTGAGATATGCTCTTGACTGCATTACCACGGTAGAATCAACTCAAGCATGTTACAAAGCCATTGGCCGCGCTGGTGGTAAATACGTTTCTCTCGACCCCTACCCAGAGCATGTGGCGACACGGAAAGTCGTAAAGGCAGACTGGGTACTTGGTCCCTCGATCTTCGGAGATGGTTCTACCTGGCCAGCTCCATATGGACGACCAGCAGATCCGGAGTTGCGAAAATTTGGCATTGAACTGTGGGCTATTGCTCAAAAGCTCGTTGATGAGGGGAAGTTGCAGCATCATCCGTTGAGGGTGTTGGATGGTGGGCTCAAGGCTGTAATTGATGGGATTGAGCTGGTGAAGAAAGGGAACCTTTCGGGAGAGAAGATTGTGGTGCGAGTAGCATGAGAATCCCAATCACAATGCACATTATCTTACGCCTGTCTACCCTGTAACCCAGATCTATACTCTCTCGAATTTTTTTTGGAGGCGTGCAGGTTAACGCTGTTGTCGATGTGCAATTGGCTGGCGTGATTAATTAGCGATGTTTGAGGAAAAGAGGGAAGAAGCGAGGTATACCGAAGCGTGTTTACTACGGTACAGAGCTTCTCAGTAGTCCAGAGAACAAAAAAGAGTAAAGAAAAATCTAGAATCCTGATACCATTCTCGCAAGTTTTAAGTAGATCTCATCAAAGCATAAACCTCCCACCATTCGAATGAATAATACTTCCCGTCACAAACCCATCTTTCATACAGTACAAATAAGCCTCTGCAACATCTTCCGGTCTCCCTAACCTCTTCCCCGTCGTTGCACCTGCAAGCCCCGCAAGAGCTTGCTCAGGCAGACCCTTCAACGCTTCCGTCTTGATGACACCCGGTGCAACAACATTGACTCTGACAGGGGCCAAATCGACAGCCAGTCCTCTGGATATTCCTTCAATCAAACCACCACTCGCTGCATGGAGACCGAATCCGGGTGGTGGCTTGGTTGTGATGAAACCACCTGTCAGTGTGTAGCTGCTATCTGGTGACTTGTCGAGATATTGTGGGAGATACTTTGCGATGACGAGCGGCGCGAGGTTGCGGACAATCTGGTTCTTTTCGAAGTTCTCGATGCTGAAGTTGGATACTGATGTTAGGGTGCGAGGATCGCCTGCTGTGAAGACCACATGATCCAGCTTGTTCTTTCCTCCATCCGTGATGGTTGACAGGAGAGCTTGGACGTTGGACTCGAGAGTCTCTTTGTTGGACAAGTCGCAGGCATGGGTGGTGACTTGAGAGGAAGGAAGGGACGGGTATGATGATTTCAGTCGCTCGGCGGTCGTTTGAAGCTTTGCTGCGTTTGAACCGGAGATGATTACGGTACTGTCATGTTCGATACAGCCTTCTGCGACGGCGTATCCGATGCCTGATGTGCCGCCGAAGATAAGGACGCGCTTACCCTGGAGCTTGTGAATAAACTTGTAGGAAGGACTGGCCATAATGATGTGAGCCGCGCCGCGGAGAAGGTCCAACTGACTTCCTCGAAGATACCGTAAATGCTCCGAGAATAGGAGTCTGAGTAAAGTTCAGTTGCGATGTAGTGCAGATCAGCTCCTAGTTACACGAGGCGGGGCTAGACTTGGCGGGGTTGGCGGGGTAGGGCTTATGGGTCCCGTTGGCGGGCTGGTGGGGTTCATGCAGGCCTGAAGTAACAATTGTTACATGGCCGGAGATAGACACCTAACAAATCAACGCCTTGCTGCCCCTTTCCCGAGCCTATGACAGTTGAGCTCTCGCATAGCACACTTTTGATCCGCCAAGCTCAATCAGGCGTTGCAGGTCTCTCATGCAGCGCCTGGTCGTTCGGTTAAATCTACTGTACTGCACTGCACGTGCGGGATTATTCGGCGACCCGAGCCTGCATTTCAATGTCTGACGTGAGCTGGTGGATAGCAGGTTGACGTCACCCGTCCAAGGAGTTATCGCTCTTCAGCTACTGGAATTTTTTTTTGGTATGAAGCAAAACAGCTTAGAGCGGCAGAAGGGCATGCTACCTCCGAAATGCCGGACTCGTTGGGACAGGTGCGCCTTTGTGAGCACACAGGATCAAAATTGACTCGGCTGTTCTAGTCTGTCTTTGTTGTGCCTGGATACTGCATATGGAGGGTTGTGAGGACATGGCTTGCTCACCCTCTAAGCACAGTCGAGCTACTGTTCAACTTGAAAAGTTTCCCCCATGGAGCATACCACTAAAACCCCAGCCGGAAACCTTGCCAGTGGGTTTGAAACAGGGTAACACACTCCAATTCACAGGCTTCAGAAAGCGCTCATTTGAACTGTTATTCCTTCTTCGACAGAACTATTGAAGCCCGAATTTGGCAAAGATGACTAGGATTGGCAATTACTTGATCTCCTTCTCTTATGCTGATCAGCTGAAGCAAGTGAACTTGGCTTATCTATGCGCAGCTGGGTTGGCAGGACTTGTAAGTTAAAATTTTCGTGTAGGCATCTTATATATCCCTTAAATCTGACAGATTTGTCTCTCCAGTTCCTTGTCCAGTACATCAGCTCTATCATCTACGAAGCATTGCTCTCGCCGCTAAGCGCGTATCCCGGCCCCTTCTGGTGTCAAGTAAGCCACCTCCCCGCGGCATGGCAACTATGGCGGGGTACACACGCATTCTGGATCCACCGGCTACACAAAAAGTACGGCGATGTTGTGCGCGTCACGCCGTCGGAGCTGAGCTATGCGAGTGCACAGGCATGGAAGGATATCTATGGACATGCACATCATGGAAAACAGACCAACGGAAAGGAACCCCGCTTCTACGGGTTACCTCGCGATCTGGATAACAAGACACCGGGGATCTTGGAGGCGGATGATGAGAACCACGCGCGGATGCGGAAGATCTTCAGCCATGCGTTCAGCCACAAGGCAATTCAGGAACAGGAACCGCTGATTCGGACGCACGTTGACAAGTTGGTCACAAAGCTGAGAGAAGCAACTGTAGAGAATTCCGTGAGGAAGTTTGATATCTGTCTTTGGTATACGTAGGTGTTTCCTAGAGACTTACTTCCAACGACCGACTTTGAAACTGAATCGTGTTGCTGACGGGACTCGTGTGTAGTTACACCACCTTCGACATCATGTCTGACCTGACGTTCGGCGAGCCCTTGGACTTGCTGCAGCACCAGAACCCCAAGTACGTCCCCTGGATCGCAGCCGTCTTCAACAGTCTCCAAGCAGGAGTCATATTCCGGAGTCTGCGCTACTGGCCCACTCTATACCGTATCTTCCGCTTCATCGTGGGCAAGAAATTACGCGAGAAGCGTCGTGAACAGTTCAAATTTTGCGCTGACCACGTCGATGTCCGTCTCACCAAAGACCCGGAGAACACACGCCCGGACTTTTGGTCTCTAGTCTTGAGACAGAAGGAGGAGGACCGTCTGAGTTTGGCTGAGATGCATACTAATTCCAGCGCGTTCATGATGGCTGGCACGGAGACCACGGCGACGCTATTGTCGGGGTTGACATACTACCTTTTAACAAATCCGGGTAAGATGAAAAAGCTGGTGACGGAGATCCGGAGTAGTTTTCAGAGTGAGGAAGAGATGACAATCGGTGCTCTGCAACGGCTCGAGTATTTGCAAGCTTGTTTAGACGAGGCACTCAGGGTATACCCGCCCTCTGTGACTGGCTTCCAGAGGAGAACTCCTCCTGAGGGAGCTGAGATTTGTGGCAGCTTCGTGCCTGGCAATGTCAGTTCACTACCCACAATAATTGAGCAACGCATATGCTAAACCAAAACCAGACCACACTTTACGTCACCGGATACGCCTGCTTTCGCAATGAGAAAAACTTTCAACAACCCGATGAGTTTATTCCCGAGCGTTTTCTGTCCAATACGGGTTTCGACTCGGATAATCGCTCTGCTCTGCAACCTTTCTCTTACGGCCCGAGGAATTGCATGGGTAGGCAGTAAGTTCACCCTCGTTTTGCTCTATCACATTAATTTTACTAAGAGGATGCTTTGTAGTATGGCATACGTTGAAATGCGCATGATTCTTGTTAGCATGCTCTGGAATTTCGATTACGAACTGTGTGATGAAAGCCAGAATTGGTTGGATCAGAAGGTATACCTGGTGTGGAGGAAGGATCCATTGATGGTGCGACTGGTACCTAGGAGAGGCCTCAAGGTATCTTGATATAGGGAGTGGCTATGAACAATATAGCAGATTTTCTGGAGGAAAATGGGATGCGGGGAGATGGTGAGTTTGCCAATATCGAAATATTTCGAATAGGAGGGAAGGAGGAACTCATGTGGTTTGGAGCGGAGTTCAGTTCCTGACCTCCTACACCGCTGGTTCTTCAAGTTCGTGGTGCAATAGTTGTCTAAGTCAGACAATAAGTGAAAAAAAAAGTTCAAGACCTAAAATTTCACATCTTTCAAAAGCTACTCCTCTCAGAGATTTTCCGAAGCAAGTAAGTTTATATTTTGCTCGAATATCCCTTCGACCTGTGGTATACTCACAACGAAGCGTGCATCACGGATTCTGATACGTACTAGTAATGAGTGCTACATCTTTCATTGCAAGCTTTCCTTGGTCGCGGGTTTCTTCTATTTAAACTATTGAAGTATGGAAAAGATCCAGGTGAAGGAAGTCCATCATAGTAGCCTTTCGGAGTGCGTTCAGTATGACATCTTTGATCGTAGGATTCTTAGAGTGTGCTCTATAGATGATTCACAAGCGTTAGCTAATTTGATAGGAAGCGTCCAGAGCAATAGAAAAGACTACGGTACCCACGTGGATATCGTTTCTACCTTTTCAAGGTTAGTTTGCTCTGCTTTGGCATGTGAGCAATAATGATCAGGTGAGACTCGAACATCTCAATTATCCCCCTTTCCAAAGGTATATTTCATCGTGTTCGGTGACATCCTTGATGGTGTTCAAGATAGACAGGTGCAAACGCCGCTATTTGCTATACGTCAAACAAGCAGACGAATACCAAGAAGAGCAAGAGATTGCAGAGCTTTCGTTGGACGTTGATCCGCAGACCCGAATACTACAGGGCTAGGCTTTATCAAGGAGTCACATAGGTGACAGCCTCTCTACTTTCGTAAGTCCCATCCGCCTCATTATTTAGCCAAGATCATCTGAGAATCTCATATTACTAGAAAGCAATTGCAATTAAATTCCAAAAAGCAAATATCAGTAAACCAGGCAACTTAGCTATCGTTTTATCCCCGAATGACTTGATTGACTTCTTCGAATTCTCCCGACTGGAAGAATTACGTGCCTATTTTGGGGCGAGGCTCCCGTGGACGAACTTTCCGCCATAGAATGAGCTTTCATTCTTGCCCTGCGAGTCGACGACAGGTTCAGGTACCTGAAAACTATCAAGTCGATCAGGAGGGGCCAAGACTTCTTACATCTACCTAAAGACAATTATTTGAAGCCTCCTAAACATGTGGAATTTTCAGGTGGATCATCTCTGAATTCGTGAGAATCATAATATACAGTACAGTACAGTGCGTGCTGGCCGTCGTAATTGCAGGCGGGTGGAGTCTCTACTCTTGACCCAGCGTATCTTCTATGATATCAATTTGATTTCGTCCCAGCAATAACTCCAAGCACTAAGAGAATCTTCCAAACACATGTGTGGCATTGGGTAAGAAAGAGGTGGACTTGGTTCACATGCCAGTGCCACCAGAAACGCACCCGGTGCGAGACCCTAAATTTAGGAGGCACTAGCGCTTTCAGGAGCTTATAACGAGTTCTTCATAGGTAGTAAATTAATCAACCTTCTGCGCCTCAAGCAACCACGAAACCAATGAACACGCTTTGAAAGCATCAGACTCCGACTCCGAATCCCAATCCGACTCCCACTCCGGGCCATCAGTTTCCGACTTTGAAACTAAGAATTTGTCGCGTTCATTTTCAATAGCTACCAGTCCTGTGAAGTACGCCTTACGCTCCGCGCTCTCAAACCCGTAAAGCCTCTTGGCCATTTCCACCGCTCGTTCTTGTAAATCTACTGCTTGATTAAATTGAGCTAAGGCAGCCTTAGCTGTGGCTAGGCAGCCTAGATTATTCAAGAGGGTTGGATTATCTCCGTCGCCGTTCTGTTCTTGACAGATAACGACTCCTTGCCATACATCTTCCGAATCCGTCCATTTTCCTTGACGATAGTTTCTGGGAGCCAAATTTGCCATGCTTTTGAGCAAATCGTGGTTCGATTCGACCACAAACTTTCTTTGCATTTCAATTCCGCGTTTGTATATAACCTCCGCTTCGATATGATTCTTTTGGCACTCCTTTATAGATGCAAGTCTTGTCAATTTTTGGCCGACGGAAGGGCTGCACTCTCCAAAGAGCATTGTCTGTTTTGTCAAAACCTGGCCTTGGAGCGTTTCGGCCTCGAAGAGCTTGCCAGTTTGCCTCGACACATCGGCCAAAGCCACCATAGTCCTCAGCACGATCGGGTTATCTTCTCCTAATAGCTTTCGTTGTCCCTGCAAGGCCCTCTCGAGGATAGGTCCAGCCTCGTCAAACTGTTTTTGAAGCGACAGAAGATTTCCTTGGCAGAATGCGATATTTAGGCTTCGTGGACTTTCTGGGCCGCAGAACTTGCTCTCCGAATCCAAAACTTCGTTGTATAGCGTTGCGGCTTCCGAAAGCTTACCGAGGAACTCCTTGGTGCCGGCCAAAGACAGCTTGGCTGCCTTTAAATCAGGATGATCACTTCCTAATTGCGTAGTGCCAAATCTAACAGCCTCTTCACCTTCTCTTTCAGCTTTATGAAGCTTACATTGATCTCGTGATAGTTCTGCGAGTTCGACAGTTATTGCAACTACTTCAGGGGTGCATGAAGGAAGGGCTTTATAGCCTTGTAAAACAATTTGTAAAAGCTGCTCCATATCTGTGAATCGGTTTTGTTGGTAGCGAAGGCTTGCGATGCGGCTTATTGTGTTGAGGGTTTTTGGATCGCTTTCTCCAAACACCTCAGTCCGCAAAGTAAGGGCTTGCTTGTAAAGATCGTTCGCAGCAGAGAAATTGCTCAACTTGACATATACCGAAGCCAAATCCTCCATTGAATCGACGGTGTCTGGATGTTGGTAGCCATGGGCTTTTTCCCTTGCTACCAGGACTGTCTTGTAGAGGTTTGCGGCATCATTCCACCGGGATTGCCACGTTCTCAACCATGCTATCGATGAGACAGCATCCAACGTCAGTGGGTTTTCAGAACCGAGATATAATTTCCGTGACTCAAATACGAGATTAAAAAGTTTTTCGGCTTCCGAGAAATCCCTTCTCTTTGTATATACTCGCGCCAAATCCATAGTAGCGAAGATTGTTTGTTGATGCCGCTCCCCAAGTAGCTCCTTTCTCGCAGCCAAAATTTCTTTGTACAGGCTTATGGCTTCTGTCCATCTTTGCTGTCTTACTCGTAAGTCGGCTAGACTTGCAAGACAGTCTAATTTCTCGGGATGGTTAGGCCCCAGCGCGGACTCCATTTCATCCAGAGCTTCATGGAATAACCTTTCAGCCTCTACGAACCGGTATTGAAAAGATCGCGCTTGAGCTAGGTGGGCTTTCGTTGAAGCTGTGGCAGGGTGAGGTTCTTCATAAAACCTTCGCATGTGGGTTAACCGCTGAAGATCGAGCGTTGCTACATCGTCCCACTTCTTCTCTTGATAGCGCAAATGCGCCTCAGCGCCCAGGATGTACAAGTGGTACAAATTCGAAAATTTGGGGTTATTATTTATCGCCATCAAGGTTCTCCCCAGTGCGTTTTCTGCTTCGCGATATCGACCCTGGCTGGAGAGTAAATTACTCAAGGAAGTCAAGGCTGCTATTGTGCTCGGGTGCTCATCTCCGAATCGATTGCGGCATGAGTCATAAACTTTTCTGTAGAGCTTCTCTGCTTTTCTTGGTTGTCTTTGGTTTTGGAGCATTTCGGCAATTCCAAAGGTGATTCGAATAGAATCAATGTCTTTTTCGAAACCAGGGGTTCTTTCTCTCAGCTGTCGCACTTGAATAAAAATACTTTCTGCCTCTTTATATCTTCCTTTTTGGGAGTAAAGCCACGCGGAAAACATTTTCGAATGCAATGTGTCCCGGTGTTCTTCTCCCAAGGTTGATTTTCTGAGCCCTAGAACGTCAGAGAACTCTTTCTCGATAACCTCTAATGGCATCCGCAAAGAATGCAAAAAACAAAGATCTGACTTCGATTTCAGGGTATCTGGATGACGACTTCCTAGAATTTCTGTTCGAAGGCCGAGGACCTCGGTGGCAATTGTCTCTGCTTCGACAAATTTTCCTTGATAGTAGAGGGCAGCAACGAGATCCTGCCTGCTGCCTAAGGTCTCTGGATGCCTTGCAGATAAGAGGTTCGTTCGGGTCTGAACCAATCCGCGAATAATTCCCTCCGCCTCTCGAACTTGGCCAAGGTGGGATAGGTAATAAGCGTGAATCTCGATTGAGTCCAGATTCTCCAATGGCAAGTGGTTATATTTGTTCTGTCTGGTATGGGAGATTTGACTTGCTAATTCTTCAGCTTCTTCCCAGTCGCCTTGCTCCTGCAGTGTGCGAGCCTGAACTGCAAGTGCTCGAAGCGTTTGCTTATCTCGACGGCCGAAGAGCTTCGTCCGCATGTCGCTCACGTGAGCCAAAAGAACTCTTGTAGCCGCCCATTGGTGTTGAAGCGCGTACGTCTTAGCTAGGTTCAACATGTGTGTTAGAGTGTCCGGGTGATCCCATCCAAGGACATGTCCGGCACTCCATACAACCTCCTTGCCGAGCTCTGTGGCCAGCTTCCACTTTCCTCGTGAGCGATAAGTACAGCTTAGATTCCCCATGAATTGCAGAGTCTCCTTGTCATATTCTCCCAACTTTTCCCTCATCATTTGGACCACTTCTGATTCAAGTTTCTCGGCCTCTTCCAGTCGCCCTTGCCCGAATATGGAGGCGGCCAAGTCTCCCTTGAGCTTTAAGGTGTATACATGTTCTGGTCCAAGTTTTAGATGAGCCACCTCAATGGTCAAGCGATCCAACTCCTCTGCATCGCCGTAGCGACCACGTTTCCAAAGGTCATCCGCCTTGAATTTCATTCCCCCGGGGTCGTAAATGCTTCTACCATAATGCTTCTCGTAAACCTTCATAGCTCGCTGTCTGAGATCCGCCTCAACAGGCAGCTCTTCTGGACTAGCAGTGATAGCTAGAGAAGGAACAAGTTCCCAGACCGATTCTGGGGTCATGGCTTCTACGACTCTCTTCTGCTTGCTGGCGGCGAAGTTTCTTTCCGACTTAATTTCTTTCACTTCTGGGCGTACTGCTCCGTGCAAGTCGTCATGCTTATTGACAAAAGGTGGAAATTCTGATTGGGGTAATCTATCAGGTAGAATTGAACCAATGATTCTTGGTGACTCCGCGTTCACTCGTTCCAAAACAAAGTCCGAGGAGCAAGGATGAGTCCAGTCGTTTTCGCTGTGCAAACTTTTATCGTCGCTGTTGGGGGTGATGTTTGGGTTGGTTCCTTGGGGTGTGAAATACTTTATCTCGCCCGGTGTGTCTTCATCCACCAGTTAGCATGAGAAGAGTATTAGTCACGAAATAAAGAGCAAGCTTTACCTCCTGAACAGTGACCCAGAGCGATGATTTCAGTTTCATTCCGCTTACTGTATGCGATGTACCGATTGAGCTTCCCATCAGTGTAAGGCTGGTTGTTGAGTGTGAAGCCAGTATTCTTCCCTATCTTCGCCCGTATTCCGCGTATACGTATCATGCGCTCCAGGTGTCCGCCGTTCGCATTCTTCCTAGGAACCAACCCTTTTTTGATCCATATGCCCAATTTCTTCTTAAATTGTTTCTCACTGCATAGCTAAGTCAGAAACCCGGTCCCTGAGAGAACAGCACAATACCTTGCAAAAAACCCGTCACCCTCCATGAGCTCTTTGATCTGTTTAACCGAATGGTTCAGGTATAGGCTTGCGATCTTTTCCCGCTTTGCTTCCCAGTTCAAGGGACCCATGAGGGTTGCATCCGACACCATGATCGAATCTGCGGCGTGGACGAGCTCCATGGCCGTCGGCATTTGGCATGAGTCCGCAATTCGTTTCGATAAGCAGAAGGGGTACAGCAAACGGCAAGGTGGATTGTGCATTTGTTTAACCTCCCGGCCCCATAACTTTGGGGCATTGCCAAGGCATGCCCGTAACAAGGTAATTCGTAGGGCTGCCTGTCACGCTCGCTACATTTTCACACTTGTTAATTCCGAGAGGTTGCAGCGCAGACGACAAATCAGCGTCTTCTGGTGCTGCGCTCCAAAATATCCCCGCTGCTGACGATGTTTAAAACCAATGGGATGCATTGCTTGCGACGATCGTGAGGCTGGCTTGCGCTACATTCTCCCCCAGTCTGGTCCGACGTGTCGTGAGGCTCCCTTTGAGCAGCGCCCTGGGTTTCTCTCATCCCCCCCGCACCTCCACCTCCACCTCTAGCTCCAACCCCGCCACCTCGCCGGCTCCGACCTCCGAGTACAGCCAGACAGTATATTGGTCAATCTCATATCTCGGTCTGTCATTCTCTTAGCGCTACAAAATGACCCTTGCACTACTGAAGACTTCGCTCTTTGCGGTAGAGGTAGGGAACACTTTCCTGGAAGACGAGTGCTTCCTTCAAACTACAGAAGGATGGCTCAGCCAGTCATACCAGCGATTTCTCGCCAGCAAGTACCGCTCCATACGCTGGTAATTTTGATCACTGGACTAGAATCGTGCTTTTGCGCAATACTAAGTGACTCTACGACTGAAAATTCTTCATAACCGAACCAACTTATCACCTATGGTCGTTGGGTGCTTTTGTAGTGCCTTTGCCCTATATTTTCATTAGGGGTCTCGTTATCCTCGTTATCATTTATAAGAATGCTATATCCGTAGTGTCCCTATATGAAGTATTGTGACCAGACTTGTAGTCCCCCGAGAAGAGGCCGTTCAAAACCTTCTATTCTCTCTAGCTTATCGGAAGATCAGTTTCAATTCAACGCGTCTCCAACCTAGCTTCCTCTCTACCAGCCTTAAAACAATGACTGTAATTACTCTTCCCTTTCCAGAATCTGCCAATCTCGACTGCGCGGCTTCTTCAATTAACGATCTTGCGACATACAGAAAGACGGCCAACCTTCTACTCGTGCGAATCCTACCATGAATAGTCATGTCGACTTCAAGGTTAGTGTAGCGCAATGACTAAATCTTCCCAAGACACTAATAAGTCTTCTATCAGGACCCAGAAGACTCCAACGAATCTACTCCTACAATTACCTGCCGATCGGAACCATCTTCCAGCAGCCACAAGCAGGACAATCAGGGTGCAATGATGAAGTGGTGGTTTGCCGAGAATGAACGCGATGGACCTTGGACAGTCTACTCCCTTGGACACACCATTGCCGGAGAAGGAGAAAGCAAGGCTTCCAAGAGAAGTTTCAAAGCGAGCTGTCAGGATAGATATGGATACAATTTGACAAATTCTCTTTGGCTGTTCTACTATGTCCACGTGATATGTTTGCTCTCATTGACAACTTAGCAGCGGCCCAAGCTAGTGTCAAATCATTGGTCAAGCGATATATCATCGGAGCACTAAGATAAAATGCTTCACGGAATATTACTATTATGATGACGAGGTAGAAGAGGCCTTTGAATTAGCTGTATAGCACACCAGTATGATATTATGTTTAATATAGGACATGATCACTACATCCATCTCCCATTCATCACTCCATACATGCCATTCTCCAGTTTCAAATTCCACAAAACGAAGGAAGGACAGTACATCATACAAGCTATCATCATCAACCCAAGAAATAAACGCGAACAAACTCCATACTCTCCGCACCCACCACTCAAACGCCTGAATCGTCCTCCTGTGGCGGCTCCGGAATCGCATCATAATACGTATCCCACGCCTTACAGACATCCAAGAACGCCTCAGGATCCGCTAATCCCGCCGTGATCTCGCTCTCGCGCTCAACAAACTGCCAAGCGAGCGATTCGGACGCATGCCACGCAATATGGCAATGCATCAGCCACGACCCCGGATTATCCGTGATGAATGCAATGACCAGATATCCACCAGGGATCAGCGTAGCGACGTCTCTCCGGGGCGGGTTGTCGTAGTTCAGGACCGCATCTGAGGTGTAAGCGCTGGCAGATTGGCCTAGGACCCAGAAATCGTGGCCGTGGAGATGCATTGGGTGGCGAGAGCCAGGGCCGGAGGCGGTGATGAGGTAGGATACCCAGGTGTTGGCGGTGGGTAGTGCGAAGACGTTGTAATCGGTGGGGAAGACGGTTTCGTTTTGGTACTCCATGAGGACGGTTGGGTCGGACCAGTTTAATTGGAGGGTCCCGCCGTTGATCTCCCATTCGCCACGCACGCTAGAGATGGCGATATCGGTGAGGGTCGAGGCAGTGGGATTTATGGCGAGATATGGTACGAGGGAGGCCAGTGGTTCGTCAAGGCAGGAGGAAGCATATGTTGTTGCAGGCGTGGTTGTCGGGTCTGCAGTTGAGGAGCTGTTGTAGCGAATTATGCCAATTGCGTTGCCTGGGTTCAAATTGTTTTGGCAGGAGCTTTGCCACACTAATGATTTATTAGTGAGAGAGACCAATGAGGGGACTTCGGGGTCCTTGATACGTACCTGCTCGAAGCCAGTAATTACCATCATTGGTAGCATTGGCATTAACAATGATCTCGTAACGCTGGCCGATGCCAACGAGGATGTTGTCAGTGGTATAGGGAACAATTGGAACGAGATCAGCTGCTACTACTTGAAAGTCATGCGCATCGATTTGGAACCTGAATGTCATATCAACACCAACGTTGATGACACGAATTTTGTAGCTAGTGCCTGCAACGAACTCCGTCTCAAAGTACTTTCCGCCGCCGATGCAATTGGTGTTGGTGCTTCCAGTGCAATCGTACGGCGCGGTTCCATTGATGAGAGTGTTGTCCATGCTTGGTGGGCCACCGTTCTTGACCTTGTCCCACAATTGTTCGGCTGGAGTGTGGTCCCAGTCTTGGATCATGAGTGCTCCCAAGTCTTCGTCATAGTTGGCGGTAGATGGACCGTTGATGATTAACGGGCCATATAGACCGTCGGCGTATTGAAGAGAATAGTGAGAGTGGTACCATGTAGATCCATACTGCGTGGCAGGGAAGGTGTAAGTCATTGTTTGGCCCGGAGCAATTGGGCATTGTGAGATACCAGGAACCCCATCATATTCAGAGTTGTTTAGTTGACGCATGCCATGAAAATGGGTGGTGGTTCCGTTCTCAGTCAGATGATTGGTTACATGCACCACGAAGGTGTCCCCCCAGTCTGCGATCAAAGCCGGTCCTGGAATCGTTCCATTGTAGGTCAGAGCGAAGCGGGAAAATCCATCTGGTGCGATGGTGACGTTTTCCACCGAGAGCCAGTACTCGCGAATCACTCCAGTGACTGGAGTTACATCGTACCTAAAGGTAGCATGATTAGTGAGAACTGAGAGGAACTTTAAGTAAGAGACTTGCCAGTTAGTGCTGAGGTCGTAGTCACCCCAGCAATCACGTGAGGTCGCAGTATTTTCACAAGATGCACGCTTGACTTCGACATTTTTCGACGGGATGACTGCTGCATTGGTAAGAACTCCAAAGATGGCGCTGGCTGCTGCCAGGAGAGAGAGAGTTGTCTTCATAGTAAGTATTATATTAGGTAACGAATGGATAAAAGAGCGTGTAGTAAACAAGGATTAACTTTCAATGAAAGGGATGTTTAATGAAAGTGGTAACCACAAGGGTTCGCAAGACACAAAAGAGTGGATGGAGAGATGATTCTCCCTTGGCGTGATGAGGAGAAGAGCCAAGAGAGATATGATCTACATACTTATACACTGTGCTTCTTGAGCTTCATCCTCGCTGAGACCAGAAGCGCTGGCTGAAGCGTGACCGTCCGTAGCTCTTGATCTGCTGCTTTTCGATATCACATTCTGGTGGATCCCGAGTGGGGTACGTATCGGTCCATATTTAGATGGCTGCTTTTGGTTACTTCTGCCCGAATTGAGGTACAGCCCGTCGGGCTCTTTCTTTTTGCAGCTTAATTTGATATGGAGATGCTGTAGCTCTGCTCTCGAGCCTCCTGGAAATGGAAAAGATGCAGAAAACCCTCCCGGAACTTTCCAGAGGTTACGTCGACCACTGTCGTAAGAGGGCACGGACGGGGTAGAATCCTGATACTAACTCGGTCACTTGCCAACAAGGGATGAATCTTACGAAGCTTATTAAGTACGTCGGTAATGAGTGATGGGCATGTGCTCAGCACTACGGAGATCAGACTGTGGAGCGCGTGGCGATCCCTGCTGTGAAAAATAAAAGTAAGCTTGAAAATGTTCTAGCGCATTACCCACAATGCTTAATTCTGGGCCAATCGGGCTGATGCCGCAGAGCCTCCCGTGCCTGGAGCTCTACAAATCAAGCCTTTCTCAGCTGTGGAGCTTTCCAGAAGAAGAGAAACTTGCTTCTTATTTCCGGTGCCAAGTGGTTAAGCCTCTAGACGCGGCTAACGTATTGCTCCCCCGCCATAGATCGTTGGACACGAGAAGGGTCCTCTCTTCACTTCCTCAATCTGATAGCTAAAACGCCAGATCAGGCTAAGCAAACCGCACTCGTAGTTTTTTACCGCGTTCTCTTATAAGCAAAGGAGGAGTGAGAAAAACAAAAGCGCCCGGTTTTTCTAAGCATCGGCATTTCGAAATTGCTTGGAAGGATCTCTGGGGGGGGGAAACGTAAGGTTAGCCAGCCTAACTTAGTAAGAGGAAGCATGCTCCGCTACCAAAACTTCCGGCAAACGCATCCATTGCGTACGTCCTTCCCTTTTCGAATCTGGGTTCTGAGTCAAGGTAATCAAAATAGGTCTAGGAATCCGAGAAAATCTACAAGTTCTGCAAAGTTGCTGCAAGAGTGCGGTAAGATGCATGTCGTTTTCTCTCGACCACAGACCCCCACCATCCCACTTCCTCCCCGAGTCCCCCTGCCCCGCATCTCAGGGGGCACGGTTTACATAACCCCCTGTCCCGAGTGATTCGGAGTGAGACTGCCGCGCGTCGGAAACTTACCAGATACGCGAGACTGGGGATTTAATAGTGCAAGGGTTTACATTACGGAGTACGCGGCTCCCGGGGAAGCAGCCCTATTGAGTTCGGCCGGCGCTTGCGTGGTCCCCTGGACCCTGATATATGCGACTCCATCTGATATCAAATGTCTCACCCTCGTAATTCTAACATCGGATGAAAAGCTAGGAGAAGTATAGCGGTGCCAGTTGTGGATTCGGAAATTTTTCAAAGAAGCCGGAGCCGGAGTGGATACAGAGAAAGAGAGCCAGGGAGCCTCGGACCAGCTGTTCAGGGGTTCGCGTATTTTCGCCAAAACTTTGTCCTAAACGTTTCCTTCAGCATCACTCCACATGTCGAACCATTATAAGTGGAGCAGTAGTAGGGATCACATCTAATCCCTTGGAACGGAAAATTAAATTCAGCAATCTCATTTGTTAGCTGACTTCGCTTAACAAATCTGGCCAGGCACGCCAAGCACAAGGGGATGCCAAGCCGGACAATATGCCGAAAAGACATTTGCAACAGGACCTTCTTCAGCAGGTGGGTCAATCTAATAGCGAAAACTTCTCGCATTTCTTGCATCCTGCTTTTTGTCATGCAACCTGGTAGCATCTGCTCGATTATGCATAGAAGATGACTTCGACATTACCGACTCGATTGCTAAAGAAAATATACGCTCACGAGCCTTTGGAACGCTTGTTCCTGGATCTTTTAAGTGCAGTTTACGGGAAGTTACAACTGTTCCAACTGTGAAAATGTTTCTACCTCGTATCCGCTGCTAAAAAAAAACTGTTCAGAGCCGAAAATTGACTTGCTCCGTTCTTGCCCACAGCAGCAAATTCAACAAGCCAATCTAAGTACCACTGATCTATTTCAACACCTCCGAGAACAAGAAAACGTAAAGAATTCTCTATCGTTTTTCATCCAAAAAATTCATCATGCAACCCACTCAAAGGCATCCTGTTCAGTCTTGAACATCATCCCATCATTTGCTAGTTGTGAGCTCCCTATCCATCACCTTCGGCACTGTGATCAAGATGACAAGGTGCGAATAGAAAGTCTCCGTACTCACGTCTTGATCGCAGCTCGAGGTATTCACCAGCGCGATTTCCCAACCTTTGCCCGCTGAGTGTGTTTTCGGAGAGTCTTTCGGTTCATTTAGCCACCTCACACCTTCGAGTTCCCTCCACGGCCATGCTTCTCTGAGAATCTATTGGTCTCCTCGTCAGCGACTGTACCGGCCAGGGTGGGAACATTGGTTGGAATAAGTTGTGACCGGACCAACGAGAGTGGGAATATTATGGTTGGATGAAGTTGAGCTTACCTCTTCCTTCTCCGCCTGACTCCACTCTGCCTCCTCGTCGCACTCTGCGAGCTTCAGACCATGAAGCTTCGTCCCAACCCTATCATACTTCGGGCGCGTCGCCTTCCACTCCTGGAAACTCGGGAATGGGGAGTCGCAGCAGCCGCAGACTGGGCAATCCTCGTTTGATTCGTCGAGCTCGTCGAGGTATTCGTTGTGATATTCCTCCTCCCGCTCGTATTCGTTCTCATCCATTTCGTCGAGTGGGGAGACGTCGAGGAGGGGTAAGATTTCTGTTTTGAGGCCTAGGGATTTGAAAACGCTGTAGACGACCATGTCGACGCCTTGCAGTGCGGATGGGAGTTGTTTGGCTGCGTTGGCTGAAACGTGGGAGTAAGGGTATTGACAGTAGAAGCCCAGTACGCCTCCTAAATTTCTGTGTAAGCGTCCGTTAAATAGGACATGGAGATAAGACTCACCTTTCTTCATGAAGCCAGGGTGCTCCAACATCTCCTTGACGCCTGCATAGAGCGGAAAGAGTGTTGGGTCAGCAGTGGAGTTATCACGGAGAACCTCACCAGTTCGATAAGACAGAAAGAGGTTGTATATTAACACAAGTTGGTGACCCTCCTCAACATCATGAGTTTGATAATCGCAATCTCCTACGAAGGCAGCCCAATGAATTGTGGTATTGTCCTCTGACTTGCTGAAGTCGAAGCTGGTTGAATGGCCATCACTAGAAACTTCCCATTGACCACCTATTTAGGTCAGTACGAGCAAAGAGTCCGAACCCAAGGATCTAGCACACCTTTGTGCGCATATGGCAAGCAAACGATGAGCTTGCCAAAGTACTGAGCAGTTTTATTTTTGGGAAGAGGTTTACAGACCGTGCCTCTGGCAGACCGAACCTTCTCAAGTCAGTGCCTGGGGGCTAGTATCCAATAGACCAAGACTCACCTGGAGGCTTAAGAGCTTCGCCCTGACGCCACGACGCTCGGGAACACGCTTCAACAACTCGGCTTCAAATCCAGGCACCAAAACCTGTGTGATAACATCAATGATACCATATGAATAGGGATCAAAATTGATCGAGAAAAGAGACTCTTCTAATGAGCCAACGGTCTCGCACTTCTTCGCCAAGGTCTCGATATGGCTATCGAAGTTGCTGAATGGTTGAGTGTCGTTGAATGGGAAAACAATCCTTCTCGTCATTTTTCCCTCAAGGTCATCCCATCGCAAGATCAGTCGCGAGACCTTCCTTGGCTTCTCATCTTGGTATATGGTGAGGACTGATGGTGGCAAGCTTCGGACACGACCACCGCAGCAGTATCGAGCTGTCACTCGTTTACCGTCGATAGCCTTCGTCAGTTGCTTCAAAATTCCCCTCTCAGCTAGTTGTAGGAGAGAAGTAATGGGTTTCGTCCGTTTTGGTTGTCGACCGTGGTTACATGTTTTCTCGTCGTCCTCTTCGTCGAACTCTACGTCGTCATCATCCTCACTCTCCCTCTCATTTTCGTCAGGTCCCATCTCAGCCCCTCTCTCTTCTCTAATGTGCTCATTATTTTCGTGCTCAACGGCGCTAGTTCCTAGGGTAGTCAGGTTCTGCAAGGTGGGACCTAAGGTTCTTGTTGCTGGGGCAGTATCCGCGACGTCGTCTGGCGTTGTACCCTCGATGCTTTGTTCACAATCACCATCGATCTCATTCGATTTGACCAATGCATTTGAGAATTCGGGATCCGCAAGATGTGGAAGCATAGATACCGTGCCGTTTGTTGTTGGCTTGGAATCTCCAGCGGTATTGGCAGCCACATCGGACATCGCGATCTCTTCCCTCTCTATCACGTGAGGCTGGCCTTCTGCTGGACCTCCCTCTGCCTCATCATCAAAACTTCCATGCTGTCTATATCCAGCGCCAGTTGCAGGAGTAGCTGATACATCTTGCAAGCCAGGGCCACTAGATGGTGCTGTTGGCGCAGCATCGCCAGGCTGATCGGGCATCATGCTTTCCTCGCTGTCCATGTTGCAACTGACACTAGTTGATCTAGCCGATGTGATCAGCGATAATCTAGCATCGCAGAACTATTTTCAGAGGATTCAAGATAGAAAAAGTGTTCCAAGAGTTTGATGGAGAGTGAGGCAAGAATGTTTGCTGAGGATGAAGAAGAATGATGTTCGAAGTGCTTTGTTCACGGATTAAGCGAAGCAAACGGAAGGGGCCCAATCAAAAGGGGCGCTAACTCTATCACGCATGCGCTGGAACTTCAGGGGTCAAGGCCTGGAAACTTCGCTGAAAAAGAAGGCTGTACAGAATGATGGATTACAAAAGCTTCAAGGATAGGTAGGTACATGTTCAAGATCGACTTGGGCCAATGGTATTTTGCTATCCTTGTTCATGCATTGCAAAAGACCTCACTTGCTCCAGCTGAGCGCCAATTTTTAGCTAATATACGGTAAATTCGCGAAATCTTCAGGTTCCTTTCATACACGTCTGGGATTCCAAAATGATGACAACATGGGAGTAATGCCTCTCCAGTGATCTGCTCCTCCTTGAGTCCATGATCTCCTCAAGGTCTTCGCGAACTGACTCCGGCAAATTCACCACTGCTAAGTCACGGCCCCCTTCAAACGGCTTGCTGACCCACGTTATATCTGTTTAGGCTTAAACATCAATCGTTTTATTGATCAGTAATATATCTCACGAATCAATTATAAAATGTTTATGACTGAGATGACTTATTCGTCATTGAGACGAAGTAATTATATGGGCGATCTTCAGGGTCTCCTAGCGCAAGTGGCGTAAGAGAAGCCTATACTTTTAGCGAATAATATCCCTCCTCGCCCCCACGGACGCTTATAGAGGCTAGATCCTAAGACTATGGGATTAAACAGGCGTAGTAGAAGTAATAACATATTATATTCGGTGGATTATACGTATGGAAGACTGAAGGTGATCGGAGACCCTAATAATTAGATCACCTAAGGAAATGATATAACCTTAACTGAAAACACCAAGGAGAAAAAAGAAAGCATATAGAGTACTGCATGCGATACTATATAACTATCCTCCTGGGTTCTCCTGCGCGCTGACTCCTCCTAGGAGAGTCCCGCTCCTGAGCCTAAGGTCCCAGAGGTCCAGCTCTCTTGAGAGTGCTGGAGCACGTGTTCATAACATCTATCCACTATCCCCAAATGAAACGTAAACCGTAACAAGCTAATAATACCCTAAGATTAAAAACCAGTCTATCTTGCCCACTAACAGGTGCGGAGGATTGCGATGTAGATAGAGTTTTCGTGGAGGGAGTTGAGGATGTTGTTGAAGTTGACTCTTGTGTAAAGATAGATGGCTTTGTTGAAGGTAAAGTTGTAGAAGGCTCTTGTGTGGAGATAGATGACTTTGTTGAAGACAGAGCCGTCGTACTCGTAGATGGTTTTTGCGATGAGGTTGTAGAGGTCGTGGAACTTGTTGTAGGCGCAGCTTGAGAAGATGGCACTGATACCGGTACTATGGTAGTCGACGGGGCTGCGGGCGGAGATTGTTGAGTGAGAGTTGGCGGAGGAGGTCCAAAGTCATTCGATATGCAGAGAGTAGATTGGTAGTTGCAAGTGTACCCGACCTGGCAACAGCCACCCGCCAGAACGCCAGTGCATGTTTAATCACCAACGCCGCAGCCTTCTAGGCAAATAGGAATATTATTCGAGAGGGCGCAGGGGACGCCGACATCACAGCAACCTCCGCTAACAGAGCAGGAGGTCTGGCCAACAGCGCAGGTATATATCTAACGCAAGAATAGATTCGGAGCGGCGGTCAGCATAGGCGCTTGGGCGCGGAGGATATATTAGGCATTCAGAAGATGGAGGTGTGAGAAGGTAAGGAGGAGAGCGAAGAGGTCGTGGGAATGCATTATTGTGTTTAGCTACTTTTTGCAAATTGAGAGAGTTGCTTTAATGAATCGGCATGAACCGAATCCTAGAAATCGGATTCGAAGGACGAAGCTATCGTGCTTTATCTAAAAATCAGAACGGAAGCGGGGAGCTTATACATCCATTATTAACCATGGCAGGACAGCCCCTGCCATTGTTGTTTCTCATATTACGCTCCTCGTGTTTCAAACGATGGAAGCCCTTATAAGCCATATGGCACGCTATACCAGTAAATTTGAGGCTTCTCAAGATGTTCCAAGCCTACGCTGCAGGCGAAAGCCCTATCCACACATTTATTAGCGAGGTTTCTTCAGCTCGACAAAGCTGTCTTCTGTATAACTACACCGGCGGACTTTTTGATCTGACGAACTTTAATCGTGCATGAGCTAAGTGCCAAACAAATAACCTCTTTGTATTTGGATCAACAAGCCTTCTATGTGTCGTTTTGCGTCTAATAATTTAGATGGCACATCCGATCCGTAGAACCACAATCACTCAGCACTCGATACTAGACCGATTCCCGCAGCATCACAACACCACATCCTGCAGTTGCGCATTCTGTGTGGCCCCCACGCTCGAGGCAAGTCACCATGGAATCTAGACTAAAATCATGAGACTTGGGGACCCCGCACGGCGGATTCCGCAAGACTAGTCACGGGTATCTGCCGATTGGTGGTTTGGGCTTGAGGAGGTGTGCGGCGCTTAGGAAGTTCCATGGAAGACGGCGTGTGCGACTGTGGAGTGGCTTGCTTGTCTTGGCATCCCACGTCAACTGTGACTTTTATTACGTGATGTGGCTTGGAGCACGAAAGCCGAAGTCTTTCAACTTGATAAGACCCCACATTTGGTAGCTATACGTAAGGTGTTATGCAGCGAAGCTCCTTACCTTCGCATACTTATCAATTGTCGATCTGTTTACATAGAATTTATGTTTGATCTCTCGAGCCGACGTCAAAGCACGGCGTCTGAATCAACGCAGACAGCTGTCCACTAAGGCCAATTTCGAGAAACGCTTCCTATGAAGTTTACTGATTTATGGTTTGAGGGCTGCAAGCTGCGTGTCTAAAATTCCCAACGCCACGAGGCGCATAAAGAGAAACACACATCATAAGATCACTCGCCTCCAAAAGCGTGTTGTTGCAGCTAGCGAGGAAACATGAAAGATAATTGCCAACCGAATACGGATAATCCCCCATTTTCTAGTTTTGAGGCTAAAACGCCAAGACGACGAGGACGCCAATCCAATAGAGTTATCAAAATTTCCCCCTCATAAGACGCACGTACTGCTCGCAAATTGGCCAATAGCGAATTTGGCTCATAATATTGTATCAATGAAGGAAAGGAAATGGGGTGAGGTTTAAGGGCTGTAAAGGCAATTTCCGTCCACTTAACAGTTTCTGTTAGAGACAAGGCTTACTGAGTTGGAGGTGGCGCCTGTACTACAGTAAGGAGAGCATACAGCGTCTAGTAGCGAATAGCGAATATAGCTCAAAATGCAATACCTCTTTCCTATCAGCAGCTGCTTCAGTAGTATTCTACAACTAGCATAGGAGGTTCTATAAGATGCTCTGCAAGCACCCAAGCACCCCGACCGTGGCCGCACAATTATATGTTCGGCTCTCCCTCAACCAATTTCAGACTCACAAGAGATTCACAAGATATAAGCCATCGACCATCCTGAAAACTAGAGCTTAGCCTCACCAGAAACGCCATCTAGCGCCATGGGTGACAACGATAAGGGAGGCTCAGCGGAGGCCACCGGGGGGGATTGTGGTGGTGATGGTGGTGGTTAAGTAGCTGTCCCGATGCCACTATGCTAAAACTTGGTATGCAATACAGCAGAAAACAGTCCAGAGATGCGCTAATGACTTTCAGTGGTGCAGATTGGGAAGAAATATTTTCGGTGGAGCAAAGTTGGAAGTGTTACGACTGCGACTGTAAGGCTGGGATCTCGGTCTTTACTACCCACGGCATCTGATTTGTGGAGAATCTCTCTGGGAAGCACTGGATGATTTGCTGTAAACTCGAACCTTCATTCAAATGCAAGCATGTCACCGGTGCCGCTGAGTCTATCACAACCTACTTGAAAGTAATAGAGGTGTTAATCCCTTCCGCTCAGTCATTTTATGCAATGACTCGATAACACATGTACCAGTCCCTCCCCTTTTCAACCATTCCCAAACCACTGAAACACGCAGAGGAGAATATATCTCACCTCCATCTCTTTCATATTATACAAGTCATCAATTTCATGGGTTTCCTCCGTTTATATACCTATTCCATTTCGTGTGCGCTCCATCCAACGTACTCAAATGCGCAATAGCATTTGTCCCTGGCATATTTCTCCAAGGACCTCTTCTAATTGTAGAATAAATGAAGCGGGGACTAATGATGGGAGAACATCAACACAGTGGTCGAGCCACAGTAGCTCTCATTTCCCCCCATACGGACTCCCTTCTGTATTCTCCGTCGACTGTGCTATTTCACGAATAAGGGGTGCCAGTTGTGAGAGTTGAGTTCCGATTGTTCAGTTACGTCATTGCTGCATAATAATCCATGCACTCTAGTCCAAAAAGATGTCTTTGCAGAATATTCAAAGGCGCTCGCAAACTTTCTGATAGGACCCTTGAGCTCGAGCACAGCCAAGTTCATCCCCTTGTTTGTCACAACAAGCACTTCGTATTGAACTCAAGCTTTTTGAAATATTCGAAACTTCAAATTACACTATTTTGATTGGTACATCATAAATGGCTTATGGCTTTGTCCTGGGAAGCGCTTTCGAACTGGCGCAAGGGGTTGCGATAGCTGCTCCTTCAGCCTCAACTTTGAAGCCAAACAAGAAATTTTTGCTCTCGTATGTGCAACCATCCATCGAAGCCGAGTTCCTTCTCACCGAGCTTGCCGTAGGCATAATGTATGACAAGCACGGTTTTCTTCAACCCATTCTGTACGAGGATAAACAAGAGGAAATTCGTAAAGCTAGTCGCAAGCGTATTGGTGAGCTGAAATATGAAAACATTGCAAAGATTCTGGAAACATGGATGCCCGCACTCGCAACTACAGAGCTCTCTGTTCGTGAACTGCCAAAAACAGCTGAGCTGCAGAGATTGTGCTATGAGCTAGGAGATCTTCTGGATGCAAAATAGACGTTTCAAAAGTTTCCAGTGTCTGCAAAGTTGGCTTTCCAGATGAAAACAAGGCATTGTTAATTTCCTTACATCGCTTGGTGCTTGACTTAGGAAACTCCATTTCTATTCTATGTGAAAGCTTGGAGAACTTGGTCTCCACGAGTCTATTTCATGTTCTAGGCTTCAGATGAGGTAGCGATGTAAGATAACGTGCCAGCTGCAAGAGCCCAAACTTTAAGCAGCGCCAGTACTTTCCAGAGCTATAAAATGAGCTGTACTTACATAGTTAATTAATCAACTTTCTGGCCCTCAAGTAACCACGAAATCATCTGATCGCGCTTTCCATTCTATGCAGTTGGCTGGTGTTGGAAATCAAGAAGTCTGGAAAATTGGTTTGTAGCTTTTGCGAAATCATTTTGCCATGGTGTTATTTTTGATTGAAGGGGTGGATGGATTTTAGTTGAAGCTTTGCTTTGTGAATGTCAGAGGCTCCTTCCGAGGCCAACCTCTTCATTTCCTCTTGTAATATATTGGACAATGTCCCACCGAGAGATCCCTTATGCCCGAGCCCGAAACCTGGGGAGACTCCAAGTACGGAGAGCTTTGCCGTGTGCGCGCTGTAGCACCGAGCCAGTCGCAGAAATGCCTCACAGCGACGCAGCCTGGCTCCTGCCTGACGTCGTCGGCAGCTTCCTGGTGTGTCTCCCCCTTGCCGCAGCACACTTCAAACTTGTTAGGTAGCCTAGTGATACGTTTTTGGCACTCTTTAGCCAGATGACGTGTAGCCACCATGTCGTGATTCATCCTGCAATCCTGATGACCTATGCTGAATAAGTCACCGTTTTAAGGCACAACTGCCAAGAGCAATGAGGCACAGCGATAGGGGCAATTGAAAATCTATAATACAACACACTTCCCGCTGTGTCATAATTTTCTTAAGTAGTCACTTTAACTTGGTTATGTTGCATCCTGACAATTGCAATACTAATATAGACACCTGAATTCTTACTCCCACACTCCAGCTGCTATTTCCCCTAAATATCAGGGTTTAAAATGACCGAGAAAGGTACTAATCCGTCCCCTAATACTTTAAAATACAAATTTCTAACGTCTAATACACACAACCGCTACTAGTAACGAACTGGCAGAGGGCCTCGTTCATTCTTGCGCTACTAGGCAACTTGATCAGCTCTACAGCCTCCTAGACCAAGCCCAGAATACAGATCCGACGACTATTCCAACCCCTCAATATCTCTTACAAGAAGCCGCTAAGAATGGCCAAGCAGAGGTAGTTCGCTGCCTCTTTGACTCTCTACCAGAGTGTCGCCATCTAAAGCCGTGGACTCCTAGACTCCCGGAAGGTGTATCTTGGAACAGCGTTCCTAGAAAATGGAGAATTTACGAAGACGGGGTGATTATCGATGCTATTGAAGAAAAAGATCCTATTAAAGTCTTCGAAGTCTTCTTCGATTACGGTATGAGTGCCAACTACAATCTGGACAGAGCAATATCTCCACTTGCGCGTGCGATTGGCCGAAAAATTGACTTTGCCCACTTCTTACTTCGAAAGGGGGCGGATCCCAATGGTCGCTATATCTTCGAGAAGGACACGTTCCTCGGAGCAGCAGCTATACAGCCTACACCTAATATGCTTAACTTACTGGTCCAATTTGGCGCACGTCTCCAGGGCTCTCAAGCGCTTCGGCAAGCTGCTCAGTACCGACGCATCTGTAATGCTAGGAGACTGCTAGAATTGGGTGCAGATGTGAATGAGGTCTTTACTCGGCCAGACTACGACCGGCCTTATGTAGAGCGAGATGCTATTTGGGGATGTGCGCTGCACTTCGCTATCAAAGGGGGAGAGCTTAATGTACCCGTACAAGATTCACCTGCCGAAATGGTGCAGTTCTTACTGGATCACGGTGCACAGACAGATATTCTAGATGGAGCCGGGAAGACACCACTCCAAGTTGCCCAAGTAACTCGGCAGAGAGATGTAATTCAGGTCTTTAGGAAGCACAGTATTGAGAATTAGTACTCTAGCAATGATAGGCTAAGAATATATTTCTTCTATTATTTGTGTTTGAAAAAAAAAACTTTGCTTGACTCCACGAACTAGGATGTATGCCAATGGACCCTAAATATATACTCTATTCCTTAGGTGCGTTATCTATTAGCATATCCAAGCAATTTGTTATAAATCTTACCCTTGCCTACTCTTGCATACCTTTTCTATGTATTGCTAGCGTTATATCACTTGAGTTCTGAGCAGAGCAGGCGATGACTGAAACGAGACCAGGTGCTAGAGGTAGGGGACTTGACATGACTTATAGTACATGCGATTTTGCTTATGCAATTATAGATTTCACAAATACTTCAGGTCTCATATTTTCCTTTCTGAGAGACTCTGTCAGAATATCTGCTTTAGGTTAGAAAGGGTCTATTCAAAGGTTTCGGGTTAGCATTGATTTAGATAGTTTTTCGGCGAAAGAAAAATGTGAGGTTTCATGATACTTTGCTAGAATATGCGGCTTCCTGGTGTTCTGTCGGTGATAATCGTGGGAAAAACGGGTACTATACGATTTTGGGACCTTTCGACAGTTGAGTTATACTAGAAGAAGGTCTTGGATTGAATTCAGACCTGGGCAATAGCTTGACTCATATATTATACATTTGAATTCTTTTGACTGCAGATTTGAACATGCGAAGATGCCACTTTTTGACTAGCTATGATATATTGGTGATATCTTGTGAAGCAACAAGCAAGCCAGCTATCTCAATATGGTATATTCTGCTCCACTTTATGTGCACGTAAAGCAAACCGAGCAAACTCTGCCAGGATATCATAACTCCATAATCCCAATCCTAGTTCTGTGTAAATGGACGCCCCGAATTACTCCTTCGGCATCAAGTTCCTCTTCGCCATCTTTGGAACCTTGACCAAGAGTACCACATGAGAGTAAAATTCTTCGGTGGTTGGCTCATCACCGTGAATCCAGGAAAGATTCTGCAGCGCGAGTTCCCACCGACCCGCCTTCGAGCGACCTCGTGGTTCGTTCAACCACTTGATGTTGTAGTATCTTTTGAATTTCCAGGTTTTCTGCAGATGCTTTGATCACCAATTGTCAGCCAATGCAAAATGGAGGATTGGGTTTTAGGAATTAGTACTTCTTCTTTACGCTCACGGAAAAGACTAGCCTCCTCATCTGACTGACAAAATTGCAGTGGGTCGAACTTATAGCCGATGAGATCGCCATGGGGTTTTCCTAATTTCCATTCTTTGAACGATGGGAAATGGGGGAGAACTTCGCCACAACAATCGCAGAAGTCGTCATTCTCCAAACTTAAATCCGTGAAAAACTCTTCTGGACTGTCATAGTAGCTGTCCGCATCAATCTCGTAATTCATCTCATCCATCGAATCCAGCTCTTCGGAGACGTCAAGAAGTGGTCGAATATTCACCTCGAGGCCAAGAGATATAAAGACATTGTAGATAACCAGGTCAACACCTTTAAGGGCATATGGAAATCTCTGGGCGGCGTTAGGAGCCGTGTGATTGTAGGGATATCGGCAGTAGAATCCCAGATTCCCACCTTAAACTGATTAGTCTCGAGGTATCTGGTACATTTGGTCCTGAACATACCTTGTTTCATAAAGCCTGGAAGCTCTAAGATTTTTCTCACTCCTTCGTAGAGAGGGAGACATGACGCATTGGCAAGAACTGGGTTCTGCAGGACACTACCAACTCTCTCTGTGACATGTAGATTGTAGACTAGGATGATTTGGTTGCCCTTCTCCATCGGATGCATCTTATGCTCGCACCTTCCCATAAAAGCGGCCCATTGAATATCAGTCGGCTTGGCGGTGCCCCAATCGAATATTGTAGAATGACTTCCATTGGATATCTCGAGTTGTCCTCCTGCTCCGTGTTAATACAAAATGTGCATATTAGAAAGATATCGGAATTGGACAATACCTTGATGCGCATTGGGGAGACAGACGAAAAGTTTGCCAAGATAGTTGTTTCCAGGAAGTGCTGGTAAGAACATTCTGACGCCTTTCGATGGACCTGAGTGTATCTGCCACCATCCAAACATGAGTATGTTATCCAAATCTCTTTGAATATGAAAGAAAGGGGATCGAAAACTTACCTGCAAATGCGTAAGTTGCGCTGCCACTCCTCGATGCTCGGGACGTCCTTTCAAGAAGGTGCTTGTAAAACCAGGCAACATGATCTGCGTTACAACATCAAGGATTCCCAAGTAGTGTGGGTCGAAATCGGTAGAGAATTGACTCCGGGAAAGAGTTCCACTATCGTTGCAGGCTCTGATCAAGTTGTGAATTGCTGGCACCGAAAGTGGTTTTCCGTTGAAGTTTCCTTCGGCGATGGGCAAGCGGAGTTTTCTTGAGCTGTCATCTTCGGTGTCCCAGCGAATCACAATCGGTGGAGATGTGGGAACTGTTGTATACTTTGCAGCTGTGTTGCTATGGTCGGACAGGACTGTCAAGATACGCCCTCCACAGCAGTATTTAGCTGGTGCGCCTCTTCCATCTATCGCATCGGTGAGTTGTTTCAGAACCACCTTCTCTGCTTGCTCCCGAAGTGATAACATGGGCTTCTTGGGCCTGTTTTTGGATACAGGGAAGAGTGTGGCAGGCGGCGGCCCATCGGAATCCGAGTCGGGGTCATCATTCATTGCAGTCTTTGCTGGGGTTATCGAAGTGGTGCCCTTATCAGCTTGCTGTTGCTGAATGGAACCTGGAGACGTAGGAACCTCAGTTGCACGGTTCTCCATCGCGAGATGTCACGTTGTCACTTGTGTTGGAGGTCGTGTACTCGTCGCTGCAGCGTGTCGTGGTTGGGGTCTGGATACGAGGGAACGAAGAGTCGGACACTTCAATGAGTTGCGTCTCTCGATCAGCAGGGGGAAGAGGGGAAGAGTTGGAAAGAAGAGGATTTCGATGGTGCTAGTTGAAGGTTGGAGAGGAGGTGATGCGGGATTGAAACGCAGTCTCGTGTGGACAAAGACTTCGCGAGGAAGGTGCGAGAAACGAGACGAAAGCGCAAGTGAATTTCTCCTCCTTCTTTAACATTCGAGTTCCTCTCTTAGATTTAGATAAGTGTTCTCGTCTTTCGCCCTCCGCTGTCGACTATGTGTTGGAAAGTCCTCCTCTTATACCTGGCCCTCTAACTAGCACCCCAGGCTGTAGCACCCCTCCAGCTTCGCTATATCTCCTCACGAGGTCAGTTTGAATTATCGCATCTCTCCCATGGGAGTCTCAAGAGGTACATCTAAACTCCAGAGGCCTCTCGCCCGAAGAAAATCAATTCAAAGCTCTCCATACCGGTCCTTCTTTCACATCAGGCCCAAGGCCGTCACTATGCATTTTCAATAAACATCACCCCAGACACCTCAACCAGTACTATGTAAGCGGAAGACAAGTTGCGGTACCGACTCTACCTCACACAGCCTTCAGTGTAAAGAATTGCTTTGATACCATTCCATGTCAGGAATTCGCTTTCACGTCGCCGAAGAAAAGAAAGGGGAAGTGGGCAACGCATGCGAGTACGTACCCGCGTATTCTCGTATCGATCCTCTCCATTGTTACGCTGCTACCCAAGACTCTCGCCCAACTTGCAATCACTTTCGCTTTAATCAATCCGAAGCCCAGCCGGTGGGCTATTCGAAGGAGATCTTGCACTGAGGTTTTGAGGTGAGATATGAGAATCAGGATTCAGTCGGTCCTCAAAGTTGTGAGTTGATGGTGGGGTAGTGGAACTGTGGCTGAGACAAGTGCTCCCTTATGCTTTGTGCATCCCCGACCTCTTTTTCTTCTTTCCTTCACGTGCCAGCTAAGAGAGCCCCGGGAGAAAGAAACAAGAAAGAAATAATCCGCTCTGACTCTACCTGCTCGTGAACGCCCGCCTAACTACAAGGCTGTATCCTTCCTACCATTCAACCTCCGCCTCTCCGCACCTGCTATAAGGCGAATCACCACTCCAGCACAGAGAAGCAACCCACACTCCTCCCCAAAACACCACGAAATGGAAGACTCCCCCTCAACTCGCCCCCTCAACCCCTCTCCACTCTCCAAAATGCGAAGAATCTCCAAACCCCCCCTTCCCAACTGAACTCCTGGACCAAATCTTCCTTAAGACAATCCTCCTTACCGGGTCACCAATCGTCGATCTCCGCAACGAAAGCAAAATGGAGGGCCTTAAAATGGAGGGCCTAATATCTGACTGTTGATGAAGGGCTCGTGGGTGTAGAGGAGGAATATATAAAAAGCGGTACCTGCGCTTATCTCACAACTCCGACAATACGTCCAGGTAGGCAATATTCAAAGGAGACAAGCAGAGAACGGACGATACAGGCACTAAAGACGGATATTGAAAACACGTAACGAGAAACGCAAACAATACGCAACGGATCCGCTCGTACATGCCCTTGCGGAACTCTCCTTTTCACTAATTCGTCAGTGAGGCCTTTCAATCAGTCGCCAAATTCCCTGACACACATCACTGCTTCCACTTTCACGTGCACCAAGTCAACTCAATTCGAGCCGATCTCGATGACAGAATTTCCTCATCCACACAGAGCGCAACCCGAAAAAGGGGTACCCATAAATATATACCCACCTCTCCCATCGATCCCCCACGCATCCACCAAGCACCCACCATCCACAACGATCACCAGTTCTAGAGCGGCCGTGGGTCCGGTAGAAACAGGGAAGACTCACGGGCGCGAGATCCACCGCGGATTGTAGCGATTGGCGTCCCGCTGCCGCTGTTATCGGGATTTGCAGGGCTTGCCGAGGACTCAGGGGGCAGATCTGGCTGATAAGCGGTTATTTATAGGAGGGCAATATAGAGATGCCAAGCAGCAAAATCAAATTCCGAAGCAAGGGCAGCTTTCGGCTGCGATCTTGGGATTTTTATAGGGGAACAGCAGACGGAAAGAAGGAATAGTAACCAAAAAGTGTGCCCTGAAAATCTTCTTCTCGAAGCAGCAGTGGTTGCATAATTTTCACAACGGCCCCGACTCGCTTCAGCCCAGCGGAAGACTCAGATCAGCAATGACGTCGCAACCTCGTAGCGACTGCAAACGAGACGGAGCTGAGCGTGCTTGGCAGGTCCCACCCCGCAACTCTTTTCCCAAATTCCCACCAAAGCTGCCGCCTCCCAACCAATTGCAGCAGATACAATGCCACCTCGCCCTGATCCAGCGCAGCGAGGCCTGCTTGGCTTGGCATCGCTCGATTCGTGTCCGGGTCCGTTGGGAAGGCGTGCGCCAGGCCCTGACGTGCAACCATGGGAGTCCGTATCAGTCCGCGCCGTCGAGAAGAGACTTGCGAGCCGCGACCCGTGATCGAGATATGATATCTCTTTTGTCGGCCCGCCGAGCGCTTTGCGTCTTCATACTACGACCTCTTCTCTGCAATCTGGCGATATTGTGTCCATTGTCGTCTAGACAGACATCACATTCGCTTCCTTTCATCCCGTATACGAGTCTCGACACTTGACACCTTCACATGCCATTTTAGCTTTCGGACACGCTACTTTGAAGCTTTTCTATCCGATTGAACCTTCTGCCACAATCCAGATACAATTGGATTGTCTGCGGCCCACAATCGTTTGATACCATCGACGTCTGCGGACACGCGTCTCTGCCATATCAGAGCTCTGTCTCCCACAACCTCCTCGATCGACACTCCAACGAGTCTCACCTAATAACATGTCATCACCCACGAATGAGAAAGAACAATACTCCTTCCCTGCCTTCGAGCCCAACCTTCCCACGAACCCAAACCCCCAAGACTGGCGCTCCTCCGACGAAGATGGAACACTGCAAGGCGAAGGTCTAGACGACATCACAGAACACAACACCCTGCGGGTGTATCCCAGCTATGCACAAGGCCAAGATAACATCGAGAAGGACAGCAGGACGCCCATGTCTCCGGCAGCTCAGCGAGAGCAGTCTCGTCGACTGGACGATGACTTGGAGATGCTGCGTGCGGAGCGGGTGGTCTCGAGCGCGGAACGCTCGAACCAGGAGAGCACAATGGGGAGGTCGAGATCAATGATGGCGAGGTCAAGATCACGCACTAACGTTGAACCCGAGGATGATTTCGATGTGGGGACTACACCGATCCATGAGAAAACTAAGATATATCAACCACCTGCGAACCCGACGACGAGATTAGCTAGGTTCTTTAAGAAAGTACATCAGTCGAGCTTTTTGGTGAGGTGGTTTGTGTATATTACGCCACTTACGCTGTTGCTGCTTATTCCGCTTTTGTTTGGTATATGGCTATTTCCGCAGACAACGGTGGGTGGTGTACAGCTACTTTGGTTTGGGATTTGGTTGGAGATTGTATGGTTGACGCTATGGGCTGGGAGAGTAAGTTAAGTCTGATCTCGTCTGAAAACAATACCTAACGCTCTTAGCTTCTGGCGAAATCTATTCCATATCCTATGGGTCTGATCTCCAGTCTTTTTACCAACAGCAGCAAGAAGTGGAGGGATCTCGGCAAAGCTCTTGAAGTACCGGCTACATTGTTCTTCTGGTTGCTCGCTATTGAAGTTTCATTCCTTCCTACGATGAAGAACCACCATCTAGATGGAAACAAGGCGACCCGGAACTGGGAGATCATCGTCAACAAGATCATTGTCTCGATCTTCGTCGGAGCTTGCTTGAACTTCTTCGAGAAGATCATTATTCAACTTATTGCTATCAGCTTCCATCTTAGAACCTATGCAGATCGGATTGAAGTCAACAAGTTTCAAATTTCCAGCTTGGTTAAGCTGTATATATACTCGAAGGAGAAGATCCAGATGGAAGACTCGGAATTCGAGCCGCAGCCAAGTGGACCAGCTTCTGGGGCCAGAACCCCCATGGCCTATGTCAACAAAGCGCAGAAGAATGCTCGGCACGTTTTCAATAAGGTCGGCGATGTGGCGGGGAAGGTTGCTGGTGATTTCACGGGTCAAGCTGTGAAGACCAGCACACACCCACATCAAGTGTAAGTGCTCGTATCCATTGTTCTAGATTTTGCTAATATGATGCAGTATTCTCCAATTGCTCAACTCAACGGCCGGTTCTCAAGTCCTCGCTCGCAGACTGTACCGTACCTTTGCCCATGAAGACTCCGAGACCGTCTTAGCGGATGATCTGAGACCAGCGTTTGACAACGACGATGAAGCAGATGCAGCGTTCACGATGTTCGACAAAGATCTCAACGGTGATATCTCCATGGAAGAACTGGAAGCTGTCTGTGTCGAGATTGGTCGAGAACGTAAAGCCATCACGGCTTCTCTGAAAGATCTTGACTCGGTGGTATCCAAGCTTGATAGCGTCTTTTTGTTCATCGTGGCTGTCATCACCATTTTGGTTTTCATCTCGTTGATCTCGACGTCGGCTTCAGGTGTTCTTACATCTGCCGGCTCCACAGTCTTGGCTCTCTCTTGGCTCTTCTCAGCAACAGCCCAGGAATTCTTGCAGTCCTGCATCTTCGTATTCGTAAAGCATCCTTTCGATGTTGGAGATCGCGTCACAATTTACGGTAATACTGGATCTCAAATGAAAGGTGATGACTATTTCGTTAAAGAGATTTCCCTGCTGTACACAGAATTCAAGAAGATGGAAGGCCATGTTGTCCAAGCACCAAACACTTATCTCAACACTCTTTTCATCCTCAACCAAAGGCGATCAGGAGGCCTTGCTGAAGCAGTCCCCGTGACGGTAAAATTCGGAACAACACTTGAACAAATCGAGGAGCTACGGAACCGCCTCCTCGAATTCGTCGGGTCGGAGAACAGAGAATACCAGAAGAATATCCTCACCGAACTCACAACCATCTACGAAGCCTACTCCATCACCCTCAATGTCGTCTTCTTCTACAAGTCGAATTGGCAGAACGAACTCCTTCGCTTGCAGAGACGTAACAAGTTTATCTGTGCGATGATGGTCTCCATGCACGAACTTGGCATCGAGGGACCAAGACAACGTCTCGCAGGACAATCACAAGAATTCCCAGTTTTCTTGAACAACGCCTATCCAAACAACCAGCCATCAAGCACAAACGACACCTTCTCTCCCGGCCCAGGACCACGCTCCGGTTCCCTAGCCCGCGACCCACCATTCGTAGCCCCCGAATCGAGCTCCCAACCCCTCCGCTCCCAGGCCTCCATCTTCCGCAACCGCGGCTCCTCCTCCCTGCGCCAACGCGGCGAGTCCATCTCCGCAATGGGCAAGCGCGTCGACTTCTCGCTCGGCATGTCCGCCATCTCCTCCGGCGCCGACTTCGGCGACGTCTACGAAGACCGCGAGCCGAAACTGCCTCCACAGATCACGACCACCTCTCCCTCGCCTGGTCCTGGCCGCATCCGCGCCAGCGAGGATAACAACTCCCTCGCTCGAACGAACAGCAAGGAGAGCGGGATGGGGAAGGTGATGAGTAACTCTTCCAGCCAGAAGACACACAAGAATCGCTTCTTCGGCCGTACGAGAGGGAGGAGTAAGCTGGGGAACGCGGAGGAGGGCACGGATTTAACGGATCTGGAGGCCGGGACGAGAGATTTCGGCGTCGAGGATCTGCCTGATATCCCGGAAGCCTCGGGCGCGAATACAGTGAGTTGGGGCGACGAGACGAAGGGAAGTGTTGAGGAAGCGAGGAGGGGGGAGCAAGGTGGTGGTGGTGGTGGTGGTGATGGTGGTACAGGGAGGATCGACCCAAGGACCGGGATCGTGAGTCCCCAGGCCGTGACGAGGGATAGTGCGAGGGAGAGGGGGGAGTTGCCTTTTGTTGATGGGAGGGGGGTGAGGAGGGCGGTTACGGAGCAGGTGAGAAGGCGTTGAGGGGGTGTATATATGGGTTTGGGCGGGGTCTGAGGTTAGCGGGTGCATTGGGTTGGGTATAGATGGTTAGATGGACAAGGACAAGGACTTGAGGAGTATTTATGACATAGATGGGTGGCGTTTAGTGGAGAGTAGACCTGTGAGAGAATAAAGTTAATATCTGAATATACCCCATATCCCTTTTGTCGTGGTAGTTGCGAGTGTAACTTCCTTTCCCGTTGGTACTGTTAAAGGTTCTTGTGTTCTCGACGTTGTCTCAGGAATACTTGATTGGCCAGTGCGGGCCGTACTTGAATCCCTTCGAGGACGCTAAAATTGCAGTGCTTGGTGCCTTGAAGTTGACCTGCAGGTGCTGCAGGATAATGCCTTCGAGGGGGCTAAAATTGCAGTGCTTGGACGTGAGATTGGGCAGCTGTATATGCAGGTGCTTTCGCTTCCGCTCCAATGGTTCCTGTCTCGGGGTCGAGGACGCTAGAACTGCAGTGCGATATTTGTCTTCGGTATAACGACTAGCTAGCTTGACGAGGATGCTGGCTTCGAGGGTGCTAAAATTGCAGTGCTTGGACGAGATTGGGGAGCTATGCAGGTGCTTCCGCTTCCGCTTCCGCTCCCATGGTTCCTGTCTCGGGGTCGAGGACGCTAGAACTGCAGTGCGATATTTGTCTTCGGTATAACGACTAGCTAGCTTGACGAGGATGCTGGCTTCGAGGGTGCTAAAATTACAGTGAATTCGTAGCGTGTTCCTTAATGAGTCACAGGAGCAAGCCTTGTGAGGGTGTCGTCTTCGAGGAAGCTAAAATTACAGTGCTCTTACGCGACAGATGTGGGACGCCCTCTTCGACAGAGCTAGAATCGCAGTACACTTCTAGCGTGCTTCCTCATTGGGATTACAGTGCGTCTGCGAGGGGAGTCACCACACACCAAATCCTGAATACCGTAGGTGTTCAGAAAGGGCTTAGCTGAATCTTCCGAACGGCCAGCCTCGCCATAGTTATTGCCTTAGAGCGGCTAAAATTGAAGTACCAGCTCCGCAAAGGGTCGCAGACGTGATTTGACGAATAGACATGTTGGAACTTAAAATATCTATTTCTCTCCTTGATAAGGCTAAATTTGCAGTGTTGAGCTCAGCTGAGTTATGCCGAGTGGCCAGCCTTGCTAAGTGCATTGTCTTCGAGGCGGCTAAAATTGCAGTGCGTGTGGCAAGGCTTGAGACAAGGCTGGCGCTTGCCACGCTACTGGGGGTGGTGAGATATAAGAAGCAGACTCGCTGCTAGCATATGATATAACAAGATCAGCCACGGTAGCAGGGCTGTTACAGTAAGATTTATTACAATTTGCCTTCTACTAAGTATCCTTCTTACCGAATAATAATCTGCTCTAAGTCTTCCTCATTCTTGGGCCAGGCTTCCCCTTTCATATATCCGTGTACATAGCATCCGCCTATCACACTGAAATGATTCCCAACTGGTCTCAAAACAAAAGGAAGTCGCCCTCCACTAAGTAGCGCAATCTGGTCTCCCTTTTGTGTCTGCCTTGGAACCAGACCCACATAGCCCCTCTCCGAAATGCACAGTGACACGAGGACCCCACGCCTTGCGAGAAAGTTAATGACACCGTTCTCTGCTTTCGAAACATCTTTCTCTATTTCGACCAGGCCCTTCTAGCTCATCATAATTGAGTGAAACTTCTGGAAATCCTGCTCGCATTGCTCCATGACGTCGGAATCGTATTTCTTCATATCTCTTGAAAGGATGATTCCTAGAACCTGTGCCATCGGTTCACCAGTTGGATCATACGCATTCGTTCTGTCAGAGAGACGACATATGGTTTGCCAACACTCTATCCTTGTCGCATTACCCCGACGATCCGTGAGTGCCAATTCGAAAACCTCATCCATAAATTTACCTGCTACTCGAAGCTTAGAATTATCGTCAAGGATGATGTATAAACATACGGAGGTGCCAGCAGCATCCATGTCCCCTCGCCTTAAAATGGTGGATTCGCATTCAGGTAATTGAGTCCAGTCTATTGCCCATGAAGGTTGTGGTGAAGATTCAAACCCCGAGAGGCAGTACAACATATCAAGGGTCTTGCTTTTCTCAAGAAGATTCTTTGATACGAGACTAAAGACTTCGCTGGTTGATTTGGTATAGTCCGGAGAGTGCAAGATTTCGGCATCGGGATCGATTAGTCCAATCAATCCATAAACTTCATCTCGAGGGTCAGATGCTTGAAGTGCCCGAGCAGAGTCTAGAACATCGAAAATGTAGGTGAGTTTATCGTCTCCTGGAGAGGAAACCGCCGAACAATAATCGACTGTTAGAAAATGATAGATTATAGCACCCAGCTCCAATACAGTAAGAAGAGAAGAAACTCTCAACGTGAGAATGATGGTGTGAATGAAAACGCGAAAGTCAGCGTAAGATATTTCTCTTGGGCCCCAAAGAACAGTGACACCTTGGTTCAATGCCAAGTATGCCTCTTGGATCACCCAGGTTCGTCTCTACCATCGTCCGGTGCTGATATCTCGCAATCCTCGAATTAGAGGAAGCAGCTGTTGGGAATCGTTTTCAAGAGCTTGAACGTTATTGAGGAACTCCTGGTATCGGGATGAGCTTTCTATATCCATTTTCTGTGCTCTCAAATCGCTAACTTCCTTAAAGAAACCACAAAGAAAGTCTAGGAATATATTCGCTGCTTCGAGGCCTGTTTCATCATCGATATCGGAGTTCGGTTCACCAAAGTGTACGAGGACTCTGGAGGAATTCTTGGCCAGCAGTCTACAACGTAATCCGTACCTGCATATTGGAACCGGCATTAACAGTCGATTGTGCCCTCTTTTTCGAATCCTACTTCGGTTTTGTTATATCCGCGGCATCAGTGATCCCGAACTGTCTGCAAAACCCTGGAGCATTTACGCCAAGTAAGCTTTGCCACCTTTGAAGAGACGATCTGAGGGACTATTAATGAATCACCCATGCTGACGAACTTTCAGTACATCTAGTCTTTTCATTACAACCATGGCATGCTTCAAGGGTGTAAATAATCCATGTCTCCGACCAACTATTACACCAAATGTAGTACGCTGCTTTCCGATTGCTGCGGAGCCGTTGGAGACTGGTGATGCCGTCACCATCGGCCCAGCAATGGGAGAATTAGGATCAATATTGAGAGAACGTGTTTCAAGCAGCACACGTTGGTGAAAATCAATGGCTCAACCATGCAGCCACAAAAATGTACATTTAATTTAACGTTTTACAGGGTGGAAAAACAGAACTAGTACTACGAATTTGATGATTTATTCTTACAAAAGATTTAGGCTTGATGAGGTCAAGCCAATACCGAGGACTCCCTAAAAGTAACTCCAAATACATCTTGGTGAGCGCTCCATTTTGGGGGCTACTTTTTCTCTCCCCGAAACGCAAGAAGGGCAGATGAATAGCCTCCCCCGACGAAAATAACCTGTTGCAACATTTAATCGATACGCAAATTTCTCATTGCAGCCGCACGAACATTTTGTGATTCCCTCATTGTCCGAGTGCTGTAAGTTCCCCCACAGTTCCATTGCCTCTGACGGAACTTCAGCAGAAGAGTTTTTTGTGCTCTTAGCAAGTCTACCCTTTTCTCTACTCATGTTCGCTTTGTTATTTTCGGCTCGTGACCCATGGATCTGTCCATTTGGAGGCAGTGGGCCGATATCACACGACACGCCTTTACTTCCTGTGAAAGATTTTACACTATTTTTCTATTCAATTTCTATGCTTTCGAGGTAGATAAGATTAGCAGTACCTCTTGAAGAAGCGACTTCCTCCATTTCTCTCCTAGCTACAGCCTTGGACATATGCACCATTTCCTTCGTCCAGAGCCACAGGGGAGGCAATAGGTTATAAAGACATGATCTGAGTTCTTCTTCTAGCTCTAATCCTCAATTCAATGTACTATTCTCAAATCTGAGCCAGACAAATTGGTGTGCTCTCAATTGTATCCCATCTCCTGACACGTCGAGCATATGACCAGTAATTAAATCTTCAACGACCCCTTGCAGTGCAGCAAACCGATCGCGCGAAACCAACGCTGGATGATCCGAGAAGTTCGCCAGACAGAGGACTATCCCGTGCTGGCTCTTTTTTTCGTACCCTAAAACATGCTTGTTTGCTGTGTAAAAGCAGTCCAGGCGGCCACTGGCCAGTTCAGGTGTGGACTTGCGGAGTTGTATCAGAGCTGTGATCCCAGCAAACACGCGACCCGGAAGAGTCGTTGGGTTGGTCCGCAAGGCGTATCGGTCAGCGGGGTACACCGGGCGATGAACCCAGCGCGAGTCGTGGGCGTGCGAAGGTTCATCGATATACGAGTAGTCGTTCAGCACACCTACCTCATCTCCCAAATAGATGAGAGGAATGCCGCCCGTAGACATGGCAATGCTGTACACGAGCAGGATTCGCTCGAGTGCGCCTTCCTGGGCAGACTCCAGACCAGCGAGCGATGCGGTTGTCCCGGAAATCCGACAGTCGCTGGTGCGAGGGTTGTCCTGGAAGGGAATCCCGCGGGCGAAAGAACCTGGGTGGCGATTTACGAAAAATGCATTGAGGAAGCGCCTGTGCGAGAAGCCGTCCATGTGAAGTTCGGCGGCATCGTCGTCAGAAAATGTCCAGCCGATGTCGTCGTGTGAGCGGACGTAGTTCACCCATCCACAGCCACTAGGCAGGTTGTGGCGACGCTCCAGTGCTTGAGAGAGCATCGAGGTATCTCGCGTTGCAAGTGCCTATAGCTAGTGAGTATAACGTAGTTCAAGGTCGATAGAAGAGACTATCTTACCTCCCAAGTCAACGCCATCTGCAACGGATTGTACGACAAATGGCACTCTTTGCGGTCGATGTATCCTACCACCTCGTCTGGGTGGACGATTGCTTCCGACTTGAAGACAACCAGGGGCGCAGCTATCCGACATAAACAATTGAAGGCGCGCAAGATCTTGTGCGCTTCCGGTAAGCTTTCACACCGCGTGTGTATCTGCTTCCAGATAAATGCCACTGCATCCATACGGAAGACTTCTATTCCCAGGTTTGAAAGGAAGAGCAGTTCACCTGCCATGGCCCGAAAAACAGCAGGGTTTGAATAGTTCAGGTCCCATTGGAAGTGGTAAAACGTCGACCAAACCCAGCGACCATCTGGAAGACGGATGAAGGAGCCTCGATGATCGTCACTAAGTTGAGTTAGAATTTGACTTATAAGATCTTCAGTTGAAAAATTGTGCGGACAAAAAGAAGTAGAAGGAGCCTAAAGTAACACCTTGAAATTGCGCGCTTCATAAGATTACTCCCACCAGAACATACCGCGTTGATAAGAAACGTACTCTCATTTGGTTAAGACAGGTAAGAGGCAAAAGGATTAGAGTAAGAGGATTGGCCGGTTACGCAAATCGTCTCATAGAACATAAATGAAAGACAAGTGAAAAGGAAGTCAAGTACACACGGAAAAACCTCTCTTGTAGTGCTCTCAAAAGCATCTGGAATCGTTCTGTCAGGGAAAATCCAATAATAATCGCTGTATTCTCGGTTTCCAGCTGCGGCCTGCTTTGCCCACTCGTGCTCGTTACTCGTATGGTTAAAAACCATATCCAGGACCAGGCTAATGTTATTTCTTCTCAGTTCGGTTGCTAGGTCCTTCAGCTGATCGATGGTGCCCAGACTGGGCATCACCTTGCGATAATTGGTCACCGCATATCCGCCGTCGTTGAGAGGTTCAGGGCAATCGAACAATGGCATCAAATGCAAGTAGGTGAGACCAAGCTCTTTGAAATATGGGATCTTGGCCCATACGCCGGCTAGGTCGCCTGCGTAGCGGTCGACGTAACAGACGCCACCAAGCATCTTATTAGACATATACCATTCAGGGTCGCGCTCTCTTTCCCGGTCCAAATTTTTGAGATCTACAGGTCGATCCAACCAGGAACGTGCTACGAGGCTGATTAGATTAACAATCTCGTCCATGGAATCCCCTCGGTGGCCGTAGAGTTCAATAAAAATTGTATAGAGGGTGGCGAAGTTAACATCCAGCCTGGTTCGAAAATCCCTATCTTGGAGCACTTGAGCACAGTCTTTGCTGGCATCAATCTTGTCTTCCACGTAAGTCTGGGCCGCACGAGCTTGCTGATCACTGGTGAGGTTCATGGTTACTATGTGCATGAGCAAGATGCTCGTGACGCGTACGGCGAGTGAGTCGAGAGAGAATGTGTAGAGCTTGAATAGGTTGTAAGGTATGGGTAGGCTCCTACTATACTTCGTGAGGGCGACGACTACCTATAGCCAGCAGCTGGGAACTGCCTGCGGTGGAACTCTCGCACTTACTACTTACTGTAAACCCGCTGTTCCAGAAATACAGTCAGGCTAGGGCCTGTAAAACGCGTCTCGGGAAGCAATGGAACGCCAAGCTTTAAATCCTTCTAGAAGCTGCAGACTCGTTCTAGAGGCTGCATGGAACCATGCATGATTGCGGCACCTGGTAAAGAGTGTACCGAACCCACATGGGATCGTGCTGCTGACATCGAGGAATCGAGCGTCGCTGCGTACAAGTACTGCAGGAACTCAGCCGATTTCCGGAGTAGTAGGCACGTGGCAGCCATGTGCAAGTATAAGTAGCGCGAAATACAGGAAAATACCCGCCAGGGTCCATCTCAGCTGCCCCATTAGGTACTCCCCAGCTGGTTTTCCCGCCGTTCGTGCATGCCAATCGGAAGATCACCATTTAGCGTAGTCAAGCGTGTTTTATGCCTTGCCCTCTTTCCCTTGCTTGGCACTTTCAAAGCTGTGCCAAACGTGGTCAGTTGATCTGTGCCAGCCCAAGAGAGAATAGAAGCAGCAAATACGGATTATACGGTAAATGTTAATTGACGCATGGATCGAATGTACTGGGGTTTAACTGACCGTAATTAGGAGCCAGGGACATCTGAGTCCCCGGTCATGCAAGGCACGCCTCCACGTGTCTTAGCGTATAGGTACTGTTCGGGTCAGCCAACCCCTCCTCTCTCTCCTCAACCCCTTCCCCTCAGTCGCACACAACCAGGCCTTGGCATGATGAACAAATATAGCCAGGGTCCTGCAACCCCATCTTACTCGCAACTTCACTCTTCTCCTGTTGTGCATGTACATTCTCGAATCGAGCATCATGTCTTTCCATGAACACGAGCCCCGGATGGCATTGCACAAGGTCAGGCAGGCCTGTGATTGTTGTCGTGCCCGAAAGATACGCTGCGATAGCAAAAAACCGTGCGATAATTGCCAGAGGACCCAGCAGTCATGCATCTATCGAATGCCCAAGAAGAAGGGCCCAAAGAGGCGAGAATGGCTCAAAGATGCTTTTCAGACGGTTAGAGAACGGCAGGACGTTCCCGACATCGGTAGCCCCCACTCGTCGCTTTCTGGAACAACGCGCTTTCAATCTTCACCTCTGCTCTCTGCTGAGATGATGCAGAGTTGTTTGGATGCGTTCTTCCTTCACAAATACCCGATCATGCCAATCTTAGGCCGAGAAGAGATCTCCGCCAGTTTACATCATCTCGACGACTCACCGACAGAGTACTGTCTCATTACTGCTTTGTGTGCACTCATGACGCTCCAGACAGAGATATCATTACCTTTGTCAAGAGATGGAGCTTCGCCCGGCACGCCAAAGCATGCTTCCATATCGTCGTCCGTAGACTTCCTCATCAACGAGACATACCGCGCAAGAAAATTCTGCAACCATATCGACAACCCATCTCTTGCCGACGTGCAAGCCTCGTTCTTCCTCTTTGCCGTTTTTTTCTCCCTTGGTCGAGACAACTCAGCATGGTTCTATATCCGGGAGTCGATGACAATGCTTCAAGTCCTCAGACTCCACGAAGAAGCAACCTATACCAGTATGACCGACCCCCAATATGCCACATACTGCCGCCGCACTTTCTGGCTTCTTTTCATCACCGAACGTGCCTACGCTCTCCAACGACATCGGCCCCTAACGCTAAGACGCACAATTTCCCTCCCAACCGTCGAGGCGGGTCCGGAAGCCACCATTCTCTCCGGATTTTTGGACTTGGTTGCACTATTCCGGAACTTCGGCGACCCATTCATATCGCTGTGGAATCTGTCTGGCGATTCCGTTCCTTCGCCTCAACTCTTAGTCAAGTTGCAGGATTTTTTAACTTGCGCCATCCCAAATGTGAGCGAGAGAACGGAGATCCAGCAGGCAGATCTGCTGGTGAGCAGGCAGTGGTTGAAAATCATCGTCTGGCAACTTTGCCTTAGCAATGGCCTCCTTTCGAGCACGTCGACGATCGAGTGTATGTCGTTCCATTACCCCGTCACTATTGCGCAGCATGTTATTCTTGTATCACGACTGTTGCCCCATGAAGCATTCAAAGCCAACGGAGTTGGGATCCTGGAGAAGATCTTTGATATCGGCTCTAGCTTGGCCGATGTCTTGTTAGTTCGCCAAATTCAAACTTCCGCCCTAGAGATTGGGCCGAGAGATTATTTGATGGAGCTGGTGCGGATCTTGGCCACAGATATCGAGGGCAGCTCCAAGTATCTAAGGTTATTGGCGTCAAAGGCAGAGGAGTGTCTGGAGGTCGGGTTACGCGGTTTGAGATTGTCTTTCAATGGTAATTCACCAGCCGATTCCGAAATTGACTTGGATGAAGAGGTAAACAATGACGATTTTGGATATGGGCCGCTGCCTCCATAGCATCAGGATATCTGCATACAACTATCTCGTTTTGGCATGATTACTGAAATACCCGTATATCGAAAGATTATGCAAAGTACGATGTGATTTACTCGTTGGTTAGGGTTACTTAGTGCGCGTAGGCTAGTGCGGACGATCTGGTGCGAGGCGGGAACAACGTTCTTCCATTTGCTCGGAACGCGGGAAAGCAGCCAAGGTGCGCTGCGAAAGAAGGAAGGCTTCGAGAAGATTCTAGCCTGCGGGTGCTTTTCCCGCCATCATGCCATCATCAGCCACGGCGTGCCATGCCATGCAGACGCTTCATTGCAGAGCCCCACCTATCGCTGTTGTTTTCGACCTCCACTAGCTGCTGCTGCTGCTGCATCTTATGTCACGAAGGGAAGGTGCTTGGCGGCTTGCGGCATTTAGAAGGGCCGACTCGCAGCCCCGTATGCAAACATGCCCAACCCCAACCCCAACCCCAACCCCGTGGGGTAGAGCAGACGGCAGGGCATGGCATTCATAGCGAGGAGGCATTATACTCTCCCCCCCTCAAGAATAATTGCTAGCGTGTATGTTTCAGGTACAGGTACGGGTAGGAATCCAGGGTGTTTAACTAGTGAAGAAGTGCCTTTTAAACTGGCTGAGAGCCACTACCAGGGCAGAAAGCCTTCGTGAACCTTCTAAACGCACCCTTGCCTTTATACACAGACCACTTTTTGCCCTGTGTGAGAAGGTTGACCAGTTGCTCAAGATCTCAAGCCAGGTGCTCGAACCACTCAGAAATCTTGCCTCATCGAAAACTGGGGCGGTGGAGGCCGCTAGTAATTATTCTTGGGGGGGGAGTAGTTCGACTTCGCGCCTGAACTCTGCG